>JBBDGP010001704.1:0-287500 GCA_037952835.1 Lithobates septentrionalis
CAACACACTCTGTTCAGTGAAATGATCCTTTCTATATTCTGCTCAAACCTAGCAAATATCCATTTTATTTTTTTTTAACTGCCATTTTAGTTGCTTTCAATCTGTTTTGAGGGATCAGATGCACTATACAAATGTATGTTTCAGGTGGATTTTGTAGTATATAGAGCAATTGATCAATTCAGAAACCATCAATTTGATTTCTATTTACTTTTTGCAATAAACTGTTAATATTGAAAATTGATCAATGGAATTTAATTCAATGTTTGTATTGTACTATATGATCATCTCAAATACAGTGGGGTAGATGTACTAAAACTGGTGCACTCAGAATCAGGTGCAGCTGTGCATGGTAGCCAATCACCTTCTAACTTCAACTTGTTCAATTAAGCTTTGACAAAAAACCTGGAAGCTGATTGGTTTCTATGCAGAGTTGCCCCAGATGTTGCACTCTCCAGGTTTAGTAAATACGTACTAAAATCCTCAGACTGTTTATTAAAAGCAGGATGTTGCCAGAAAATGATATGGTCATATGATGGTATGGTCTGCTAGAAAATAATTATTTCTGACACTGTCCTTACGAGACAGGTCAACTTTGATTTCAAAGCGCCTTTAAGCCTCCGTCCACACTGGTGAGGCTTTGAAATCGCGCTACTTTAGCATGATTGCAAAGCTGCATATCCGTACGATTTTGCTCTGCTGATTTTATTGCGACTTCGTTTAACAGAAGTATTTGCAAGTCGCAATGAAATGGATAAAAAGTAATGCAGGAATCTCTTTTTCATAATCGCTGCGACACAAGTCACAGTGATATGAACGGTTGTCGGCAATAAGGTGCGACTGAAACTATCAAATTGCATGATAAGTCGCACCGGTGTAATCTGGGCCTAAAAAAAGAGAACAAAGATGTTGCTATATGCTTTCATTTACCAGCTGTTACATATAACTTGTCTTGGTGGCCCCCACCTGCTGCCGGTGAACAAGCTTGGCCACACCCACTGGGTGATTGTCAGCAGAGCGCACAGATGGCTGGATTATTGTCCCTGAAGATAACATCACAGTGAAGTGAGTTAATAGTTAATGGCTTATCAGAAACATTTGGTTCCATAACAAAAGGTGCAAATTTGAGTTCATTCATGAAAGGTAGAACAAAATAACCCTGTGTAATATTGTTATGGAAGTCACAGCTGTAATCTGACTTTTCTATACACTCATTTGTTACAAACTATAGCACAGTGTGGGGAGCTATGGGAGCAGGTTTTGCAGTCTGAATATAATCTTCCTTTCCTGGATTTTTATTTCTTATCGTCCAGATCACTCCTAATCCAGCATTTCCATGCCTTGATAAAGTGGGGCCCTTTGGAACCCTCAAAATGTATTGGCTTTTTTATTGGTTGCCAATAAATAAAAAAAAAAACATCTAAACTAGGTCTGTTCAACCTTTTTGACCTTCCTGGGCCACATTGATCAGGCCTCATGCACACTGGACGTTTTTTGATGTTTTTACAGCTGCCGTTTTTGGCTGTAGACATTTCTTTTTTCTACAATCATTTAAACTCTCCATCATGTTATCCTATGTGTCCATGCACACATAGGCTGTTATCAGCAGTTTTGGGCAGTGGCGTTTGTGAGCAGTAAAAAAAAACCCAAATCTAGTGGGTTCTGAGAGACGTATTTCAGCTGTAAAAACGCTCTAACGCTGATAAACGCTCAAAAACCTAGCTCACCAGCGTTTTTTACTGTTTTTGATCCAGTGGCAAAAAAATTAATTAATTTTTTTTCTTAAGAAAAACGCTACAAAACGCTATTGCAAAAAACGTTGAAAGAAGGAGAAAAAACCTCACTGCAAAGATACTGGCATTTTTTATAACGTTATTTTAACGTCCTTTGTGCATGAGACCTAAGGATAGCTGAAGAGCGGTTCCTCCCGCTGCTGTCAGTGAGTAGGTGCAGTCACTGGGCCCGTTCACTATAATGACAAGTCTGGAGGAACTGCCGCTACAATTCGCACTGGCCCTAATTGCCGATGTGAATGTAGCCTATGTATGTGCTGTGGGGGGTTTAGGAGGCACCTCCCTAGATCCAATAAAAAAAACACCTGCGCTCGTGATATGATAGATATGGATCCAGTAAACATAAATCCATACTGCAGGCGCTGATGAAAATCCCCCACCAATACCACTGACCCTTTCCCCAAATGCTGGACTACTTAAAGAGGAGCTCCACCTGGGTAAAAAGATAACAGTCAGCAGCTACAAATACTGTAGCTGCTGAGTGTTTTTTTTTTTTTTTTTAATTAGGACACTTAATTTTCCAGGGAGCTCGCGATGTTGGCACCCCAGCCGATTTTCAGACCTGCTGTCTGGGTGCTGCCTCCGCCATTCGTAGTAAGGGAACCTGGCAGAGAACAGGCCGTTCCCTACTGCGCATGCGCAAAGCGGGCTGTGCTTTCTAACTGGCCCAGCAGGAGAGGAAGGAGAAGGGGGGACCGAACTTCTGAAGGACAGTGCCACTGCACAGTCTCCCATAAGTGGTCCAACCCCCCCCCCCCCAGTGGATTTGCATAGGGCCGGCAATGCAGCATTATCTTACCTAGTGCCCTTGCATTCCCTGCTGCCAGTGCTTTTGCAAACATGGCAGCCCCAGGATCCCTCCAGGCGTGCATTTGCCTGGCATGTCATTGTAGGCTGCTGTGCATGCTCGGCATCCCCAATGTCTCCACACGTGTCTAGGCTGCATGCTAAACTCTCTGGGGCAGCATGCAGGCTGGACACCCCTGATTTTAACAATCTATTTGACACTTTTCTCCTTATACCTTTTGGTCACATTGTTACAATAGCCTAGCCATAACCTTTACACACTAAAGAGATGTCTAGCATAAGCCTCAATACTAGACGACATAAGCTGGCCATAGCTGGATTGCAATTCGGCTGGTTTAGCAGGGGCTGGCAGAATTTAAATTCATCTATGGTCATTCCTGCTTGACAGAAGTTGATCTAACAGCTCACAGTAATCTGACAGCACAGGAATCCATCTGTTGGCATACAATGGCACAGCGGGGAGGATTCCTCCATCCACCTCGCTTGTGTGTATCATGTTATGGGGGAGCCCTCTATAGTGTGTACTTGTCTCAATTAAGAGCACTAAGTGTCATTTCTGTCTGCTGCCTCGTTCCTTTGCCATCAGCATGATTCGCTTCTGAGAAGTTTTCCTGACGCCGAAAGAAAAACGGTGACAGGGAGGCACCTCCAGCTGATTGGCAGCCTCAGCTCTGTTTCTGGGAGCTTTGTCCCCTCCCCTCTACTCCAATCCGCTCTCAGATTTCTTCTCACTGAGCTCTGCAGAGTGTTGACTTCAGATCTCCACCCCCCTTTTTTTTCTGATTGCTCTGACAAGCTTTATAAATGCTCCTGGAATTTGAACAAATGAAGAGAAGACTGCAGGTAAACGCATACAACTTTATGTTTTGTATGTTTTCATTTGTTTTCATCTCTGTGTACCACCAGAGGCTTGTTACTTCACTGGGTTTATGTAAGGGTTTCCAACCACTTGAGTTCAGACATTCTTCACCTTCCACAAAGCTATGTGGGCGTATCCATGACCTACTAAAATGTTTGGGTTTGCCTGGACAAGCAGTGAAGGAGTTTGTAGAAGCAGAACAGTGTAGCTTATGTTACCTGATCTTTCTAGACGTTGTTACTTTATAGAGTAGTCTGGTAACAGGTTCACTGAGGTTGTCACCGCAACTCTCCTACACATTGTATGCAGTAGACAGGCCCTATTTACGTTGGGAGGCGTGTTCTAGGCTTCAGCCATTATACACTGAGTGTTTATGTATCACCCTCACACTGAAATGACATCAGTTTCATCTCCTTTGGATATTGGCAGTGTTGGTATGTAAACAAAACCTGAAAATATGTATCGCAAAGCTGTTTTGTTGCGCACTTAATTTGTGCCATTTTAAATAGCTGTCAACAAAGAATGTTTGCGCAAAATGTCATGGTGTTTTTTTTCACCCAGAGCATCCAGCAGTATGAAATCAAGGCAATGCTCAATACATTATAAAAGTGTTATCTCTCTTTTACTGTTAGCACAGAGTTTATGTACACCCTCATTGCACCTGTGTCCTGGTGCTACCTTGCAGCTTGATAGACAGAACTGCAAGCTTATTGTGTTTCCAAACAGCGGGTTTGCATGAGGACAGGCTGAAGGATTTAGGTCAGCTGTGTTCACATCAAACATCAAAGCAGACACAACAAATGCTTGACTAGGGCCAATCCTATTTATTAAAGTCTTAGCCTTGCAGATTTACCACCAGACACGCCTTTATTGCAGCAAGTCGAAGACCACCCAACGTATGTGCTGATTATTCCGTGGCCTTAGGTTAGCCATAAATTGAATAATCATATACACAAATATGATTTTATATTCAAAATATATTATATAAAATATAATGTTTATTCCTAATACCGTATTTGTTTATATTCCAAATATACAAATTTTATTAATATTAAATACTTTTTGGGTAGTGGAAATGCATGTTATACGATTTTCATTTTCTTTAAATGGAGAAACATGCAAACATTTTGAATTTTGCCTTTAGTTGGCCCTAGGCTGGCAGATATTTTTCTCTATTATCCTTAGACTGGCAGATTATTTTCTGAGTGACGGAATACCTGTATGTTGCTTGTAAAGTCAGAACCCGCCATTTCTAAAGCAGCTAGCCTGTTGGACTGGCATTATACGCACTTTTTAGAAGAGTGAAGGATTATCCAGGTTGCATGGATTAACAAGTTAAAAAATCTCCATAAACTAAAAACCAGCACTTCAATCACTACAAACAGTTGTTACCAATTTATGGCTATCCTTAGATTAGGAAACATTTGACTTCCACATTTCTTAGGTTTGTGGGAACTAAAGGTAAAACATTTTTTTTAAATTGAGTATAAGAGAGTTTTGATCCATGTCAGTTTTTTTTTATGCCCTTTGTGTCCCATTGAGGAGATTTCCCTTCATTTCTTGTCCCGTATTCAGAACGGGAAGTGAGGAAATCCCTGGTTGTCACTAAAACCAGTGTCCCTGAAAAATTTCCCCTCTATTCCTGTTCTAATGACAACCCAAATTTCAGGATTTTCTTTCACTTTGAATTCTGGCAATCTGACTTTTATGGAATGTGGCGACTACTAGCTAGCTACTCAGGCTGTATGAAATCGAAATATTTTACTTAGGTTATCACACTGCAAGGAGGCGAGGTCTCTTTTATACAACACTTTTTTTTTCTAGAGTTCAGAAGTGTAAGTTCTTCATCTATCCAGGGCTGGGTCCCTTTCATAGACCATATAGGTCAGGGATATGCAATTAGTGGACCTCCAGCTCTTGTAGAACTACAACTCCCATGAGGCATAGCAAGATTCTGACAGCCACAAGCATGACACCCAGAGGCAGAGACATGATGGGACTTGTAGTTTTGCAACAGGTGAAGGTCCCTGATATAGGCCATAGCCTTGGTCAGCTTCAAGCTATTCATACATTTACACTCCTGTGATGATAGCAGACTGCTACTTCTCTTCTGTCCTCCAGCCCCTGTTGTCCTACCGTGACATCTCAAATAGTCATAATGATCCACAGTGGACAGACTCAGAGGTGGAAGAGACAGCCTGTAGCCTACATATAATTGTATTTCATATTGGCTGCTTAGCTCAGCCTTTAGGATCTACCATTTTTTTGTTTTGGAACTTCTGGGCTGTCTGTGAGGGGATTATTCAAGGTATTAACAAAAAGAGGCACAAAATGATATGTTTCTGCACTTTTGCTGCTACTTTTTGGTTCTTGCTCCACCTGTCCTCTAATCACTAGTCATGGGGCAAAGCCTTAACTCCACCAGAATGGTTGCCACCACAAAGACAGTGTAGAACAGGGCATGGTAAGCCAGTGATGGAGAAATGATCAGCTATAGGAAGCCCATAGATGATACTGGTGACTAGTCTTTTGCCCTCTGCCTGCATTTTCTGGACACCGCTTCCATGTCCTCTTCACGTGTCCTCTTTGAATCACCAATCCTCATTTGTTTAAAGTCTTCAAGTAAAAAGTTTAGAGAATGATTGGACACAAGGGAAAGTACAGCCGCAACATTATGACATTGCCAAATATTTGTCAAACTTTAATGGCCAAAATCTAAAATCCTCCCTTATTATTCCTTTTTTTTTTTCTTCTTTTTTTTTTTTTTTTTGTATGAAAATTGTCATCTGTACATTCGATATCTACACAGACACTGTTAGAATTTGTTCAAGAAAACATTTCTATCCTTCGAATTTTCTCCTCCATGCAGTCAAACGAATGCCCTTCCAATGATTACAATATTGAAACATTCTTAAAAGATTTGTAGCTTTAGTAATTTAGTATTCTTTCTTTGGGATTGGCAAGTATTAGCTACATCGCAGTCTGGCAGTGCCTTACACTAAGCTACAGTCGTTGGATGTGAGCAGGACAAGTCATATATACATATGATGCAGTCATTTCCATAATTCATTTGGTAAAGAATAGCACTCTAATGAGGTTATAAGGATTTTAGAAAATCCCAATTAAAATTTTGTTCCCTGTGTGTGTGTGTGTGTGTGTGTGTGTGTGTGTGTGTGTGTGTGTTCCTGTCCCCAGTAAAAAAAAAAAAAATCATGCATTTGTAGGAAGCCTTGTTGGAATAGGACCAATGCCTTCATTGCAGGTTTGGGCCCTATATCTGCCTAAGCATAAACCTTTAGAACATATTATTTATTTTTTCTAAAGAAGCTCAGTCTGTAGAGCCGGCAGTACATGCTTTGTTGTAATTCAGATAAGTAGACCAATATTTTATTGCAAGCTTCTTAACATTTCCTCTTTCTTTTTTCTTCTGTTATGGTAAACTAATACATCCTGACAAACTGTTGGTACCCGGTTAACCGTCATATGAACATAATAGCCTCCATTCACATTTATGGAGAGCACAATGGGTGCCGCAGTGAAGCACATTCTCCTTAGATGTGTGTATAGGCATTTTCTATAGGTTGTTGTCTTACAAATAATGGCAAATCCCTGTAATGCTTAAAGCGATTTTCAGATTTCTGCCCAATCCGTGTGTGTATATTCGTACTGCTTGGACCAAGCCGAAGTAGGTACACCCCAACAGCTTGTCCTGATAACTTAACGGTTAGGGCTCATTCACATTTGTGGCTCCCCACTGAATGAAGATCCACGGTGTAGTCATTTGACAGGCGGCTCTGGGGTGATTGGCCACTTCTTCACTGGCTGTTTTATTTCTTGAAAAGCTGTAGG
This sequence comes from Lithobates septentrionalis, assembly GCA_037952835.1. Classification (NCBI taxonomy): domain Eukaryota; kingdom Metazoa; phylum Chordata; class Amphibia; order Anura; family Ranidae; genus Lithobates; species Lithobates septentrionalis. The sequence goes on from JBBDGP010001704.1 coordinate 7,306, forward strand.
ACCACACCTCAACCATATGCATTGCATGCGGTTGCGGCACAGCCACATTCACTTGACTGCATGTGGCACTGGTACTGCCCACTGATGGCAACCTGTAGTGTAATTTTTGCTGCAACATAACCATGGCTGTGAGAATTACTCTCCAGCCACCCGTGTAAATGAGAAGTTAGTGGCATTATTGTGGACACTCCCCATTATTATTATTTTATTTTTTGTAATTGGCCCCCAGGGGGCTTATGCCATAATGTGCTACCCTGTCTCCTCGAAAATAAGACCTAGTGTGATTGTCGGTGATGGCTGCAATATAAGCCCTACCCCCCAAATAAGCCCTACCCTGTTTCCCCGAAAATAAGCCCTACCCTGAAAATAAGACCTACAAGGACTTTAACTAGGGCTTATTTGGGGGGTAGGACTTATATTGCAGCCATCACCAACAATCACGCTAGGTCTTATTTTCGAGGAAACAGGGTAGTATTCACCGCATATTAGTACATTATAGCAGACTCACCTGACAAACAAAGCCCTCAAGAGCGGCAGTGTCAAAGCTCCAGCTGGTCCCATCTTCACCCTATCTTTCTTCCAGATTCATTCTGTTCAACCTCTTGAAAGGCTGCGTTGTGATGACGTCGCTCGTGCGCACAAGCAAGAGCAGCGCCGCATGCAGGGTTCAATGCGCAATACTGCTGACAGGCAAGGAGAAGCATCTGTCAGCAGTTTTTAAAATTTTCGAGTTGAATTCCAAAGCAGCATGGTTTATGCCAATAAAATATAATTTTTGCCAGCATTTTCAGGGACTCCTTCATTTTTGACATGCTAAAACCTTTACTGTATTGATGTATGAATGTCAGTCTATTGAACTGTATAATAGATGATACCAGATCCAGGATGGTGAAACCCTATCACAATTATTTCATTGATCAAATGGTCATCCATTATTCACACAATGCCATTGTCTGACATGGAGTAGCCTGAATAACTGTGTTGTGTCACTCCTCTGGAGCTAATAAAGCCCAGCAGATGTCCTGCTTAGGATGTAGGTAATGTGAGGTCACAGGTGGCACTGACAGGACTCTAATCACCTCAGTCTCCTGTCTGTGCTAATCCTGGTTAATTGGCTTCATTCTGCTTACTGAGAGGAGGCTAAATGGTTTGTGTGTAAATACCCCCTATCTCAATGGAACGGGATTATCTTTAAATGCTTAATATATTAACACGTGTTCCGCTGCACAATGCAGTAAGTAGTTTGTGCTCAAAGGTTTGTGATAACCTTAGTGTATCAAAAACTGTTTTTATTTGTAAATAGAGTAGGAAAGGGTTAGAACCTCTGTTAGGTGTTTTTTTTTTTTTTTTGTTTTGCTCTGTGTCCCTGCTCGCAAGATTTGCCCTTTGTGGCCCTTGTCACCAGGACTGAAAGTAGGAGAAAATCCAAAATTTTAAAGTGGAGTTCCACCCACTTTTACAACTCTTCAGCATCCCTCACTAAACTGTGCACTGTAAACAAATTGGATATTTTTTTTCTCAGCACCTACTGTATATCTGCTGTATTCATTTTTCACTTCCTCCTCCCTGGCCGCGGCCCATCGCATCATTTCCTGTTTGCAATGCCTTCTGGGAAGGGGCGTCAACTTCCTCTGAAACTGCCGTTGTTATGGAAACTTGACCTGACACCTATTACACTGCTTGTGCTGCACTGAGCATGTGAGAGATCTGCAAGGAAGAGATCCAGGAAGAAATACAGTCTGGCTTCAGATGCCCACACTTAAGATGGCCACGGCCTGCTGTAAGTTTATAAAATAACAAACTACTGCTATAAACTAACAAAACAGACCTTAGTTTACAGACTAACTTTACTAGGATACATTAAGCTTGTGTATTATAAGGGGATTTTTATTTAAAAAGTATAATTTCGGCCGGAACACCACTTTAAGTTGCTGAAAGAGAAATGAATGGAAAATCTTCCAGTGGGGACAATTGTCGAAGAAGGGATTTCACGAAGATTTGAAACCATTTGTTCTCACTTCTTGTGTGTAAAGTACAGCAAGGAAGGGAAGTCCCTAAAGAGACACGGATAGCAAAACAATTCTGATGGCGGTTTTAAAGTTCAGCTCTGGGCAAAAATAAACTGTACATTTTGCATTAATTTTTTTTCATCGGTGGTGTCTTTAAAAACCTCTTCCTAACCCATCCATTGTTCTAGTGTCTCATACTCACAATTACCTCTGTAAACATTTTCTGGCCTGGGGACTTGGGCTTTTCCCCACTCATGATCTCTTTGGAGCCCTGTCCCCTCACTGCCCCCATGCCTCTGAAACTTATGTAAGAGGACCCTGCTGTTGGAATTAGGGTTGCCACCTCATTCCTTTAAACCCGAACACATATTAATTACACGGGTTCTGTGGCTGATTAAGGTGGTAATTAAACTCACTTGGTGCCTCATCTGCATTAAATCAGCCTCAGAACCTGTGTAATTCCTATGTGTTCGGGTTTAAAGGGATGAGGTGGCAACCCTAGTTGGAATGTTGCCACCACCACCAGTAGAAAGAAGGACCCCGCAGGATATAAACAGAGGAGCGAATAACTTGAGACATGGACATCACATGACCCTTTTGGTCTTTTAACCATCCCTTTCAGAATGGAAAGAAAAAAAGTTTTTCCTTTCTGGATATAGTTGAGTTTATCCACTGACAGAGGCAATCCAATGTTTGGTCTTAATATAATCACTTCATCATATAAGAGAACGTATCGGGAGCGCATGTATGTCAATGCAGTGCAGGAAAATGTGTGATCTTCTGAAAACTTCCAATCAATTGCCATGACAGTATTTTAACTAGGTGACCTGATGAAAATGTGAAGGTTGACCATCAATTTATAAGGCAATCCATACAAAAAACAAGAACGTGAGAAAAGGGACCAGGCTTTACATCAAAACAAGCCATAAGTGGTTGTAGCTATCTGTCTGAACCAGCCTGTCAATGTACAATCCTGGCAATAGGGTCCCAAAAGCTCAGTGACTGTAAAGCTTTGCGTTTTTCAATAATAAAATGGTGGGAGAGGAAGAGGTCTTCCCGAGGGCTGAGATCTCTACATAGAGGATAAAGATTTGACCAAGATGGTATTTGAAAAAAAAAAAAAAAAAAAAAAGATGGGGGGAGGGGGTATGGAATCCAGGAGGATTACCAAGAGCTTAACAAGACCATTGGGGGTGGGAAGGAGAGAACCACTGAGGGGTATAATCAGATATTGGCCCGGGGGATTAGAGTGGTGAAAGGAGTGGGTAAGGTATCAGCATTGAGGAAAAGGGGAGGGGGGGGGGGCAAGGTGCAGATCGAGGGGTATCATGTCTGTACAGCCAATAAGCTCTTACCTTTTTCTGAAAAGACAAACTAGAACCAATAGACCCATGTTTTGTTCACGTGTAGCTTTTTTTGCGCTGCAGTAACATTTACTTTATTAAAGCACACTGAAATGCATTGTGTATGTTTGTCGCCATTTTAAATATCCCCACAACACCCCTGTGCTACAACAGGCTGCATTGACAAAAAAAAAGGAATGATTTATTTTTATTTTTTTTTCTGCGTTTGGGCCTATTCAGAATAATTGGGCAGTGGTAATGCTACATGCTGCAATAAACATTACCTTGCTGCACCACTACCCTGTTTCCCTGAAAATAAGACCTAGCGTGATTGTCGGTGATGGCTGCAATATAAGCCCTACCCCCCAAATAAGACCTACTCTGTTTCCCCGAAAATAAGCCTTACCCTGAAAATAAGACCTACAAGGAACTTTAACAAGGGCTTATTTGGGGGATAGGGCTTATATTGCAGCCATCACCGACAATCACGCTAGGTCTTATTTTCGGGCAAACAGGGTATATAGTATGGAGGGACTTTCAGAGAGCAATGATGATCTGCAAAGCTCAATATACTATACCAGACAATCAGATTTTGACTTACTGAAGTTTAGTCAGGAAAAAATATGAATTCTAATTTGTTGCTCAGTATTACTTTTTGCTCTTTGTCTAATTGGGTAACATTATATGCAGAATAGTCTTTTCTGATGCTCAAGCCCTTTCATCACAATGTTTTTTAGTATGATGGAACACAAAATCAGACACAATAAGAATCTCTGGGGTTTTTTGTCATTTCATTTTCAGCCAAAATGCCCTTGGCAGGTACTTGTGTCCGTCTGTTTTCAGCACATTGACAGGGAAATGAGATGGAGAAATCTGACAGACCACACTTGTCCTAATAACGCCCCTCTCCTTTGTTCCTATTTAAATGGATGAAAAGCTGGCCTGCATGTTCCTTGCATAAGCAGATGGCCTGCAGTGGCCCTCTTATCTGCACAAGGCAGCTGGCTGCAGATCAGCTGGAGAGAGTAGGAGGAGACCTCATCTCCCCTGTTACCAGGCAGAATAGCAAAAGGAGCCTGTATGAATGTGCCCTGGGCCTGTTGTCACTGCTGACCTCTTGTTAATATTCACAATGGGAATAGTCACTATCTATCCAGATTATCTCCTTTTTAAATACATCTGATAATTTTAATATATATTTAGTTGCAGTTGTCTGTTAAAAAAAAAAGTACAGGGTGGATCTTCAATGAATAGCTGATGCAATCACAATATGTAGCCAGTTACCAGTTTACCTGTTACTGTGCAATGGAAAAGCAGGTACCGTATGTACTCGAGTATAAGTCGAGGCCCTAATTTACCACAAAAAAATGGGAAAAACTTATTGACCCGAGTATAAGACGAGGGTGAGAAATGCACAGCTACTGTAAGTGGAAAAGAGGGTCAACAATGCCCATTTGCAGCATCACTGTGCCCATTTGCAGCCATAGGTCCCCTGAACTTCAAACTCGGTAGTTAAGGGTTCCTAGATGCCCCCTAAAATTTGGGGTCTCTGAACCCAAAGGGTCCCGAAATGACATTGCTGCAGATGGACACAGTTGACCGAATTTGGGGCCCCGTATCTCAGGGCCACTTAGTGCTAAGAACTCCAAATTTGGTGTGCGAACTCAGTGGAACTAGCACCATAAAATTTTCAAAGCTGGGGTTTCTAGCACCAAGTGGCCCCGAGATACAGGGCCCCAAAAATCAGTTCAGAAAATGTCAAGCACTTTTCTACAGCAGAGAATGACATTTTCCGAACCAGTTTTGGGGCCCCGTATCTCAGGGCCACTTGGTGCTAGGAACCCCAGCTTTGGATATGTTATGGTACCAGTTCCACGGGGTTTGCACACCAAATTTGGGGTTCCTAGCACCAAGTGGCCCTGAGATATGTGTCCCCAAAATCGTTTCAGAAAATGTCAAGCACTTTTCTGCAGCAGAGAATGACATTTTCTGAACCGATTTTGGGGCCCCGTATCTCGGGGCCACTTAGTGCTAGGAACTTCAGTTTTGGATATGTTGTGGTACCAGTTCCACTGGGTTTGCACACCAATTTTGGGGTTCCCAGCCCCAAGTGGCCCTGAGATACGGGGCCCCAAATTCAGTTCGGAAAATGAAATTTTTTGCTGCAGAAAAGTGCTTGACTCGAGTATAAGTCGAGGGGGGCACTTTCAGCACAAAAAAATGTGCTGAAAAATTTGACTTATACTCGAGTAGATACGGTAATATGCATTCCAGTAGCTGACATTATGTACTTTGTAACTGTGCCCTGTCCCTCCCTTATGCTGGCCATACACTATACGAAAAATCGTCTGAACCCATTTTCGAAAAACGAACATTCGGCTGTGAGTGCAAACGATAGTGCCATCATGTAATGACCTATAAATCGTTCAGTGGAAATAAATACATGCATTTTTTGTTTGGTTTTTTTTTTACATCTACCTAGTGTAGACAGTTTGGACGGGAAACACATTAACCTTTCAATTTATCGTTTGTTCGGGAGAAAATTCCCAAACTTGTCCTTCGTTTTTTCGGCTCAAAAACGTCCCAACGATTATTGATTTTTGTGCCCATTAACTGCCCAAAAAGCGAACGAACTGTCTAAATGACTGAATTTCGGTCGATTTTTTTTTTTTTTTTTTTTTTTTTTTGTTTTTTGTTTTTTGTTTTTTGTTTTTGTTTTTGTTTTTTTTGTTGTGTTTTTTTTTTTTTTTTTTTGTTTTTTTTTCATATAGTGTGTGGCCAGCAGAACATTATGCTCTTCACAACTCTGTAACAAAGCAGTGAGGACCCTCAATTGCATCAAAGGATCTGGTGGTGTATGCTTTCCTTGTCCAGGGCAAGTAACTGAATATTACAGAAAAGGGCTATAGATAATTTTGAATATTGCACTGAGGTTGAGATGCCTTTTTACATAGGGTTTAGTAGGGCTTGATTTCTGTTAGCAATAAAAGCACTTTAAGCCCACGTTCACATTGGGTCGATTTGTCAAATCGCATGCCAAATTGGAGCCTATTGCGGGCAATGGCATTGTCTCGAAATCGGTGTGACGCCGATTCCCAAAATTAGTTTCTGCACTTCTTTCGGCAACTTCGGGGGAGATTTCAGTAGACATCTGCATGAACCCGCACAGATGTCTGTCAAATAGCCCCCGAAATCAGACTGCTTTTTAATTCCTAGTATACACCTTTTAATGACGTACATAAACTAAAAGGAAAGTAAAATTAAAGAATTTAGGGACGCTGACAAGATATATTAATTTGGAATGTACATGTGGAGTTTGTAGAACAGGAAATTTTAACGAGAAGTAACTGCCCGAAAAAGTTTGTTTGTTTAAACAAGTGCTCTATTCTGTATAGTGGAGTACACCCAACAAAAGAATCTAGGCGGTGTTGTCTTTGTATGTGTTGATATTCCTGTCTGCACTCTTAAGATTTGTTAACAGTTCTGCCCAGGTTTTCACAGTTGTCAAATCATGGTACAGGTTAATGACAGTCACATTCCTCCTGCATTACACTGCAGGAAGATGAATGTTGCTCATAACAACCAATGGGACTTTTTTTTTTTTTACTTTTTCTGTTCTACATAAGCTCTTGCACATAGGTGCACATACTGTGTTTTTGGCTTGACAGTGGGCAATTTTACAACAATGGGCCATTGGACAACTAAATGTTGGGACTGACCAGAGGGAAGTTCAGTGCTCCAGTTATAGGTTGTGGCAGTTGCCCTTTGTTTGTACTGTTTTTAATTTAGTAAAGCCTGGTACACACGGGCGGAGTATCGACCATTTCAACAGAAACTGGCTCACATTTGGCCCGCGTGACCGGCAACCGGTCCGACAGAAGCCTATGGCTGTGAGCGCTGACCGGTGTCTACCGGTGGGGGGCAGTCCCTGTGTCAGAACACCAATACGCTGGGCTAAGCAAAAAAAAAAAAAAAAACTTGCAGTGTGTACCAGGCATGAAGCTCTTCGGACACTTTTCTGGTAGTAGATTCCTTTAGAACCACCCGTGACTTATTCAGGCAAGCATTTGTCAGTTTTGGTAACATTGCCAACACGAGTGTCAAATTCAGGTAGTTCTAACCACCTGGTATCGACAGATTATATATTTTTTTTTTTTTTTTTAAAGAATTACCACCATTTTGCAGATTAAGAAACTGTCAGTAATTAGGACCAGCTCTGAGCTGATGTATGAAGGTACACCTGTACTTAAAGTGGGACATGTCTGAGTCATGTATGTGACTGCTTCCTGCACAGGGCTCTATCCCCAGTCCCATTCAGCTGTCGCCCGGGAGATTCCCTGACCCAAAGCTAAGGCAGAGTTTAAACGTGCGCTTGGGGGGCATTATAAATGTGCAGTTGGGTTGCGTTTTTAGTGTCCCCCCCCCCCTCTAACTGCAATGGCAGCTAACTGATCCGGATGTTCACATGCTGCAATCGTGATGCTTCATTTCGCAACCACAGTAGCAACCATCCAATTAATCACACTCGACAGGCGGATGACACCTCTAAGCAAATGGAGGAGTGCAATAAACACCTCACAATCGCTTCAAATCCATGTGGTTGCAGTCCATTTGTTTAGCAAAAAAGGGGTAAAACGGGAGGTGTCACAATGCTTGACCCCTTTTTCAGAGGAGTGGCGGGTTAGGAGCATGTCTGAATGTAGCCTAAATGAAAACAAAGGAACAGAGATGGTGGTGATGATATTACCCAAATGTGGCAATGTCCATATTGTCGCTGGATGGGGGACTGAAAGACTAGTTCTCCATCAGATCCGCCCCACTTTTGATTGATGGCGCACAGCAGAGGGTGGGCATTAGGCCCAACCCACCCAACTATGAAAGTTCCTCTGCCAGTATGGACATTACAACCTCGGTACTGGGCATCGACCGATTCATGTTTATGATAGATACATGAATCCTGCAAAAACGCCAACAATTTTGGTGTGGCCCCCTACTACAGGGTGTCTACTTTATCCTTCATGAATTCCCCCCACTGATCAATAATGTGTGAAGGCAAACAATTGTCAGAATTCACCGTTCTTTCACTGCTTCCCAAAGTAAATACAGATATGCTGATAGTCCTGCAGCCACATTACCTTGGCGCCTTGCTTTAAATTGAAGTGTGTTTTCACATTTAGCAAATTTGCTGTACTGTATGTTTTTATGAATGTCTGGAGGCTAAAAACACTTAAAAGCTGTCCCGTAGTTAACTGTTATCTGATCTTGTGTTCCGTTAATGACAGGTGTAAATTTGCACTCCTCGTTTTGCATCTGATTTGCACTGAGCCTTTTAATAATACAAGTCTTTGTGTGATCTTCTAAATGTAAGAAGAAAAGTTCTTTGTGTGGTTGTATACAAGGAGCAGGTGCAGTCTTCCCTTATCTGTTGAGCGACACTGACACACTGCCAGTATTTACTGCCATTCATTGCCCTTTATTTATTTGTCTTTTTGTATTTCTTTTCAGGAATTGGCCAGTTCAGTTTATCTGGTCATGGAGGTGAGTTTTTTTTTTTTTTTTTTTTTTTTTTTTTTCATTAGCAACTCTTTCATAAACATACATATGGTTTAAACAACATACAATTACAAAAAAGCTTATTTTTGCAGCATATACAGTAGTTAGTGTTGTGGATTGGCAAGAAGAGCTGTGGACAGATTGTGGAGTGTTTTATATTGCTGCAGTAGTAGAGGAATGGCTTGGTTCCATTCTGTTTGCTGTTCCCTTTTCATAACTGTTGGTAGCTGTTTTAGTATAATACTATGAATTAATTGCTTGCCCCGTCACCTGCACTGCCGATCTTCACTCCAGTAAATCTCCTTCATCTGAATCTTCTGGGATCATCTAAGTTCCCTCTTGCTCTCTGTTGCTATTTCCATAAGCTGCTACATCACTACAATACACTATAGCGATGTAGTGGATAGAAATAAACGGCACTGGAGAAAAACAGTACTCCTAGAAGTCATCTAAAAAAAAAAAACACATCCGGCATAAAAATGGCCATCAATGTCCATGAGTTGAGATTCCATATGAGAGTTGAATCAAAGGCAATAGAGGCAACCCCCTATAGAGCAAAGCAGAAAAACTCAGTGAATATACAAAATTGTATTAAATTGAGGTGATTTTACATACTTCACTTAGTCGGGCGCCCACTTGTGTGTTGTATTGATGTAGTGACTTGCAGATAGAACTTCATTGGGGTAGAACGGAGGACCACTCCAGAAGTTTGCCAGATGCAAAATATTTTTTAGCCAGCTTGGCTCTGCATGAGGGTAAAGCTCAGCAGAGTGGGTGACAGGACATGTAAGTATTAAACCTTTTTCTTACAGACTGGTCTTATGTAAAAAAAATATTCTACAGACCGAGTTGCAGTGACCGTGTCACTACAGAAAAGTCAGTCAATGACTGGCAATGCATACCTGTAAAAGAGTGGGCATATTTAAGTTCTGCTCTTCCACCACCCTCTCCGCCACATTTGGATTATTTTTTGGGGGAGGGGGCTGGTACCTAGTGTTGACAGACACCCGCTCCTACTTCTGATTGGATCGCCTAGGCCATCATAGTGGAAGTTCTCCACCCCTCGATTTTTTTTATTTTTATTTTTTATTTTTTCCTTGATCAGCAGATGCATCCAATTTCGTTGCATCCACTGATCAGTGTATTCTGACAAGGGTGGTTGCCGCTATTGGAATACAATGTCCCGAAAGAAGGGGGGGGGGGGGATTCCTCCATCCACCTCATTTGAGTGGCTGAAGGAACCTCATAGGTTTTTTTTTTTTTTTTTTTTTTTTTGTTTAGCCAGCTTTACCATTCAGAAGAAGTTGCTCCCTTAAGTCCTTGCCTGTGCAAACCAACACTTCCGGGAGTGTCGAACTTATGGGTATCCCCACAACTCACTGGTTTCCCCTGCTGATCTCCATATCACTTCTTCTTCCAGTAGGGAGTCCCCCTTTTGTTTTGTGTTTTCTCTGCTAGTGCTGGCTGGGCGGCCTAGGACTGGTGGGTCAAGCTTCATTCATTAAACTTATAAACTACAAAGTGGAAATTCTGTTTTAGTGTTGTTTAAAAGCCAGGTATAAACCAGTAGCATAATTGAATATATTTCCCTTAGCAAGCTGTAAAAATATGTACATGTGTGATATATCATTTGTATAGGCTTTTTAACTTCTTCTGTTCTACTTTTTAGTATTGCAACGGCGGAGACCTGGCTGATTACCTCCACAGTAAGTATTTACTTTTTTTTTTTTTGTGACAGTTTTTAATAACACTTCTAAAAACCACCTCAGAGAAATAAAGCATAAATAAAGCAGGGTTGTGAAGAAAGGAAAGTAAATGAATTGAAAGAGCAAACCATTTTATTTATTGCAGACTTGTTCCAGCATGTTGTGTAGAAATAATTAAAGATCACAAAGTGAATAACATGCCCACCACAGGCTTGGATTTCGAAAATGATATACTTTGGCATTTAGCGGGTGGGGTAGTTGACATTTTTTTTTCCTACACAAAAAAGAGGTTTTATTACAGGTGTGTGTGTGTGTGTGTGTGTGTGTGTGTGTGTGTGTTTATTACGTGTCTGTGAAAGCTGCCTTGTGTGTTTCATGCTTGGCTTGTGGATTATGTTGGAATAAAATAGGACATGTCCTAGTAATTCATTATGGAAATTTGTGTCTAGTCTGACAAAACATTTCAAAGACAAAATGCATGTTTTGCTCATGTCTGTAGTACCCCAGATAACAGATATATGAGTGCCTATGATCACTGTCATAGAGCTGTAGGTTTAATGGGGCAGTAGTGGAAATACGGTTTATTTAGATGTCAAATATTGGAGTATATCCTCATATATCTTAATGTGTTGCATGCAAAATAGATAAAAATAACCCAGAATAGGCAATTTAAATTGTGCAAATGGTTTAAAGTTTGTTCACAGGACGTGGACTGTATAAGTTGCTAAAATGTTTTAGGAGTCTTGGGAATTCATTTAAGAAGGCTTATTGTGAGAATCCAGAGTCCTTTAAATGATTACTAAACACTAAAACAAATATGTAAAATATTGCAGCTTACCAGTCCTCAACTGTGGTGGCTGCATTTTTTTTTTTTTTTTTAAATCGAGGGACAGCAAGTACATAAAATAGCTGCTGGTCTTGCTATAAATGCAGTGTTCTTTTCATGCGGACCAGATCTGGTTTTCTCAGCAGAGGATCTGTCTGTCAATCCCCTGCTAAGCTGAGCAGAACAGGCAGATGGCAGGTCCGTGTCCACACCGCTTATGTAGAGCCGACACAGACAGAGCCTGCTCTGCTCTATGGGCAGTCAGATGTTAACAGTCTGCCTCCACCCTCTAACTCACTCATTGCCCAGGAGATTAACAATCACTTCAAAAATAAGATTGATACAATTCATGAGGGGATCTCCAACGTCCAGAACCCCCCCCCCCCCCACACGCACACACACGCAACACCCCGTGTCCACAGATACAATCATTACTTCCCTCATTCAACCCTACTAGTATTAATGATGTTGCTAAACTTTTATCTAACACTCATCTAACCACCTGCCCCCTGGATCCTGCTCCCTCGCAAATGTATCACTCACCCTCTGACTCTGTTCTATAATCTCTAACTCACATTTTCAACCTCTCCCTCTCTCTTGCGGCATCTTCCCAAACTCTAAAACATGCGCTAGACACCCCCATACTTAAAAAGCCCTCACTGGACCCCACCAATCTTAACCTACGTACCATCTCCTTACTCGCCTTCTCCTCCACATTCCTTGAAAGGACTGGTCTATAACCGACTGAGCTACCATCTGACCATGAACAAACATCTTGATCCCCTTCAGTCCAGATTTCGCTCTCAACACTCCACGGAAACTGCTCTTCTTAAAACCCTCAAATGACCTACTAATGGCTAAAACCAGCAGACACTATTCTGTACTACTTCTCCTCGATCTCTCTGCTGCCTTTGACACAGTGGACCACCCCCTCTTCCTCAATAAACTTCACTCCTTTGGTCTCTGTGACTGTACTCTTCGCTGGTTCTCATCCTACCTATCCCACCACTCCTTCAGTGTCACTTACAACTCTACTTTCTCCTTCTCCTTTCTCCGTTGGGTTCCCCCAAGGTTCTGTTCTTGGACCTCTTCCTTTTCTCAATCTACACCACCACCTACCTGGGTCAGTTGATTGCCTCCCATGGCTTTCAATATCATCTCTATGCTGATGAAACCCAAATCTGTCTCTCCGCCCCCAGGTCTCTCCATCTGTCTCCTCTCGCATCACCAACTTATTAGCAGACATATCAGCCTGGATGTCACGTCACTTCCTCAAACTCAAGCTATTCAAAACCGAGCTCATGATATTTCCTCCCCCAGGTGCCACTTCCCCTGATTTTCTCTGTCAATATCGACGGCTCAACTATCAACTTGTCTCCCCACGCCAAGGTCCTAGGTGTAATCCTGGACTCTGAATTAACCTTTCAGCACCACATCCTCCGCAACATCTCCAAGATACGCCCCTTCCTAACCAATGTCGCCACAAGGCTTCTAATCCACTCCCTGGTCATCTCCCGCCTCGACTATTGCAACTCCCTCCTTACCTCTAAATAGGCTATCCCCACTTTTGTCCATCATGAACGCTGCTGCCAGGCTCATCCACCTCAAACCGCTCAGCGTCTGCTATACCCCTCTGCCAATCGCTCCATTGGCTGCCTGGCCCCCAGCTACATCACTAACCTAGTCTCAAAATATCGACCTAATCGATCTCTTCGCTCCTCCCAAGACCTGCTCTCAAACTCCCTTGTCGCCTCATCCCATGCTCGCCTTTTAGGACTTCTCCAGAGCCTCTCCCATCCTCTGGAATGCTCTACCCCAATCTGTCTGATTTTCTCCTAATTTATCCACTTTCAGACGTTCCCTGAAAACTCATCTCTTCAGAGAAGCCTATCTGGCCCCCACCTAACAACTGTACATTTATCATCTTCATCAGCACATTCCCCACATTTAGTTCTTACCTCTTGTATCTCTTGACCCTCCCTCTTAGATTGTAAGCTCTAAGGAGCAGGGCCCTCTGATTCCTACTGTATTAAAGTGTATTGTATTTGTACTGTCTACCCTCAAGTTGTAAAGTGCAGCGTAAACTGTTGGCGCTATATAAATCTTGTATTATAACAATAATATTACTAATAATAATTATAGTCTGGCTGTCCATTTACACCCGACTGCCCTCTGGTCCAATCCGGCCAGATGGAGGGGAACCGAACCTTGTCCATCTGTTTTTTCTGGATCGGATTGGAGGTAGGTGCTCGATAGAGGAGCCTGGAGGGTCTGATCGGGTCCGCCTGAAAAACGGTCAGGTGGACCCGATTGGACCGCTCTTGTGAAAGGGGCCTTCAACATGCTTATCTTTGTTCTGTAAACTATTAATCTCTGCATCCCTAATGTAATGGAGATGGACAAAGGCAGACATGTTTGAAGTCCAGCCTGGGTGGCAACCATGGCTAGGGCTGGGGAAAAAAATCGATTTAAATCTTGAATCGAGTTGAGAGGTCAAATCGATTCAAAATTTAAGCAAATCGATTTTAGATATTTTTTTTTTTTTTTACCGCGCCAGTCCTGAGGAGCTGTGGGCAGGAGTTTTTAGGCGAGGCTTCGGCCTAATCTGCGAGGCCGGACGCCGTGGACTAGGCCCGAAGTCGCGGCCTCGCCTAAAAACTCCTGCCCGCAGCTTCTCAGCACCGGCGCGGTGTCCAAAAAAAGAAAAAAATTCAAATCATGAATCGAGGGGTTTTTTTTTTTTTTGTTTTTGTTTTTTTTTAAGAAAATTGCAGATATTTTTTGTTTTTTTTAGAAAATCACCCAGCTCTAGCCATGGCTCCCCTTCATCACGGAGAAGGGAGTTTAAGAAAAAAATTTGTGTCATTCTCAGGATTACCAGGTGAAAATAAAGGAAAAAAGCCTAAAATAACCTAATGCAAGTATTAAATCTAAAGCCTGGTAAGCAGAGAGCAGGGGGTTGAGGGGCCAAGCCGCGACTGTGTGTGTGTGTGTGTGTGTGTGTGTGTGTGTGTGTGTGTGTGTGTGTGTGTGTGTGTGTTTGTGTCTATGGACACACATAGTGCGGCTTGGGAGCGGGCCCACATGTCTGCCCCCCATAGCAAAGTGGCTTGCTATGGGAGCAGACACAGAAGAGGAGGAGCCACCTAGATCGACAGCGGAGGACCCCAGAAGAGGAGGTTCAGGGTCTTTAAAGTATAACTAAAGGCAAACCGTTTCTGAATTTTTGAACAGAGTGGAGAGGGCTTGGAACACCTGCCATGTTTTTATTGCCGCCTGCACCCCTCAGCCTCTATTTGTCTGGTTTACCTTTATAATCAAAAGTGATAATAAAAGAAAATCCCACATTTTTGGGTTGTCCCCAGAAAGTAAAGGAGGGGAAATATTTCAATGGGGTCATTAGTTCTGGTGATTCTGATGACAACTAGGGGATTTCCTCACTTTGGTAGGATTTCCTATTACTTTCTGTTTGTCTATGGGTGAGAAGGTGAAGGAAAATCTGCCCAATGAGACACAGATGGCAAAAATAACTGACAGGGGCTCTAACCCTCCCTTACTCTATCCAAAATGTAAAAAAGTCTTGCCTTTTAGTTCTACTTTCATGCCCAATGGGAGCAGGCTTGCGTATCTAGAAGGTCTGACCTAGGATGTTTTTCCAAGAATGTATGGAATGAATAGGAGAGATACTTCCACCTTTTTTCACTTTTGTTTTTAAACTTTTACCTTTTTGCAATCACTTTAAGGTTTTCTGAGATTGTCCCTTAACATTCAGAGTGCTTCAAAGTTGTTGCCCAGTATGGCTAAAATTCTAGATGTTGGTGAATAAATGTTGAACTTTTGTGGGCAGTTAAAGTGATACTAAAGTCTTCATGTTTGTTATTTTTAACCCCAAAAAATGTCATACCTGCTCTGTGCAGTGGTTTTGTACAGAGCAGCCTAGAGCCTACTTTTCTGGGGTCTCTCGCCGGCGCTCCTGGCCCCCTCCAGCTGCGTGCCCCCACAAGCAAGCAGCTTGCTATAGGGGCACCCGAGCCGCTGCTCTGTGTCCATTCAGACACGGAGCTGCGGTTTTAGCCCCCCCCCCCCCCCTTCTCCTCATTGGCTCAGTGACTTTGACAGCAGAGGGAGCCAATGGCACTCGCTGCTGGGTCTCAGCCAATCAGGAGGGAGAGTCCCAGACAGCCGAGTCTCTCATGCAACATTACTGGATCTAGATGGGGCTCAGGTAAGTATTAGGGAGGCTGAGGGGGCTGCTTCACACTGAAGGTTTATCTTCATGCATAGAATGCATGAAGATAAAAAAACCTAAAGATTTGATCTTTGTTAATGCGCTGTGTCAAGATCTGTATTCTGAATGACAGATGCATAAAGCCCGAAGAATGAACAGTTAAATTGTATCTAGCAGTTGTTTTCTAGGATCTCTGGGAATGCGTTGAACTCTGTTGCTCCAGAAATGTGGCTTTGGTGAGCGCATTCATGAGCGCTTTCATGACTTGCCATGTCAGACAAGCATCTTTATTTATGTTTTAATTTCCTAATCCCGATCTTAGGATATTACTGTACGTCAGGCCTTGGGGGTTGACCTGGCTAGACCACATGTGCTGACCCCGTGTGCCAGGAAGATAAGAGGAAAAACAAACAGCCCCATTCCTGGGAGAATGGTTTGGTTACAGCTTCACTCCACAGAAATAAACAAAAGGGATATAGTTACTTCCCAGCACAGTGTCTTGGGAGAAGATCAACTACTTTATTACTGAATACTGTGAGGAGCAAAGAGGAGCACTTGGCTTGTTAATTCCCCAAGGACCTCTCTTACTGAATGTACATATTACCCGGAGTTGGCATGCTGTAGTCTGAAAGGATGCTCTTATTATTCAATTCTAGTAGTGTTTATGATTTCACAAACTTACTTTAAATAGAACCTGTAGTAAGGAAGTATGCATCCTGCTAGGGCCAGATTTGGACCCTGGGGGGGGGGCCCTCCATTCAGACTTTATTTACATTCTCAATGACACTCTCACATTTTTAAAAATGTATGACATAACATCATGTGTGTACACATACATGTAGTCAAAGCGCTTTGTGTGGTTCACTTGAGCTGCCAAAATTAGTTTTTAAAAACGATGCAATATACCAGTCCGGAGTAAAAACTTTTACAGATGAAAGCTGGCAAAATATTACTTCCCAAGACACATATAATAAAATAAAGTATGTTTTTATCATTGTATATTTTATTATTTTTTTATATATATAATTTTATTTATTTTTAGGGGGAGGGGACTTCTGTCAGGGGGTTTAGGGCAGTTGCACCCCTTGCCCCCTTATAAATCCGGCACTGCATTCTGCCATTGCTGACTCCTCCTGAAAAAGCTAGTTCCCTGGCTGTTTTGCTGATTCTATGGCTCTAGTACTGTTATGACCTAACTCTGCTTTCCTGATCTACTTGCTTGATCTAGGTCAGTGTATCAAAGTTAATGGCAGCCTTCCAATGTCTGCCTATACAGGTTTCTTGTCATTACTTTTTGTGAATTCTGCATTTAAAATTTATCAGGCTAATCATAGATACAATTTCAGTGGTTTTCTCTATAAAACACACAAAGCCCTTTTTATTTTTTCAATGTAAAGTATGTCATAGTGTTGGCATTCCCGGGGGTCCTATCCACCCCTTAAGGTGTCTGATACATATCTTCTCTGTGCCCGCTCTGCCTTACTCTTGCTGAACAGATCAGTGGAAAGGAGTGCGATGTAAGAATCTATGATTCAGCAATGGGCATTACTGTCCTAGCCATTTCTTTTGATGACCATAGATTATTAGATTATTTTCCTTTTCCTCCTCCGCTGCCAGAATACACTAATCAGTGCTGCAGCCGATTAGCTGCATGCACTGATCGTACATGAATCTTCCAACTGTCAACTTTTGACAGAAGTTGATCACTAGGTTGACCCCCCCCCCCAGACGTGAACAGCCATAGATGGATCGAAATTCGGCCATTCCCTGCTGAAGCAGCCAAATTTCGATAAATTACACTTTTTAAAGCTGGCCATAGATTAAACACATAATTCGAATAGGCAACACTTTTTTTGCAGAAGACTGCAATAAAACAAATTTACCTGCCTGCTTGCAGTCTTCTTTTATAAGTACATGGGCGGCACAGTGGTGTAGTGGATAGCCTAGCAGCACTAGGGTTGTCGTTGTCGGTTTGAATCCCAACCATGACACTACCTGCTTGGAGTTTGCATGCTCTCCTGTGCCTGTGTGGGTTTCCTCCGGGTACTCCGGTTTCCTCCCACACTCCAAAGATATGCTGGTAGGTTAATTGGATCCTGTCTAAATTGTCCCTAGTATGTATGAATGTGAGTTAGGAACCTTAGATTGTAAGCTCCTTGAGGGTAGGGACTGATGTGAATGTACAATGTATATGTAAAGCGCTGCGTAAATTGACGGCGCTATACAAGTACCTGAAATAAAAAATAAAAAAAGTACATTGAGCTGTGCAGGTGGAGCTCAGCATGCATTCCCACCACACTGCGGCTGGGCCTGAATGACTAACTCCCATACACATGCGCATGATCAAGTAATCCCCTGCCGGCCAATCAAGTGGCCAAAAACCGTGCATCGGGAAGTAACCCAGGAAGAAAATGACAGCGGTTGTCCAGGGATGTTACACGCATCGTTGGATAGTAGAAGAGAACATTTTACAGAGTTTAGTCCCACTTTATTAAAACAATTACAGTGAGCTATGGATGCATATAGCAGCAAAGTAATAAATATCACAACAGCTGCTGTTAACATAATTGTACAGATTGTTATATAGGAGATGCACGGGTTTCATCTTCATAAAAGTGTGCTTTCATGCCCTGGGGCCAATAATTCTTCAAGCCTCCTGTACCATGTGTATCAAATAGAAAGTGTAGCCAATAAAAACTCTTAAATGGACAGTTTACCTAATAGCAGCCAGTGTATATACTGTATTTGATGGTGATAACTGGGTAACAGATGTCACTTGGTATAAAGCTTGTTACAGCTTGATCGTTGTACAATTCTCCCTCAACTACTATGTTATGAGAGGGGGCTACTTAAATGATCTATTCAGTTGATATGCAACTAGGTAAAACGTTGTACAGTGACTTTGTATCATGTAGGGCCACTTTAATTAGGAATCCAACTCAAAAAGTGAAAAATTACAGAAATGTAAAAAGGTTAATTGTGCCTAAACATTTCCAATAAAATTAACCTTTTTTGTCTGGAATTACTCCTGGAAAAAGAGCATTGTACTTTCATCTATACTAGGGAACCTAAACACTCGCATACCTACCACCTTATTGCTGCAGTTTGAAATCCAAGGCGCTGTTGCCTCTGCTAGTCTCATAATATTGGAGTGAGATTTACTGATGTCCCTACTGTTCTGCTAATTGTTCTCCTTGCTGGATACTCTGAGAAAAGGAAGCTAAACCCTGCCTTTAAAAAGATGGCCACCTCCACACAGAGAGCAATACTGGTGACTAGCCTTTTGCTTTCCTATATTTTGAGCGCAACTTCCAGAGCTCCGGTCCTCTTTAATTCTCCTTACCGCCAGAGGGTACAACCTGTTTAAGTTTGGTTTAGAGTGTAAAAGAGTTCTTGTGTATTGTATTTTATAAAGTACGTTCTGTTGTATTTTTAATAGACCTCCTATATATAAAATGTTAATCACCAGTGCATTAATATTGCATAGTTCCCCACAGACTCCTCAGTAAGTTCCGAACATTCTCACGCTTGCTTGGAAGTCTAACCCTTGATTTCCTGTGTTAGTCTGAAACGTTGTTACAACACAGACTTTATTTTCATAAGCGTTTAAAAAACCTCCAGCCTTCTGTTCAGTGAATTGGCAAGGCATAGAGCCTTTTTTATTCCAAGCTACTGTCAGCCATGTAGAACTGGCAGGGCAACAGAGCAGATGAATTACATAATGTTGTTTGAAGTCTTTGTATATTTTATATGGAAAAAAGCTACTGTTTTGTGTTATGTTGGTACAGTATGTATCTTGTAAATTGCTCTATCCTGTTCTACATTGTTTAATTTTGAACGCCAGAAAACAGTGACATGCATTTTTCACTTGTGTACTGCTTATAGAAGTGGGAGGAAGAAACCTTCCTTCTCTGTAAGTCAGCTGTAAGACCTGATACATATGGGCTGAATATATACAGATATTAAAGACCTATCTTCTCTCCATGTTCTGTTGGTTGTGATTTTTGTATGCGCATACAGATTGCATACGTACAGTGTATCTATGTATGTGTGTGTGTGTGATATAGCGTCCACCATAAGTGTGTTTGAAAGCATCTGCCAAGCCAGACAGCTAACATTCATGTATTCGTCCTGGACCGCACATCAGTCATGCAAAGGTAGACCCTCATCAGACAAGATAAGACTCGCCATCTCCCATTCCTCATCCACTGCTGGATATCTAGACCTTTTAAAGTGTGCCCTCCCCATTTTCCACCTTAGCTTTATTTACTTTAGACATTTGCCCTGAGATTCTGCCCCTGGGCGTTCAAAACGCACAGTTGGGATCTGCAGCGACTGTCAATATTAGGCTAATGACACCCCAAAGGCAGGTCTCAAACGCAGTGCGTTTGCCTGCATGGTATCACATGATGCAGATGTACCATGCAATCCGGTCGCAGTGAGTTTCCAAAAGTAGTGCATTCACTACTTTTGGTGTTGTGCGGTGTGATTTCCGCCCATTCAAAATGAATTGACTTAAATCTCACTACACAGAACTGCATGTGAATCACACAGAAACGCATAGCAGGCTTTGTGCAATTCCTTATGTGAACCGACCCTTGATTAAATGTTAAATAAGTTCACCTTTGGGAACATGCTACATGTTCCCAATGCTGCAGCCGATGCCAGATTGCCCCCCCCCCCCACACCTTTCCCTGGGACAGTAGTACAGTTTTTTAGATCAGCGCAGCCTTGCTGGGCTCCGCCCATGTGGCCATGTCATTCATTCATAGAGTCCTGTGAATGAAAGAACTACAAGTACCGACATCCTTTGCAGATGTCTGCATGTAGTTCTCAATGAACTACCACTGCGCTATGGAGCACCATGATAGTTCATTGATTCTTCCTGCCAGTGTATCCACTTACCCGTATGGGCACACAGATGGGCCTGTAGGAGGCCTTTACAGCCTCCAAAAAATAAAATAATAAATGCACATTTTTTTTAATCTGCAAAAAAAAAAAATAGCTCTTCTTCTTCTTCCTTTTTTTTTTTTTTCCTTTAGTGAACTTTTCGTTTAAGTTTCAGTAACCAGGTACAGATTTTTGATAAGACTGAAAAAACTTTGCCTGCAAGGCTCAAGTATAAGGCAGATTAGGAAAAGAAAAAAAATCAACCGGTGTATAGGAGAAAATAATAATACTGTTAAGGCTCATACTGTAGATATCCTTTTGGATTCCAGTCATGTGGGACACAAAAAAAAAAAAGTCTGACTGTCAGGCAGTTGTCCGATGCAATGCATGGACTACACGCCAAATGGTGTAATGCCGCGTACACACGACCGGACTTTCCGGCAGAAAAGGTCAGACGGAATCATTCCGTCGGACATTCCGATCGTGTGTGGGCTTCATCTGACTTTTTTTTTTTTTCCCTAAAATTCTGACGGACCTAGAAATAGAACATGTTTCAAATCTTTCAGACGGAATCAGTTCCTATCGGGAAAACCATTCGTCTGTAGGCTATTCCGACGGACCAAAAACGACGCAAGGGCAGCTATTGGCTACTGAACCTTCCTTTTTCTAGTCCCGTCGTACGTCATCGCGTTCTAAACGATCGGACTTTGGTGTGATCCTGTGCAGGCAAGTCTGTTTTCAGCGGAACTCTGTCAGAAAGAGAGTCGCAGTCTATTCTGACGGAAAGTCCGGTCGTGTGTACGCGGCATAAGAGCACAACTAGGTTTTCAGGCACATGTAATTATCTTTTTTGGCTTGTCTATTATTTAATTTAATATTTAATTTATATATTTACAAATTTAAGATTGTAAGCTGATTTTTTTTTTTTTTTTTTTTTTTTTTTTTTCCCATTGTATTTAGGTTTGTAGTACTTTGCATTTTTCACATAAAATTATCTTTGGTGCCGGGCTGTTAACCTATTTTGTGTTTTTCAGCAATGCGGACCTTGAGTGAAGACACCATTCGACTATTTCTCCAGCAAATTGCGGGAGCCATGAAAATGCTGCACAGCAAGGGAATTATTCACCGAGACCTGAAGCCCCAGAACATCCTTCTTTCATGTACTGGAGGACGTAGGTCCAACCCCAACAATATTCGCATTAAGATAGGTGAGACATGCTTCGCTATGATTGTAGGCTGCCTCTGTATGGAAGTTTAGATCTGATCAAAAGTACAAGTTGTTTTCAGTAACTAAGCACTTTACACATTTGTTGAAAACAATATTTGGCTTATTTGATAAAGCTGTGCAATGATAATGTGCAGCAACATGTAGTAGCCAGTCTGCTCATTTAAATTTATAGTAAAAATGTTGCACAAGCTTGTGTAACTTATTGAATAAATCTACACATTGTTGGTCTAAATAAAATATATATTTTTTCCTTTTGTATTGGAACAAATGTTCCTGTATTCTTTCACATTTGATGCATTAGATTTATATATATTTTTTTTTTTTTTGTAGCTTTAATCTGGTGTGTGCTGTTTTTGTAGGACTTATTGCTATAAATAAGATCTGTAGAGCATATATCACAGGGCTTTCTAGGTTCCTTGCTCCCATTATCCTGGTTTTGCTTCAACTCCCTTTCCTGTCGCCTTGTAGCCAAGTATGTTGTCTAGTTATTTTTAGTTATGTTTCATTTCTAAGTGTATGATATGGATGGAGGGTGTGCTTTTATACAATGCCTTAAGTATCTTTAGCCATATCGCCTTTTGGAAACAAAATCTCTATGAGATGTGGGTTACTGCTTGTTTTAGATAGACATTCTGGACTAAACTCAAAGCTGACTATAAAGTTTTCTGTCTGCAGTTTTCCTGTTATACATTTGTTCATTCTTACATCCTTTGGCCTTTGTTGCCTGACCATTATGTAGTAGTTTATTCCGTCAGACCATGCTCTCTTATTTCTCTTATCGCATTAGGCCCAGAACACACATACCAAAAATCTTCTGGTTCAGCAGGAACCGACTGACTTTCGGTACATATGTGCCGCTGTCTGTTCAACAGAAGCTGGTCTAATGACCGGATTCAGTTGAGCGCTCTTGCTGCAAAAACCAGCAATCGATCAGCGCCCTCTCTGCTAGTGGCTGCAAGCGCTGATTATAGTATTTTGTTGAGGGGGGTAAGATTCCCCGTCGGACTAACATAACTTAGCCGGAGAGATCCCTGCATCACACATTGTTTTGTTGACAGGGGGATCTGTGAGTTTTTTTTCGTTCAACCCCACCCGAGTGAAAAAAAAACTACCCTTATATACCCTGTGCTACAGATAGCTGCCAACCAAATTGAGTGAGAGCAAGCAAACTGATGTTTTCTGTTAGAATATTTTTTTAAAAGTTGTACAGACCTCTTTTCTTTAAGGGCTAGTACAGGGAAGTAAGGGAAATAGTAGTGTTGCCCAAATACTTTTTGTCATAGCAGAAATTGCAATGTAATTAGTTTCATCACTTCTACTTTTCTGTGTATGTTTTAAAATAGAAGTTCGTTTTTTTTTTTTTTTTGTTTTATTTCTTTTATCGTGCTTACCTAGGTGGAAGCAGCATCGGTCCATTGCTGCATCTTTTCCCTGCCGGCTCCAAGACTGAGAACCGAGCGATCAAAGACCGCTGATCACTCAGTTCTCAGAGCTCCATGAGCAGAGAGCTAGTGACTGTCAGTCACCGGCTCTCTGCTCTGCCCCCCCCCTCTGCGCTCACTGGAGCACTGGAATGTGGCGGGGGCGGGTGACTGAGGCTCTCGGTGGCTCGCTGAGCCTGGTGCTGGTCCAGGATTGTTGACGGATCTCAACTTTGTCGCGATCTTGCCCCAGCCTGGACCGGCTCTGTGATGTCAGCCGACAGCGGGCTTCCCACTATCTGTTGAAAAAGGGTCACAGGAGTGCAGAACGAACAGGAGAAGAACAGTCAAATGAGCTTTGACTGTACTTCTTTTAATAAAGCTGAACTCAATGCGAGCTGGTAAATGCACAATTGGAAAAATAATACTGTAACTGTATTGTTTACCATAGAATTGACAATTCTTTACAGCTAGCCATGTGACCCAGTCATTCCTGATTCTTGGCCTCTACTACAGCAGCCATACAGGTTTTAAAAGAACAACCCCCCCGCCCTGCTAATTGGACAGTGAAAGAGCTGTAGCAGACAGATGGGTTCATCCTTCTACTCAGTTTGCTTTTTTTGCTTTGTTCATGCTGAAGATCCTGGTTGGTTCCTAGTTCTGGTTCTCCATCTCCCACTCTAAGGCCCCTTTCATATGGGGCTGATCCGTTTTGACAGACTCCGTTTTGCTCAGCGGGGGATTGATAGGTCCATCTCTGCTCACTGTGCTGAGACCGACCTGTCAGAGTCCAGCTCTCTATGGGAAGATCGGATGAAAACGGACCACCTGTCCGTTTTTCATCCGATCCGATTTGCCGGACGGGTGGAAAATAGGACCACCATCCGCCTGAATTTGGCGGACAGGATCGGATAGCAGCGGGTGTCAGTGGACATGTCACCGCTGACATCCACTGCCCCATAGGAGTGAATGGAGTGTCCGATCAGGACCAACTGAAAAACTGACAGGCGGACTTGATCGGACAGCCCATGTAAAAGGGCCCTAAGGATGAGCATAGGATGATATGATAGGATTCCTCCATCCACACACCTAAGGTGGATGAAGGAATCTCCAATACTGTGTTATTGTATTCTGACAGTTTTACTCTCCGATAGGCTGCAGCCGGCTGATCGACAAACGTTTTGCGACAGTCCTGTTCGATAGAAGTCAATCAGAAATGGTAATAGATGGATTTACATTTGTCTGGTCCCTACTGAACCACACGAAATTCGATCCATCTGTGTCTGCTAAGCATGGGATTGCAAGAGTCTGCTTTTAAAGACAAATCTATAGACAAAACCTTATTTTTTTTTTTAAATTTTGGATAAAGTGAGGGAGAGTTATAACCCCTTACTTTTTTTTTTTTTATGCAATCTATGTCCCATTGGTGAAATTTCCTATCACTTCCTGTCCTATGGCCAAAACAGGAAGTTAGAGGAGAATCCCAAGTTGTCACCAGGGTCATCAGAACTAGTGTCCATTGGAAGATTTGTCCTCTTTGGGATTTTCATTTACTTTCACTTTCAATGATCATGGTAAAGAGGACAAATAGAGAGGATGAATATCCTCATCAGGGACACATTAGAAGTGAAAGATACCGCGCTGTCACCTGAAAAATAGAATCAGCAGCCAGCACAGCAAGAGACAATTGCAAGTAAAAATAATGAATATATGTGCAGCTCTAGATAGAAACGGTCATATAAGATATACGATCTTATTTTATATGACCATTTCTATTTAGCCCTGCACATATACCCATTATCTTAACAGGGACAAAGACAGCAATAAAAACTAAGGTTTTCTAAACCCATGGGCGTCCACAAAGGGGGTCCAGTGCCCCCCCTGGAATCGGCAAGGTGTGCAGTCTTTGCTTGCAGGGAATGCCGTGGACTTTTTTTCTGAATCTGCTCTGCTCCTCTCTCTGACGGTGACATCTGACTCTATGGGGATGTGTGGAGGGGGGGGGGGTCCATCCACACCCAGGTGACACCCGCGAGAGGGGTGACACCAAGAAGCAATTGTAGTGGGTGCTGTCGAGTGCCCCCCCCTCCATCGGTAAAGCGGTGACAGCGGAATATTTTCTACTTCTCCTTTCGCCACAGAACTCTTCAGCGGCACTGTGATACAGGAGAGGCATCATTGTCGTTGTATCTCCCCCGCTCGTGCCCCCCCCCTTTCCTGTCAGCAGAGAGAGTTTCTCTAATCGAGTTTGCAGTGACGACGCCCGGCTTCCTGCCCGCTTAGTTTCCCACCCCATTGGCCACAGCGGAGGGCCAATCAGAAGACACTGGGGGTCGGGGAGCATCATGGGACATGTAGTCCCAAAAGATTGGCAGCCCCAGTGTTGTCCGGAGGCAGCAGGCTACAGCCCCCAGCATGCATGCACTATGCTGGGGGGAGAGAGCCTGAAACATGGGAAAAGCAGAGCAATTGAGTGCTACAGGAGAAGAAAAAAGAGGACTGTGCTGGGGGAAGACAGAGAGGGAGCCGTGCTGTACCGGCGCCAGCAGAGAGGGAGCCGTGCTGTACCGGCGCCAGCAGAGAGGGAGCCGTGCTGTACCGGCGCCAGCAGAGAGGGAGCCGTGCTGTACCGGCGCCAGCAGAGAGGGAGCCGTGCTGTACCGGCGCCAGCAGAGAGGGAGCCGTGCTGTACCGGCGCCAGCAGAGAGGGAGCCGTGCTGTACCGGCGCCAGCAGAGAGGGAGCCGTGCTGTACCGGCGCCAGCAGAGAGGGAGCCGTGCTGTACCGGCGCCAGCAGAGAGGGAGCCGTGCTGTACCGGCGCCAGCAGAGAGGGAGCCGTGCTGTACCGGCGCCAGCAGAGAGGGAGCCGTGCTGTACCGGCACCAGCGAGGGAGATCCACGCTGCACCAGAGAGGGAGAGCCACGCTGCACCCGCAGCACCAGAGAGGGAGAGCCAGAGAGATGCGCTGTACACGCACCACCAGAGAGGGAGCCACACTGTACCAGCACCATCAGGGAGAGAAAGACTGAGCCACTGCCAGGGTATACAGGTGCTAGACTACTGATCAGAGTCGGCCTTGGCAACCCAGAGTGAGCAAATGATCACTGCTGTGGTTTCGCTGGGTCTGGTAAGAGGGCCTGTTGGCAATTCTCCATTACTGTTCCTAGGGACTAAGCCATTAGGAAGTGCCTAACCTGCTATCCCGTAGGCGGTGGGGGTGACACCAACCCTAGTGATGCCACTGCTTCACTGCTTCCCTCCCTCACCACCCCCCCCCCCCCCCCCCCCCCCCGAAGCAGCAGTTCCACGGAGGCACCTGTCGGCCGCATAAGCCAATGCCTCTTTAGTTCCGGCTTCCAGCTGGAATTTCAGGCATGCTGTGCAGTGCTGTTGATATCACTCCACCTCCTGGTAGCCGCAGACCCACGGGATTCACAGCAGCGCTGCAGGTCCGTGTCACTGGGTAGTGTGGGCACATTAGGAGACAGACAGCACTAGCATTGTATGGCCACAATAGCATCTTTACGGGCGCAGCAGCAGCTATTTGGGCACAATAGCATAAAGATATTAATGTGCCCATATAACTTGTCCCTCGCCTTAATGATATTGTCAAAAAGGGGCGGAGCATGGGTGACCTTAAAATGATGGCCCCCCCCCTTAAAGTCTGCGGATGCCCATGTCTAAACCCTCTCCACTCTTATAAAAAAAAAATGTAGTTTTGTTACACTTTAAGACAAAGGAAGGTAATTGTTCTTGGTGCATTTTTAAGTTTTGCAATTTTTTTCACAAATGTTAAATACATAGTCGGGATAATGAGTGCCTGGAGGTCAGCATTGAAGTAATCGGGGAGGGGAGGGGGGGGGGGGGTGTTTTGTAATGTGCAATTTTCTGCAGCTGTTTGTCAACTTGAAGTGAGCAGGTTGAGCAATCCGACACACTTCTGTATTCTAGAAATTCATTTTGTTTATGTTGATGTTTGTGTTGCTGAATGCTTTTAATATTGATTTCGAACTGGAATTTTTATTATGGTTTGATTTATTTATTTTGAGCTCCATCTGAAACAAATTCTTGTTTCATGATATTGAACACTGGCACCCTCTTGCGTCTTTTGTTTGATTTTTCAATGGATTTTTATAAAGGTTTTCAAATAAATGCAGCGCGGTTTGTCTTCATGTACGGGGTAGTGTGAACACCATATAGCGATCATGCTGTGACACTGTCCAGCTTTTTTCATTAATTGGACTCTGTTGTCAGCCTTTGATTATCAGAGAGGCAGTGTGCCATTGATGTGTCAGATCTGTATTATGTGGTGTGCATTCTCTCTGCTCAGGTGAAATTCATGGAGAAGGCATTTTAAATATCATTGGATGTGGGGTAAGTTGTGTCCATAGGCAGACCCAGAGCAGCTAATGCATCACACAGTGGCCATATTGCTTACTAATATGGCTTGCTAATCTTCAATTAGTATAGAACAAATGATTTGCCACAATGGTCTGTTATGCAATACTGTAATAAATAGACCTGCAATGCTAACACACATCCAGCGGTTTTATGTTCTGATTGATGCTGTTTATTTCATGTATGTTTGTTTTTGGATGTGTGTTTGTGATTGTTGCACTAGCTCTGAAAATTAAATGGTATCTAAAGCCAAGTGGGGCAGCACAGTGGCTAAGTTGTTAGCACTTCCACCTGGCAGCACTAGGGTCATCTGTTGGAATCCCAATCACAGCACTACCTGCATGGAGTTTGCATGTTCTCCCTGTGCCTTCGTGGGTTTCCTCCCACACTCCAAAGAGATGCTGGTAGGTTAATTGTCTCCTGTCCAAATTGGCCCTAGTATATGAATGTGAGTTAAGGACCTTGGATTGTAAGCTCCTTGATGGCAGGGACTGGTATGAATGTACAATATATATGTGTAAATTGTCAGCGCTATATGTATATAAGTACCTGTAATAATAAAAAAGAAAACTAACATTTTTATTAATACTATAGTATATTGTAGTAATAATAAAAATGTTGTGTTTTTTTTTTTTTTTTTAATATATTGTAGTAATAAAAATGTTTGTTTATTTTTTTATTATTACAGGTACTTATATAGTGCTGACAATTTACGCAGCGGTTTAGACATATATATTGTACATTCACATCAGTCCCTGCCATCAAGGAGCTTACAATCTAAGGTCCCTAACTCACATTCATACATACATATACTAGGGCCAATTTAGACTGGAGCCAATTAACCTACCAGCATGTCTTTGACTTGTGGGAGGAAACCGGAGTACCCGGAGGAAACCCACGCAGGCACCAGGAGAACATGCAAACTCGGGGCAGGTAGTGCCGTTGTTGTGTATCAAACTAACGACCCTAGTGCTGCTAGGTGGAAGTTTTAACCACTTACTGTAGCCACTGTGCTGCACACACAATATATTTGAGGGGCTAGAACCTCTGTGAAAGTTTTTTTTTTTTTTATATTTTTATTTTTTTTATTTATTGCTTTGTGTGCTCCCACAGTCTTTATTGCTTTCTTTGTCCACAGATTTGCCCTCTGTTTGTCCTGATTAGGTCACCGGGTTATCTCCAGGTCCCCCACAGCGTTCACTGGTTCTTCCTGCTGACGTCTCACCATTACAAGAGGCAGTAAGGATGTAGAACTCTGCAGGAGGAACCCGGAGAGCTGCTAGGGACCTGGAGATGCATATTCCCAGAGGTGCCGGTTTCCGTACGAATTTTGGGGGATGTCCATTTCTACTGAACTGGGTTGTGTTCTACCTCTCCTTTTACAGGTGCTCTGGATGTTTAGTATAGTGAGAGGTCTCATTAAGCTTGTATATACTGCATTGGATGATCATATATAATAAAGGGCTAATGTTTATATAAATAGTTTGTACCTTTTACAAACACTAGCTCAGTTGCAGTAATCCTTTGTGCAATACTAAATTGTCTTTTAGTTGGTTAAAAGAGGGGTATTCTTAATGAATTCTGTTTTTTTCATGCACAGCTGATTTTGGATTTGCAAGATACCTGCAAAACAACATGATGGCTGCAACCCTTTGTGGATCTCCCATGTACATGGTAAGGGAAAATTCGTAATACCTTTTTTGTTTTTGTGTGGCCAATTAAAAAAAAAAAAACAATGTTTTTAAGGTGATTTATAAACAGGGTAAATACCTAAGGCCATTTTAAGATTGAATCTGCAGACAGAAATGAGCTCTGATGACCTTAACCAATCTGCACTCATTACATATGGCAATTTGCAGACAGTAACCATATTTGTATGAGTGGAAAGTACTTTCACAAACCTGCTTTTAGGCAGGCAGTGTTTATATGCAAATCTCAACTTTTTTTTCTGCAAGGCCACATTCACATAGCCAAATCTGCCAAGGTGCGGCAAGTATGTTGCCGAAAACTGTGCATGGAATCCCAGGTCTGTGCAGACAGCCGCAGCCAAAAAATCTGTACAAAGCAGCTGCAGCTGTTCACTGGTGTCATCCGGGTTCAAGCTACTAGACCGCTGTGGACAACTGGAGCAATTATCAGCCAGTCATTGCTTTGTACAGGCTGCCTGGGAGCGGCTTTTTCGCATACACCTGGGAGCAGTTTCTACAGCATACCTGACACACCACAGCCAATTTGGCCCTGTGACTGAGGCCTAAGTGTTGAGCTTGGCCCTGGCCCCTTCTCCAACTCCCATATTATTGATTCTTTATTATTACTTGTGGCCTCCTTGATCTACAGCAGTGGTTCTCAACCTGGGGGTCGGGACCCCCTCGGGGGTCGAATGACGATTTGCCAGGGGTCACCGAATCTTGGGTTGTTCCTGAATCCCACACCCCTCACCCAGCCTTTTCGCGGCCGCCCAGCAGGGCTGTCCCTGGAGCCTGTGGCCGGCCGCCTGGGCTGTTCCTGGAGCCCGCGGTCACCCACTCAGCCTTTTCGCAGCCGCCCATTCAGTTCACGGCATGACTGGGGGGCAGAGACTAGAGGTCAGCTGACTGGTGAGGAATGTGAAGTGGGAGGGGCTGGAGAAGACCCTATCTCCTGATTTCAGCATAGGTTTCACTGCTGCAAGACACCACAAAGTCGGAGACACAGTGAAGCCGGATACACAGTGAGTAACACTACCTGTGATTATAGTTGCAATTAAAAGTCCCCACTACAGTTCTCAGATCAGCAGATGACCTTCATCAAGAGCACCTAAGTTGGCTGATCAGAACTCCCCCCAGCCCTGCCACTGATCCCACCCACCACCAGCACTGCCACTCATCCCATTCCCCGCACTCACCCACCAAGGAGTAAGAGAATGGATAAAAATAGAGAATACATGGAAGGGAGAGGAAAAGAGGGGGAGGAACAAAGAAAAAGGGAGAGAAAGAATAAGAGAAAGAACAAGAAAGATGGCTAGAGAGAGGGATGGGGGAAAAAAACCAAGAAATTAGAATTGAGAGAGATAAAAGGGAAAGGAGAACAAAGAGAGAGTGCTACATCCTAAAATGTACCATAAGGGGTTTTAATACTGTACGAATGGAAGGGACTCAGGGAGCGCTAAATGTCTGAGGGTTAGGGAAGCAATCTACTTGTCTTCCCTTGGGTGCTGACAACCCACGCTACAAAAATAATTTTACTGTTAGGGGTCCCCACAACTTGGGAAATTTTATCAAGGGGTCACGGCACTAGAGGGGTTGAGAACCACTGATCTACAGAGTCTTGGGAAGCAGGATGTTTAGGGCAAGCTTAAAGTGAAAGTTCTTCGTTCGGCTTCTTCCTCTCCACAGGCTCTCCATTTTAGAGCATCTACTGCAGTGACAGCCAGGACTTGTAGTTTCTTCATTCACAGATTTCTCTGAATGAATGATGCTGCTGTGTGGGCTACAAAGCCATGCCAATTTAAAATGTCACGGTGGCTGTGAGGGAGAGGAACCCCGTCTGCTGTCGTGAGTGGAGGGTGTGCTGTGCTGGAACATGTTGCATGTTACACCCTAAATATGGGTGTAATATGTAACATGTCCCAAAAGGTGAACTTGGCCTTTAAATTGCCTAGATTTGAGACTTATTTTTTTCATTTTTATTTATTTATTTTTTTTTTTATATTGTACTCCCTCTACGGATGTGTGCTTTTGTGTTTTGTTTTTTATTCCAAGAAGTAAAAGTCAGTTGTGCCATTTACAGCATTATTAATTTTATAGATACAGACATTCATGTGACAGATATTCAATCTACAACAATATAAACAATATTTTGTGTGATGAAGTCAGATCAATGAAGGTTTCAGTTTACTCCCTTTATTTCCATGTAAAATAATTATAAGGGGAGCTGTAATTGTTATGTTCGAAGATGTGATGTGTGCCCACACATTCTGTCTCTGCTTCCTTCCTGGGGTCATAATAATAGAAAATATGTTACAGATGTTGAGTTTAAATTGTTGCCTGTGATAATGAATACCCTTTGTTACTGTGATTCTTATAGCATTGTTGCACATAAACTATTGTGTGAAAAATCAGTGGTGTCTCTCTGCCATTTCATTCTATGACCTACGTTATTTATAGTATCACATCCATTTTGCTCTAAACCAAGCTCTGAAAAATAGCTACAAATGACAGTAGGCTTAGCCAAAGCAAGTAGCATTGAAAGAACCATTTGAATAGAAGGGGCATATTTGGAAGATCAGAGTGGGAATGAGTCAGCTTTGCAGCATCCATACTTTGCCTGGGGGGATGGGAACTGTCACATCTGCCAGGGAGAATTGTGCTGCTCGACTGCTGGCAGTTGGACACCTATCTGTAAAGTAAACAGCTGGCATGTGCCCAGCAGATTTCAGAATTCTTATATCCTGAAAGCTTTCGTTGATAGTCAGGTCCTGTACAGCTCCTGAGCTGGGCTTCAAGGCAAATGCAGACATCGGACATTAATTTATACAATGTGTTTCTCTCCACTTTGCCTAAACATTTGCACTGAATCCTAAGCAGATCTGCTATTCAGAGTACAGGGTTCGAAAAACTGTGAATAGGCTCTGTGTTGCCAAGTCTTTTTTTTTTTTTTTTTTTTCTACCTGTATGTTACATTAACAAAACTTCACAAGGCTTGGCCGCCTTTTTTTTTTTTTTTTTTTTTTTTTTAACAGAAACGTTTTTAGGCTTGGCCTTCTTAGTGCAAACTTCACGATTTGCCTTTTATAGGTCTGAATCATGGAATAAAACAGAAAAATTTCCATCTGAGGCTCATGGATATGGTCTAGAGAACCGTTTGTGGTTATGTGATCGTTGTACCACTCAGTGAAAGCGTTCGTAAAGATCGTTGTAAATTAAACTCTGTATCTGTGCCCCTACTCTTTCTTCTTAAAAATATTTCTTCTTTTTTTTGCTGCTATGAAAAAAAAAAAAGTAACACATTATAGGTTTTATTATTGTAGATGAGGATCACAAAATAATGTATTTTCTCAGTATTTGAAATAAAATTTTCTCATACAGCTAAAAATATAAAACTGTACCGTTCCTGAAAAATTAGTACCACGTTTGATCCTGGCTAACATACAGTTGTGCTCATAAGTTTACATACCCTGGCAGAATTTATGATTTCTTGGCCATTTTTCAGAGAATATTTATGATAACACAAAAACTTTTCTTTCACTCATGGTTAGTGTTTGGTTGAAGCCATTTATTATCAATCAACTGTGTTTTTACTCTTTTTAAATCCTAATCACAAAAACTACCCAAATGACTCAAATGTACATACTCAAGTGATTTTGGCCTGATAACATGCACACAGGTTGACACAAAGGGGTTTGAATGGCTATTAGTAACCATCCTCACCTGTGATCTGTTTTCTTGTAATTAGGGTGTGTGTATAAAAGGTCAATGAGTTTCTGGACTCCTGACAGACCCTTGCATCTTTCATTCAGTGCTGCACTGATGTTTCTGGATTCCGAGTCATGGGGAAAGCAAAAGAATTTTCAAAGGATCTGCGGGAAAAGGTAGTTGAACTGTATAAAACAAGAAAGGGATATAAAAAGATATCCAAGGAATTGAGAATGCCAATCAGCAGTATTAAAACTCTACTCAAGAAGTGGAAAATGAGGGGTTCTGTTGAAACCAAACCACAGTCAGGTAGACCAACTAAAATTTCAGCCACAACTACCAGGAAAATTATTTGGGATGCAAAGAAAAACCCACAAATAACTTCAAGTGAAATACAGGACTCTCTGAAAACATGTGGTGTGACTGTTTCAAGATGCACAATAAGGAGGCACTTGAAGAAAGATGGGCTGCATGGTCAAGTCGCCAGAAGAAAGCCATTACTATGCAAATGCCACAAAGTATCCCGCTTACAATATGCCAAACAGCACAGAGACAAGCCTCAAACCTTCTGGCACAAAGTCATTTGGAGTGATGAGACCAAAATTGAGCTTTTTGGCCACAACCATAAACACTATATTTGGAGAGGAGTCAACAAGGCCTATGTTGAAAGGTTTACCATTCCTACTGTGAAACACGGAGGTGGATCACTGATGTTTTGGGATGTTTGAGCTACAAAGGCACAGGAAATTTGGTCAAAATTGATGGCAAGATAAATGCAGTATGTAATCAAAAAATACTGGAGGAACATTTGCATTTATCAGCCAGGAATCTATGCATTTGTACTTGGACATTCCAACAAGACAATGATCCAAAACGCAAGGCCAAGTCGACCTGTCATTGGCTACAGCAGAATAAAGTGAAGATTCTGGCGTGACCATCTCAATCTCCTGACCTCAATATTATTGAGCCACTTTGGGGAGATCTCAAACGTGCAGTTCGTGCAAGACAGGCCAAGAATCAACAGGAACTGGAGGCTTTTTGCCAAGAGGAATGGGCAGCTTTACTATCTGAGAAGGAATCTCTGATTCCTTCTGTATTGTATTGTACTTGTACTGTCCTCCCTAATGTTGTAAAGCGCTGCGTAAACTGTTGGCGCTATATAAATCCTGTATAATAATAATAATAATAATAAAGAGCCTCATCCACAAATACCACAAAAGACTTCAAGCTGTCATTGATGTTAAAGGGGGCAATACACGGTATTAAGAACTGGGGTGTGTAAACTTTTTTGATCAGGGTCATTTGGGTAGTTTCTGTTGTCATTATTATGATTTTACACACACACACACACGAATAATTATAAAAGAAAGTTATAATGTGAACTGGGTGGATGTTATTTTGGCTAGAGTAAGGCAGGATTTTGACCCCTGTAGGGTTTATTTTTGCCATCTTTGTCCCATTAGGGAGATTTACCTTCACTTCCTGTCCCATAGCCAAACAGGAAGTGAGGAAAAAATCCCTGAAACTGAAGTGAATCTCTTGGGAACCCTCAAATTACCAAAACGACAAAACTAGTGTCCCCATTGGAAGATCCCCTCTATTACTTTTCTGAGGACAAGCCAACATTTGGGATTTTCCTTTACTTTCACTTTCAATGATTATGGTAGACTGGACAAAAAGGTGAATCTCCAAAACGGGGATACAGACAGCAATAAAAACTGAATAATGTGGCATGGGAGAGAGAGCAGCGCCGCTCTAAGGGTAGTATGGTAAGTCAGTTAAAAACAAGGCTTTAATAAGTGTTACAAGTTTAAACTCCCATTTGAGTGGATAAAGTCAGGCATATCTCTCCCATGCCACAGAGTCTCTTCTGCTCCCAGGAGCTGGCTGCCGCGTACAACACACACCAGAATCTATTAATATAGGTCTGGACTGATGAAACAGTTGTAATTACCATGAGAAAGTGCTCTGTCTTTCGTTTATTCCTACTACTGCCCCAAAACACTTCACTAGCATCTCCTACCAGTGCTCCATCTCCCCCTCCTGTACTGCAAAAACTGAATAATCCCACTTTTTCCAAAAGTAAAAAAAAGTTTTGCCTTTTTAGTTATACTAAAAAAGCAGCATTAAACTTTTAAATTAGTCTAAGCAGCCCAAGGAGTGAATCATTTTGTAGTGCACTGTTGTTGCAAATTTATTGTTATTGCATGTTTTTTATGTGTTGATCGCCACTGGCTCCACAGTGCTCTGCTCCTCTTCCCTGAACTTTCGAATAGGGAAGCGCCCACACTGCGCCTGTCACAGGGGACTAATCAATTAGATATTGCAGACTGAGGCTGCTGTCAGTCACCCTGATAGGATGAGGGAGAAGCAGGGAAGTGGTTTGCTGCTATAGGCTTTTGAATGTGTAGACCTACGTTGCGTGCATGCATAAGTGGCTCTGTGGGACCCTGCAAGGGTTTGGAGACCCCATAAAGCATGTACCGTGGGTAAGCCCCCTTTTTACAGATGACATACAGTATGACTACAGGTGTTTGAAGGAAGACAGTGAACCTGGTAAGTCTTGAGGTCTGCAGCACTATAGCCATTAGGTTTCAATAACATTTTAAATATAGATCTTGCATTCTATGGTACATTTAATGTTGCCTACATGTTCAAGTATTTTATATAAAAAATACACTGATCTGTGTAAAGTATTCAGTGTACACATTGACGCAAATCACAGACAGACTGTATGCATGCTGTTCTTGTAGTTTAGCGTCTGTTTCTTAGTGGGATTTAAAGATAATGTCACGCTATCACACAGATGCCAACAGCCAATAATGTGACATATTTCTTTTAAAAGGCACCTGAGGTTATCATGTCCCAGCACTACGATGCCAAAGCTGACTTGTGGAGCATCGGTACCATCATCTATCAGTGCCTGACTGGCAAGGCTCCCTTCCAGGTAGGTTTCATCTACCTGATTGATACATCCACAGCTGCTTAGTGAACCATAAAATGTACTTGTTTTATATCGATAACTTTTCATTGTTGCACATTTGGTTTTCTGTTGGTTTTAAACATTTTCATTTACCTGATTATAGTTTCCTTTATACTGACCACACAATGACCTTTTAAAGCAATCCACCGCTTGTTAACCCTGTCCAGATGAGCTTAGAGCTTCATCAAGCTTATGAATGGGGTAACAAAAGACTTGTATGTCAGCACCAGGAAGTAATATTCATCAGTGAAGTAAACTGACTCCTGTCTGTGTAATAAGACACAATTGTGTCTCGTGTCATCATCAGTTTTGGCATGGGTACCAGTGTCCTGAACATGGAGGGGTGACATTTCAGACATTAAGGAGTTGAATAAAATATTCACTGGTGCATGTATGAGAAGTGTCTAAACTATGTTGCTTAGTGAGCAGTCAAAATTAAGAAATACACATACACATTTTTGGAACTGTTATATCGTATGATATGGCCACAAAATAACCAAGTGCAAATAGTTCTCATTGCATCTAGTGGATACATCTAAAGTCTGTATGGCAACAATTCAGTTAGATTGAGTTAGGGTCCTTTCACACGGGACGGATCCGTGATGATCCGCCCCGTGAACATCCGCTGGCTCAGCGGGGATCGCTCCGTTGATCCCCGCTGAGCCAGCGGATGACAGGGCGGTCCCCGCACACTGTGCAGGGACCGCTCTGTCAGATCTCCGCTCTCCCCTATGGGCAGATCGGATGAACACGGACCGTCTGTCCGTGTTCATCCGATCCGCTCTGCAGACGGATAGAAAAAAAGGATTTTCCTCTGTCTGCAGAATTGGGCCATAGCGGGGACGGATAATATCGGAACATCCGCTGACACCTGCTATCCCATAGGGATGCATGCATGTCCGTATTTCATCTGAAAACGGATGGATGAAATACGGACATACTGTTCGCATGTGTGAAAGGGGCCTTTAGATGACTGCATTTTCAAAGTTTTTGCATTTAGTGATTTTATTGGTCCATCTTAAAGTGGTTGTAAAGGTAGAAGGTTTTTACTTTTTATTTATTTATTTATTTTTTTTTAACGTATTCTTTTTATTTAAAGTAGAAAACCTTCTGTGTGCAGACCCCCCCAGCCCACCCCTTCTACATACCTGAACCTGAACCGGATCTCAATCCAGCACTGTGCCCTAGAGGAATGTTTCTCAACTCCCAGTCCTCAAGTACCCCCCAACAGGTCATGTTTTCAGGCTTTTCATTCTTTTGCACATGTGATTTGATCAGTTTTACTGCCCTAGTAATTACCACAGCCGTTTCATCTGAGGGAAATCCTGAAAACATGACCTGTTGGGGGGGGGGGGGGGGGGCTGGGGTGTGTGTACTTAAGGACTGGAGTTGAGAAACATTGCCCTAGAGCAGCAGCTCTTTCCTCACTGGACATGGAGGCAGTAGAGCTGCACGATTCTGGATTAAATGAGAACCACAATTTTTTTGCTTAGTATAACGATCATGATTCTCGTGGCGTAATATCATCTTTCACATTATACCAAAAAATTGGACTAACTTTACTGTTTTTTTTAATTGAAGTGTATTTTTTGCCGAAAAATTGCGTTTGAAAGACCGCTGCGCAAATACAGCGTGACATAAAATATTGTAACAATCTCCATTTTATTCTCTAGGCCTAGGGTCTCTGCTAAAAAAAAATATATATATATATATATATATATATATAAAATTTTTGGGGGTTTTAAGTAATTTTCTAGCAAAAAATACTGATTTTAACTTGTAATGCCGCGTACACACGGTCGTACTTTTCGTCTACAAAAGTCAGACAGCCTGTCCGACAGACTTCCGGCAGACTTTCGGTGGACTTGCGGCGGACTTGCGGCCTACTTTCTAACGAACGGACTTGCCTACACACGACCACACAAAAGTCGGTCGGATTCGTACGTGATGACGTACACCGGACTAAAATAAGGAAGTTCATAGCCAGTAGCCAATAGGTGCCCTAGCGTGGCTTTTTGTCCGTCGGACTAGCACACAGACGAGCGGATTTCGGGGTCCGTCGTAGTTACGAAGTAAAGTTTTGAAGCATGTTTCAAATCTAAAGTACGTCGGATTTGAGGCTAAAAAAGTCAGTTGAAAGTCCGGAGAAGCCCACACACGATCGGATTACCAGCCAGCTTTAGTCCGTCAGCGTCCGTTGGACTTTTGTAGACGAAAAGTACGACCGTGTGTACGCGGCATAAGTGTCAGAAAAAGGCCTGGTCTTTAAGTGGTTAAACTGACCTAATTTACAGACCAAAGTTTATCCCTTTTGATCTAAAGAACTAAATGTTACATTGTATCTCTTCTCTATCTCTAAGCACTGACCAATGTTGATAAACATTGGCTTTTTTTTTTTTGTTAGCTCTGAGCAGAGACTGGCCGGAGTCGCATGAGGTCACTCATGTGGGAGCCAACGGTCATGGCAGGCTGCTGAAGAAAGGGCACTATAGTGCCCTTTCTTCAGTGCGCATGTGCCGATGACGTTGGTGCAAGCGTATATGGCAAATATCTCCTAAACCGTGTAGGTTTAGTAGATATTTCTAGTACCTACAGGTAAGCCTTTTATAGGCGTACCTGTAGGTAAAAGCTGTATGTAATGGTTTACAAACCTGAAGTCCACAAACAACCAGAAACCGGAAGGAGATGGCTGGACGGCCCCATGCTGGTTTTGAGTGGATGACACCCTGTGTGTGTCACCAGGACTAGGAATACAGAGATTCGCACCCTGCATACCCGCGGACCTCTGCAAAGGACTCTGGATTCACCACCTTGTCCCTGCAACCAAGGACCGATTTCAATATCATCCAAACAGTGAGTCTTTCTCAAGCTGGTATACCCAGCAAGCGATTACAGCCTGAACACCTTTTGAGGCTTTGTGCTTTGACTCAGCTATTTCCTTCTACCCAACCCACATGCGGGGCTGTCTTAAATGTTTTATGGAAACATGGTGCTGAATGATTAAAAGGCTCACTGAATCTATTGTACCTCCTAGACTCAAGTCATATTGCTACATCACCGCGTGCTGCATTCTACTGCTTTACCATCTCTATGACTAATAGTGCTACACCAAGAAACCGAACATGCCTTGTTTATTAACTGGCAGGGACACCTTCCAGCCCAAAATTGCATTTATTTGTCTGTGATGATCAATGCCTTTTTAATACTGTAGATGCCTAATGCAGCAGCTTTAAAGGCAGATAGGGAGTCTGGAGGTCCATGGGTAAGCACAATACGGGTCTGTGCTACCAAGGTTTCCCAGAACTCTCCTGATGTAAATAAACATTATGTGTTAAGTCACACCAAATGACTTGAGGTGATTGACACGTGTGGATGACTTGGATATGGCTGAGCTCATGGGCATGTGTTTTTAACAAAGTTGTCAGTTTTTACCTTGTGTAATGTCCTGTTGTTTATGCTTTCCTTTCAATGATACACTTTTTCTAACTATTGTTCTAATAAAGATATATCGGGTTAAACCGCAGTTTGTTCCTTTTCCTTCATTGAAGCCAAGGACACCTTGGGTCCTATTCTCCCTTCCCTTTTTATTATGACTGCCTCTCCTGTCTTTATAAGGAACTCCACCTTATTGGGAGAGTTGGTAACCTGCCACCTGAATTGACCAACGATATTGGTCATCAGGACCCTACCGATTTGTGTTTTTATATATTGTGAGAAAATGAGTGACCCAGTAAAAGTGTTGAATTTGTTGTGTAATGAGACAGTTTAATATAGCATGTGTTGAATATTTTAAGATGTTACATTTTAGCATATGTAGTAAAGTGCCATGTTGTCTGCCTCTGCACAATCCCTGGACAACTTGGGGCCTTTGGGGAAAATTCTTTTTACCAAGCCAATAGACCATCACTCTGATGAAGATTCCCTGTGAATGCACACTTTTTTGGATCTTTCTACTTCACAGAATGTTGATCTTCTCTGTGTCAACCACTGCTACTGTACATCCGGCATAGAACTAACGTTTTTAGAAAGAGGTCAGCAGTAGAACTGACAGCTTTTCCTTGTACACATATGCGATCTGAGAATCGACCCACAGTGGAGGGGTTTGACAGGTGGTGAGGAGGCGCCATGTCCCCTCCTCACCATCTGATTTACTGCTGTAAATGCCACCTCACTGCACCACAATCGTGTGCATTGCACAAGGTTTCAGGTTGGCCCTGGGTCACGTTCGGCACTGGTAACACCCGTCAATTGTGTCGCGCTGTTTAATTTTTGCCCTGACTGCATCAAAGATGTGGCCCATGTACAGTCTTAAGTAGCTGCATGTCAGTGTTCAGGCGGGTGGTCAGGGGACATAAAACCATGCCTCAGCCACCTGTTTTTTACTGCCCCCTGGCTACTCATGTGAATGGGATATAGAGATACAAAGATTTACAGATAAAGAGATCAGGCAGTACTGTAACTGTGGAAGTTGTAACCCAAAAAAGGCATTCAGTGGGCAAAGGACTAGTCATCAGTATTGCTTGTGGGCTCCCTGCAGATAGTCTTTTTTCCATTACTGATTTACCATGCCTTGTTCTGTCTCTGGGTGGCAGTGACCATTTTGGCAGAGGCACAGTGCTTTGCTTCCCCATGTCACAATTATCACACTGAAGACTAGTGTCTGGTAAGATAATATTAAAGGGTAACTCCACTTTTATGGGAAAAAGAATAGCAAATAAAAAAAATATAGCATTTACAGTTGCAACGCAAGTCATATTGTAATTTTAATGGTATTATACAGGATTATATAGCACCAACAGTTTGCACAGTGCTTTACGTTAGGGCAGACAGTACAGTTACAATACAAAAGGAATCGGAGTGCCCTGCTCAATAGACTTTACATTCAAGAGATGATATTAAAAATGACCTTTCCTTCCTAATCATCAGCACTGTATTTTTCTGTAAAATGCAATATAGCACCCTGGAGGCCTTCTGTACACAGATGGTGTACAGAACACTCCCCAGAAATGCTATTTCCAGCTTTTGTAATTGGCTTGCCGATTTTCCCAGAAGTCTGCTCTAAGATGCAAATCAGATTTTGGGCATCCTCTGCAGAAAAAAATTCATTTTTGGTGAAATTCCCAGAAGGGAAATCGTGTCTAAAGAAATACATACCCTGCCACTTGATTCATTAGAACCCTGCAAGTGCAGCAGCTGATTGATAATTATAAAGTCACTCAGTATACAATATAAAGGGGGACAGTACGATTACGATACAGTTCAATACAGAAGGAATAGGAGGTAAATTTTTCAGGGTATTCTTCAACATTTCTAGATACTCCCTTTATAACATCGACATTTTGAGTTCAGGTCCACATAAAGAGTTTGTACTACCTTTTGTATTATATGGTAATATGACTAATAATCATTTTTAGATGGCTCTCACCTAGTACAAAACGTTCAACTCAAAATCTAAATGCAAGCCGTAACACTGACTCCACTTTTAATCTGGGTTCCAGACAAAAAGAGTTTAGACATGCCTGTAGCAGATTAGCTCCAATTGTTTGTCAGGCACAAACGTTCCACATATTTAACAAAGGTAATTTACAGCTTATGATTGTCGGTACTTCTGAACCTGCGTGACAATCGCATTTTTTTTTTTAAAAGGGGCTAATGCTGCATAGCAACAGAATAATCGGCTCTGGTTACTTTTTAGAGAAATAGTTGGTTATGTAAAATAATTCAGTCATTCGCCTTCGAGGCATCTGACACTAACACATATTCTTAAGTAGCCTGAGCCACTACAGGACATGTTGTACACAAGCAAAGCCTGCTCAAAAATAGCCTTTCCTTATGGCATATCACCCTTCCAAGAGGCACACATCATGTTGATGGATGCAGATGTTTCCATTGAGCAATGGCTCTCAAGGCTGAGATCAGTTACACATAAAAAGGAAACTGATCAACACGTGGGTTCATGTTTTCAGATTAAGTAATCCCTTAATATACAGTAACATCACAGTGTCTGAGAGGGAAAATGTGATAAATACTTGTTTTAGCTATTTAGTTTTTGTATACTTTTTCCACATATCTGCAAGATGTTTTCATCTAGGCCAGGCATGGTTGATTTGTTCAAGAATTCAGACGACAGACCATTCTAGAGCTGGCCTAGACACCCTTGAATGCTGATGCTATTGTTAAACCTTCTGGTTCCTCCTATACCACCATACATGTGTATGTTTTTGTCCTACAGGCAGAGACTGTTTCAGTCTGATATATTTAGAACTAATAAAGCAAAACAGAATTAAAAAAATCTTGTCAAATGGCATTAAATATACCTTAGGAACCAAAAAGGACAGTTAAAGGAAAACTATGTTTTGGCTATTGAGATCTGTAAACTGGCCTTTTTCAACAAAACGGTTAGGATCAGCTGGTAAATGTTTAGTGCTCTACCTAATGACTGACAATTTGAAAATATTATATATTCCTATGTATGTATTCATATATATTTTGGTATGTATCATTTGTCTTTGTTCAATGGGTCATTTTTTAACTTCGTCATTTATATTTCCCATGGGTGGTTTGAGTGCCAATAGCCTAGCACCATCCCTGGCCTTGGGGAAATGCTTTTTTATTTTTAGACTTTTTCATATATACCTGACTTATAGAAAGAATTCTACTGTAACAAATTCTTTTTTGGCCTCCAAAATAAAAGCATATACAGTAAAACCTTAGAATGAGAGCATTTTGTAAGACAATCAACATTTATTTTAGAAATGTTGACTTGATAAACAAGTGATATCTTGATATACAAGTAGTGTCATGTCACAACTGGGTATAAAAGAGAAGAGAGGTGCCGATAATGCCACGTACACACGAGCGGACTTTACGGCGGACTTTGCCCGGCGGACTGGATTTCGTCGGACAATTCGATGTGTGTGGGCTCCAGCGGACTTTGTTTGCTCAAAAGTTGGACGGACTTAGATTTGAAACTTGTTTAAAATTTATCCGTTGAAATAGAGTCCGGTCGAAAAGTCCGCCGTCTGTATGCTAGTTCGACGGACAAAAAGCCACGCTAGGGCAGCTATTGGCTACTGGCTATGAACTTCCTTGTTTTAGTCCGGTCGTACGTCATCACGTACGAATTCGACGGACTTTGGTGGATTGTGTGTAGGCAAGTCCGTTCATTCAGAAAGTCCGTCGTAAAGTACGTTGAAAAATCCGCTGGGCAAAGTCCGCCGTAAAGTCCGCTCGTGTGTACGCGGCATTAGTGTAGCAAAATGGTTACATTTAATGAA
The DNA here is from genome assembly GCA_037952835.1 of Lithobates septentrionalis. Classification (NCBI taxonomy): domain Eukaryota; kingdom Metazoa; phylum Chordata; class Amphibia; order Anura; family Ranidae; genus Lithobates; species Lithobates septentrionalis. The sequence continues at coordinate 50,563 of JBBDGP010001704.1, forward strand.
GGTACAACTCACATGGTTGATGATTAAAGCAGGCACATCGAAGTATGCAGGCATCTGGGGTAAAGCTGTCCAAATAGACCATCCTCTGCAACTGTGGGCACTGTTAGGTGGCACTTGTGGGCACTGTTAGGAAGCACAGATGAGGCAGATGTGCCTCTTCCACTTTGGGACCTTTGTCCCTCGCATCTGAGACAGTGATCGGCTTTTTTTTTTTTACTCACGATTACCGATCTTTTGTTTACATCATGTGATCAGCTAAGGGGCCGGGACCGGCCCTTTACTCGGATCCGTGATCAGCCGAGTCTCAGTGACTTGGTGATCAGAGCGCGCTCGGCGTGCACCCTGCAGGGCGCGTGCACAGGGGAGGCCGTCATATGACGGCCTCCCGGGAATTCAGGTCCGCGCTGTGGCCGTCATTCGGCCATAGCGCCGATGTCAAGTGGTTAATCATCAACCATGTGAGCTGCTAAATGTTGTACCTTCATTAACCGCTTCCCGACCGCCTCACGCAGATATACTGCGGTAGAAGGGCACGTACAGGCAGACTAACTTACATGTACGTTGCCCTTTTTAAGAGGCGGCTTGCGGGCGCGCATGCCCGCCGGGAGCTCCGTGAGCGTGATCGCGGGTGCCGCGGACTAGATGTCCGCGGGGATACCTAGCATTTCCCCGTTCTTCCTCACAGTGAGGAAGAACGGGGAAATGCTAATGTAAACAAGCATTTCCCCGTTCTGCCTACTGACACCGATCACCGCTCCCTGTAATCAGGAGCGGTGATCAGTGTTGTCACACACAGCCCCCCCCCCCCCCCCACAGTTATAATCACTCCCTAGGACACACTTAACCCCTACAGCGCCACCTAGTGGTTAACCCCTTCACTGACAGTCACAATTACACAGTAATCATGTTTAATTGCACTGATCGCTGTATAAATGTGGCTGGTCCCAAAAGTATAAATCAAAGTATAGGGATATTTTTTTTGGTATATTCCAAAAAAATACTTGCAAAAGACTTGTTTATAATATATCCTTGTGTTAGTGAAAAACACCTTGACCAGGTGAAAATTAATATTATATGTGCAAAGAATCGCAAATTTCAAGCAGCATCACTAAATGACATAAATACATCTTCACATGAATAAATATAAAGTGATGAAGTGCCAAAACCAATAACTGTCCAAAAACAATAATTGTCCATCAATAATGTGTGAATGTGCAATAATAATAAGCAATAGAAAATCATTTATAAAGTGTCCAAATCGCAGCTAAAAAATCACAAAAACGTTGTTTGGTGCAAAACAAGTTCATAACAATTATGCAGAAAAATTTTCTTAGGTGATAAAGTGCCGTGCTATAACAACTGGTGGTCCCCCCAATGTGGTTGCACTCACCGGAGCGCTCCACCCCTGCAGGGGTACGAGCGTGTAAAGTTGGTCCTGTCACTCCAGTCCTATAGGTGTCAGCTTCCTTCCACGCATCCCATTTCCAAAACACAGCTATATACACAGAGAGGTGGGGACTTCCTGTCCCTTGGTGTAAGAAAATCCCCACTGGATATCCGCTTGAGTAAAAAATGTTAGAAGAAAAATATCCACATAGCGTGATTCTGTTTTAAAAAATCCTTCATTTATTTGCATAAGAAATCCAGTCACATAAGGCTGGTAACCCACTAGCGGTAAAAAGTAGCTAAAATATATGTAACAAGTGTTACAAACTGGGAGAGGGAGTACACAGTCTCCTGTGTTCTACCTGTAGTCCGGGGCCGCAGCGTCAGCGTAAACCGCCGCTTGCGTTCCACCGGTCAAAGTTCCGGAACCACGATCCGCGGAAGTGACGTTGTGCGTGCCAAGATAGTCCCGCCTTACGCGTTTCGTCACACGGACGTCATCGGAGGCGCTGAAAAAAAACCGCTAGTGGGTTACCAGCCTTATGTGACTGGATTTCTTATGCAAATAAATGAAGGATTTCTTAAAACAGAATCACGCTATGTGGATATTTTTCTTCTAACATTTTTTACTCAAGCGGATATCCAGTGGGGATTTTATTACACCAAGGGACAGGAAGTCCCCACCTCTCTGTGTATATAGCTGTGTTTTGGAAATGGGATGCGTGGAAGGAAGCTGACACCTATAGGACTGGAGTGACAGGACCAACTTTACACGCTCGTACCCCTGCAGGGGTGGAGCGCTCCGGTGAGTGCAACCACATTGGGGGGACCACCAGTTGTTATAGCACGGCACTTTATCACCTAAGAAGATTTTTCTGCATAATTGTTATGATCTTGTTTTGCACCAAACAACATATGTTTTTGTGATTTTTTTTTTTTTAGCTGCGATTTGGACTATAAACTGAAGGCCTTATGAATAAATGGTTGTGGAATGAATCCTCTGAGTTTCCATGATTTCTTATGGGGAAATGAACTTTGATATGAGTGCTTTGGATTACAAGCATGTTTCCGGAACGAATTCTGCTCGCAATCCAAGGTTTTACTGTGTACACAAACGCATGCTATATATACAATCTATTTTACAAGCTTCCTTGCTGCTGGAAATGTCCCAAGATTTCCGTATGGCCGAGTGTGTTTACATTCTGTTTTGTAGCACAGTACAGGCTCACTGTAATCATGAGAACGTTTCCCAGCATGTTCTATACTTATCACTCTACATGACTAGTCCAGCTTCCAGCTCACCTTAGGCATGGCACTCAGAAATAAGTTGAGGAATTTTTGTTAGTGTATGTTTTAATTTGCATGAGAGGCTCTCTTAAAAAGGAAACCACTTCAGCATTGGTTTGGCTAGGCACTGGTTAGTTCCTGCACTGGATAGGAAGTGAACCTACATACACTGTGCCCACTCTTTCATCTCAAGTCACTTTCTAAAACAAAATTTCAGTGACCTTTCTGGTTCTGTGAAGTCTAATGGCCTCATCAGGTTAATTGCCCTATGCACATTCCATCCCATTCTCCTGAGCAAGTCAGTTCACTGACTGAACACAAGTTGACAGATCGTATTAGTCATTTTTTTTTAGTGGGAGAAGCCAATGATGCAACCTGTATAGAATATTGCAGTGTTCACTGCTCTCTTCTATTCATTAGCGCTGTATAGTGAATAAAGATAGTATTCTTAGTAGTAAAAGACAAATCCTGAATTTCAGCATACTGTGTGACAGTGTCATTCAAGGTTTCTCAGAAATGAGGCAAGATCAATATTTTGTCATATAAAATGGAAGCTCATTAGTACACCACAGTAGGCATGTGAAAGTGGTATTTTTTGGGCTGTGGCCCTAAGGCAGGTTTACATTTGTTAGTTCAATAACCTACTAAGGTTATACTTCTGCTCAGTACCGTGTTGAATAAAATCACAATAACATGTTACAAAGTTCAGTAATCTAATACTCAAAGTTGCAAAATGTTTAAAAATGTACATGCTCTATAACTGACATATTAGTACCCAAACAAGTGCTATAGTATTTTTCAGTTGGTGAAGTGTGGTCTAATTTAGAACATTTACAGCCCTGTGCTGGGGTTAAATTCAGTTTAGTTTTGAGATTGACATGTCTTCTCCAAAGAAAAATACATACAAATGTACCTCCCTTACTTTGGGCTGGATGTATTTAAGGCTTATTCATACAGGCGTACAGTTTTGACGCATCTAAATGCAGCACTATGGTAATCAATGAGGCCATACACACAGCTGCATCTAGAAGCCAAAATGTGCTCTGTGGTTAGCTGCATGCAAAAAAATCAGACAGAGCTGCGTCCAGGGCTGCACAGATTTGCAGATTTTACTTGCGTACACTCGCCTCAACACCTCCCCCCTGCTGCAGCCTATCAAATTCTGGTTTTCCAGCAAAACCGTTCAACAGAAGCTGGTATAACGATTGGCTTCTGTTGAACAGTTAGGGCCACGCACATATCAAAATTCACCCAGTTACTGCTGAGCTAGATGAATTTCGATTACTTGTTGTGACAAGTTAGGGAATTGGTAGCACCAAACAGTGAATTTACTCCACGCCAGAAGTAGATTTTTAGGGCTTATTCTGCCCACTTTTATTTAAAAGTAACAAAATAGTTCACATGGATATCTTCCCATGCAGGGGGTTCTCGCCATCAATATGATGAGGACAAATAACATTCAGCCTTGAGGCCCTCTATGCAGCTTTACTGCTCACTAAGGATGAGCTCGGGCGTGTTCAGTGCCCGCCAGGAAGTTGAAAATGTGCTGCGCTAATCACAGGCAGAGAGACATTTCTCGATCTCTGCAGCCGCACATCGGGAAAATGTCTGCCTGTGATTAGCGCAGCGCCGTGCCGACTTCCTGGCGGGCTCTGCACGTGGGCTGTGTGAACACACCCAAGCTCATCCTTACTGCTCACCTTAGAAGTTTTGGTCTTCCTGACCATCAAACACATCCATTGCTCATGCACATACACACTATACCTTTTAGCTCTGTTTTTTGCGCAGCGTCCTAGCTGATTCGTTTGTCCCAGACCATCTTTCTCTGAAGCTCGTGCCTCAATCTGTCTTCTCCTGGACAATATGGTGCAACGTGCACGCACCTCTCGCAGCTCCCTTGCAATCACTGACCCCCTTGGGAAGGTGGGTGTGGCCCTGAGCTCTAACTCTGGCTTTAAGATGAATGCAGCACATACACCTGAACCATTAATGTGCTTGTACCCAGACCGCCATATTAAACAGTGTCACAGGCTCGCCCTGCCACAGTGTGTACCCAGCTTAAGATGAGGTCATTTTGGCTTAAATGAGATTTCCACCTTTTGGTTACTAGGTAGAAAACCCCTTTTATAATTTTTACTTATGCATATAGCACCAACATGTTTTGCAGACACACACACACACACACACACACACACACACACACACACACACACACACACACACACACACACACACACACACACACACACACACACACACACACACACACACTAGAGCCAGTTGTGGTTTAGAAGTCACTTAACCTTCCAACATGCATTTGGACTGTGCCAAGAAACCATGAACAGACGCTGAGCGTCTTAGAAGTGCTCAGCTTTTTCCTGTGTGGTTAAGCCCAGCTGTAGAAATCATTGCTTTTTAGTTACTTTCTGAAATTGTGCTGTCTCGTGCCAGAAACAGCAGAGCTCCTCTGAGCAGGGTAGATTAAGAATGGCTTGAGTTGGTATGGCCAAGTGTCTGATTAGTGGGGGTAAAAGCAATACTACCCCTGCTAGCTTAACGGCAAAACCAGCTTGTGTAAATCAGACCTCATCCCAGGGGGGTAATGCACAGTGACAACTGTCATTTCCCCTTGGACCTCTGCTTTTTTTTTTTTTTTTTTACATGTTCAGGCCCATTTACGTTGTAATTTTTTATGTTCTTATCTGCAAGGAAACCACAAGCTAGCAAAGAAGACAACAAGCTGAAGCTAGCAAACACTGTAAATCACTGTAGGAGCTAATAAATACAGTAGTGGATATAGAATAATCAAGGCTGTGTGCCTGACTTCTGGCAAGAACAGGTTAAAATTAAAGGAAGATTAGGTATGTAGCTTATTGCAACAATCCAGTTTCTTCTTCCCTACATCTCAATCCCTACATGTCATAAGCAGATTAGATACTCTGGGCATCAAGAACACTTTCCTTCAGAATCTGTATATGGATCACATAGTTTTATTAGGAATGAGCTCAAATTTTTGCTTTTTGTTTTTTTTTGGTGGATCTCTGATAAGTACCCACAAATATGCTTTGGACTATAGTGTGCAACAGTAAATTAATAGTGAGCATGCCTATGAATAATAAATGGCTTGGATATTGGTCTAGCCACTTGTTCCCTAAAACCTAAAAAGCTCCTCCCAATATATTTAATATAGGACTGAATTTAAACGTCAAGCAGTTCTAGTGACCAAATATATTCCTATACAGCTAGCTAGCAGCATGGATCTAAAACCTTAAACGGGGCCCCGCATGTTTCCTGAAATGCAGCTCACAAGCACCACTCTCGAGGCTCTTGTCTAGATTAACTCTTTTCTAACCAGTTGGAATTCTATGGTATCTTTATATTTAGATTGATCCTCCCACAGTATCTGCTTCCCCAACAAACAAACAAGTACTTTTTGGTTTTATGGAAGAATACTAGAGATGGACTTCCTATGCTTCTTTTCTAAAACAATTAAAAATCTGTGTTTTTCTAGTTGAAATAGACTAAAGTACAGTGATACCTCCATTTGCAAGTAACGCGGTATACGAGCGTTTCGCAAGACAAGCTATATATTTTTTTAAATCATGACTTGATATGCGAGTGCTGTCTTGCAAGACGAGCAGGACTCAAGTCGCTGTTGTATATATAACTGTATGTGGCCAGAGGTCCGGGGGGGGGGGTTGTTGTCTCCCAGCGCTTCCTGGAGAACTCTGAAACAATCCCTGCTGTGTGGGGTGGGCGTAACTTACGTTGGAGCACCCGGAAGTGTCAACCGTTCCCGAGTTCTCAAGCGCCCCTGCACCTTTGGCCATATACAGTGCTGCATACCCCAGCAGTGGTTGTGGAACAAATCATCTGAGTTTCCATTATTTATATAATATTCAGTGGCGGGTGCCCCCCAGCCCGCACCATCTGTGTGACTGCGGGGTGCCGGACCAATAGGTTTTTACCAGGTCTGTCACCCCCTCACAGACACAAGACCACATTCCGGGGCCCCAAATGGCAAGTTTCATATTGTCCTCGGGGCACAGTGCCATCCCACCCAAGTGACCTTCCATCAGCTGCGCATGTGTCCACCGCTACTGATGGGTTCGCTAATCTGGCAGAACAGCGGCAGCAGACATCTTACTACACCCAGCTTCGTCTTGAATTTTAGCAATAAAGTGAGTGTATATAAATATAGTATGTTGACATGGTGTGATGCTGTTTGGATGTTACATTTTGAAAGAAGCTGGATGCCAGCAGTAGGAAGGTGGCGGATTCCATGTTGGTATACCCCGCACTGCTCATGGCTAAACCTTTAAACTTTCAAAATTAAACATCCAAACAGCATCACCGATGTCAATATACTATATGTATTTATATACGCTCACTTTATTGCTAAAATTCTGAAATTCAAGACGTAGCTGGGTGCAGTAATATGTCCGCTGCCGGCTTCTGACTGCAGGTGTTCTGTCAGATTAGCAAAGCTGTGGAACGCATGCGCAGCTGATGGAACGTCCCTTCCGTTCCCTAATCTGACGGGTTCGCTATTCTGACAGAACAAGCTGCAGCGTTGGATAGTCCAGAGGAGCTCCGCTGTAGGGTGAGTGTGGACCTGGGGGGAGGGCGCCCGCATCCCCAAAAAAACCTCCAGCACCAGCTGCCACTGATATATAGAGAGGTGGGGGTGGAGACTGCAGGGGGGGCATGTCAGCACAAGTTTTGGGGACAGGCAGGCTGGGGGGGCCCCAGAACAGCCAGAAAACTGATCATACTGAGACAGATGAGCTTCCAAGCCTAGCATGGTCAGTTTGAAATAGGAAAGCGGGAGGCCTGGCAGGATCACCAGCTATTTCACACACACAAAGAATTGCAAAAAAAGCAGGATTCTTTTTAACACAAGTACATGGTCCAACATCCACATATCAGGAATATGAAATGTATGAGTAACATACACTTTAAATCTGACTTCAGCTGCCCCATTTGGCAGATGTGAAAAGGCCTTCTGCTGATCTCCATTTAAAGCTGACGTAGCTTTTTCTGGTTCCCCTTCATTAACATGCCAAACAATTTTTTTATATATAAACCTTTCAATTTACATACCTCATTTAAGACCCAGTGATGTCATCACTGGGTCTCATTACTTCTCTTTGCAATGCAAGCAGATCATGGCTGGAGGGAGGATGTTGTACATAGCTTCCTGATAACATCACCGTACCCTGTCTTAGTATTTCTTTCAAGGGAGCAGTTTGAAATTTTCTAAAAATGCCATGATTGGTGGGTGTCAGTCTGGAAGAGTGGGCGTACATTTGTACGCAGGCCACCCTAGGTAAGGCCTTCATGTAATGCTGAGCCTGTATGATGGAAAGATCAGAAATACGAGGGGAATTTACTAAGACTGGGGTGAACAGAATTATGTTGTAGCGTAGCTGTGCATGGCAACCAATCCGCTTCTAGCTTTCCTTTTCAAAGTTTAATGGAACAGGCTGAAGTTAAAGTTGATTGGTTGCCATGCACAGCTGCTCCAGATTATCTGTTCCAGTTTTAGTAAAATGAATGAAAGCTGCAGGCCAAGGAGAGTGCGGTCGGGGAGGAAAGGGATAAGTAAAGATGGGCAAACTGGTTCTGTTGGACTTGTTAAAGATTCTAATACACATTGTGAAGAAGCACACAGCGTGCACTAAAAGCAGAACAATCCATTTTAATACAGAAGAAGAGCATGCACTACTCTATAGGACTGTTCATATTGAACCAAACAGTGCCTTCATCCAATCCGATACAGGCACTGTTCAGGTATTATGACAGCCAGTGGATGCAAGCTGTCAGAATATAGTATCTAGCACTGCAGATTCTTCCATCCGTGCTGTTTAGCACAGAAGAGGAAATCGAGTGATTTCTCTCATTCAGCTCTCAGGGCTAAACAAGAGAAATCTTAATAAGCATGGGCAACTTAAAGTGTTACTAAACCCACAAGCGTAAAACCAGTCTGTATAAGCAGTAAAGCATGCTTGTTGTACTCGCTGTGGAATCGAAGGGGGTTAATACTCTGCATTGTGTAAAAAGGCTATTTGATCCTGTATGCACAGATCTTCCCCTTCTTCTACTGACTCCAGATAAGACAGAGGGGTTGATTTACTAAAGGCAAACCCACTCTGCACTGCAAGTAAGTGCTTGCAAGTGCAGTTGCTGTAGATCTGAGGGGAAGTTCTGTTGATTTTATCATCCAATCATGTACAAGCTAAAATGCTGTTTTTTTATTTTCTTTACATGTCCTCCTCAGATCTACAATGACTGTACTTCCAAGTGCACTTGTAGTGCAAAGTGGATTTACCTTGAGTTACTGGAGTTAGGCTGCCCATTCTCAGTTTGGTGTTTTTTTCTTTTTTTTTTTCTTGGGAGGGTGCATGTGATCAGCACATGGCCAATCAGCACTGTTCAGACAGAGGGTCAGGGGTGGGTCCTGGATCCTGATAGGACAGCTCAGTGCAGTATGAAAACTCCTCCTGCAAGCTTTACCAAGAACTGATAGAAGTCACAAGACTGGTATAGGCAACTGCTGACGAGAAAAGGTTTTTAGCAGTTTATATTTACTAAAATAATTGCATTTCCATGTACTGTGTGCATTTGACTCCATTTGTAAGTTTCAGTAATAGCAGTTGGCTTTTATTTTACTTGCTGACTGTTCTAGATGGAGCAGACATTCTGTGAAATGGTATACAGTGTCATAAAATACGAGACACTGAGTTCACTGCATTCCAGCCTAGCTCTACTTCTGCTACATGGAGAACATTTGACACCCGTCTTGTGCAGGTTCGGCACATTTAGGAGGTCGTGTTTACGTACACCTATTTACGTAGAGCTGTTTGCTGTTATTAAGTGTTGCTTTTACGTAAATGTTCAATTTTTCAATGCTGCATTGGTTTAATTGATACATTCTCATTTGACGATTAGGCTACAGCCAGCAAAACAGTATTTTAGAAATGGTCAGAAAAGAAAGAATAGCTAGAATTGGAATGTAACCTCCCTTACTTGAGGCCCTCTGTGGTAATGCATTCATGCTCAGTCTGCACAGCTTTCTAGGAATTGAGCTTGGTGGGTTCATTGAACTCTTTGAGCTATGTATATGCGTAAGTTAAAGGGAATTTAACTTGTCCATGTCCTATTATTTTTCTCTCCACTTTGTCAAGCTTATTTTGTTCATACCATCACATGCAATCCACATATTGTAGAGTGGAACCTTCTGCACAGTGCATAAGATCAGTATTGTAACAGCTCAGTCATAAGAGCTCAGTAAAAGGGGGGGCAATGCCTCCACATACAGTATACATGAAGGGATGGGAGCTGTGGCATGTCTGATGAGCGTCAAATATTATTGAACTCTTATTGGGATGTTATCCAACTTGGAATGGTGCAGTATGTGTACAGCTATCATTGTTGTGTCAGTTACCACTGAGCCATGATCCCAACACACTGGTTGAGGTCCACAAAAATGGTCTGGAAATGAGGAAATTCTCTCTGAAGAGTGTGTATGATATAGGTAGCGTACAGATCTGTGCATTTAATGAGAGTCCCAGCTCAATTATTTTGTTTTACTTGTAAAAAAAAATGTAGAAATTGTCTTCTTTGCAGTGTGTAGAAATTGTATAATGGTCACCCATGGAATTTAGTACATGTGTAATGCTGGCTCAGAGTAAATGTCTATCTGTGCTCTTATTTCCAAAATGATCTGTAGGTCTACAAATTTGTAGCCAACCGTTATTTGGTGATTGGGTAGCTCTGTGGTCTCCTCCACTTACTCCTGTAAAGCTGGCCATAGGTGGATTGAAAATGGTCCTCCTAAGAGTTTTCCACTTTTATTGGTGTCCGATACGTTCCACTAAAGTTGCTTCAGCTAATACCTAATCCAGGGGTCTTCAAACTGCTGCCCTCCAGGTGTTCAGGAACTTCAATTCCCATCATGCCTAGTCATGTCTGTGAATGTCAGAGTTTTACAATGCCTCATGGGAAGTGTAGTTCTGCAACAGCTGGAGGGCCGTAGTTTGAGGATCCCTGACCTAATCTGACATGCTGGACCAATAGAAGCAGTAGATAGAGAAGATCAGCATAGGACACTTGCTTCATAGTGGTATAGTTACACTGAAACATACCTCTCATCATTCATTCCAATCATATTGTTGGTTGGGTGAAAGTGTACGTGAAATGTATTTTTAGTAAATCTGTTACTGCCAAGGAAGGAGAAAGCTGTAAAGGTATTTCTGACTTGGAAAGTACGAAATTACATTTTTATATATACAGGTAAAAGCCAGTAAATTAGAATATTTTGAAAAACTTGATTTATTTCAGTAATTGCATTCAAAAGGTGTAACTTGTACATTATATTTATTCATTGCACACAGACTGATGCATTCAAATGTTTATTTCATTTAATTTTGATGATTTGAAGTGGCAACAAATGAAAATCCAAAATTCCGTGTGTCACAAAATTAGAATATTGTGTAAGGGTTAAATTTTGAAGACACCTGGTGCCACAAACTAATCAGCTGATTAACTCAAAACACCTGCAAAGGGCTTTAAATGGTCTCTCAGTCCAGTTCTGAAGCCTACACAAACATGGGGAAGACTTCAGATTTGACAGCTGTCCAAAAGGCGACCATCGACACATTGCACAAGGAGGGAAAGACACAAAAGGTTATTGCTGAAGAGGCTGGCTGTTCTCAGAGCTCTGTGTCCAAACACATTAATAGAGAGGCAAAGGGAAGGAAAAACTGTGGTCAGAAAAAGTGTACAAGCGATAGGGATCACCGCGCCCTAGTCAAGATTGTGAAAAAAAAACCCTTCAAAAATGTGGGGGAGATTCACAAGGAGTGGACAGCTGCTGGAGTCAGTGCTTCAAGATCCACCACCAAGAGACGCTTGAAAGACATGGGTTTCAACTGCCGCATACCTCGTGTCAAGCCACTGTTGACCAAGAAACAGCGCGAAAAGCGTCTCACCTGGGCTAAGGAAAAAAAGAGCTGGACTGCTGCTGAGTGGTCCAAAGTCATGTTTTCTGACGAAAGCAAATTTTGCATTTCCTTTGGAAATCGAGGTCCCAGAGTCTGGAGGAAGACAGGAGAGGCACAGGATCCACGTTGCCTGAAGTCTAGTGTAAAGTTTCCACCATCAGTGATGGTTTGGGGTGCCATGTCATCTGCTGGTGTCGGTCCACTCTGTTTCCTGAGATCCAGGGTCAACGCAGCCGTCTACCAGCAAGTTTTAGAGCACTTCATGCTTCCTGCTGCTGACCTGCTCTATGGAGATGGAGATTTCAGGTTCCAACAGGACTTGGCGCCTGCACACAGTGCAAAATCTACCCGTGCCTGGTTTACGGACCATGGTATTTCTGTTCTAAATTGGCCAGCCAACTCCCCTGACCTTAGCCCCATAGAAAATCTGTGGGGTATTGTGAAAAGGAAGATGCAGAATTCCAGACCCAACAACGCAGAAGAGTTGAAGGCCACTATCAGAGCAACCTGGGCTCTCATAACACCTGAGCAGTGCCAGAAACTCATCGACTCCATGCCACGCCGCATTAATGCAGTAATTGAGGCAAAAGGAGCTCCAACCAAGTATTGAGTATTGTACATGCTCATATTTTTCATTTTCATACTTTTCAGTTGGCCAACATTTCTAAAAAAACCCTTTTTTGTATTAGCCTTAAGTAATATTCTAATTTTGTGACACACGGAATTTTGGATTTTCATTTGTTGCCACTTCAAATCATCAAAATTAAATGAAATAAACATTTGAATGCATCAGTCTGTGTGCAATGAATAAATATAATGTACAAGTTACACCTTTTGAATGCAATTACTGAAATAAATCAAGTTTTTCAAAATATTCTAATTTACTGGCTTTTACCTGTGTATATATATATATTCTGCTTTGCTCAGAGTGGTTACATACAGTCTCTTTGAGGAGAAAAGACTAGTCCAATTTATGCCGATTCTAAATCGGAACCTCTGCAGTTAAGGTGGTGTTCAGCTAACCATTAAGATGACCTACTTTATCTTGTGACCATGATAAAAATAAGAATTCTGAAATGTGCAGTTCTCCTCCGGTTACAGCTTCCTTCTCTTTTCAGGCCAGCAGCCCACAGGACCTTCGTCTCTTTTATGAGAAAAACAAGACCCTCACGCCCAAGTAATCATTCTTACAGCATTACTGCCTTTTTCCATTGACTTGCTCTCTGTTTACACCTGTTGATTCTGTGCTAAAGCTCCAGGCTGCCAGCGAGATGGGCACTAGACATTTGGCACCCTGTTTAGCATTCCTTAATTATCACTGCATAGCTGGTAGTGCCAGGCTCAGACAAAGTCTTTTTTAATCCTTTCAGCAAATGAGATGAGGTTATTTGAGGAAACCATCTTAATGCTGGAAAGGTTTATAGTGCATACAAACCGTATTTCACTGGAATGCATTTTTGGTTTGTTTCATTTTAGAAGATTCTAAGTAATCAAGTAGCATATATGCATAAAGAATGTCTTTTGTCCTGGAATAGCTAGGATTAGCTTGGCCAAAAATATATTATTGTTCTTCAGAGCGGGTTATGCCTTTTTATTAAAAAAAAAAAAAAAAAAAAAGAAATTGTATGGCAAAATAAAAACAAAAGATATATTCTGTACACCTCTGCAATACATGCACGTTTTCCATGTGTTTTTTTTTTTTTTGTTCTGTATAAAAACTACAAGTACATACAAAATACCTTTTTGATCCTGCCATTAATACAGTTGAATTTTAACTTCCTGTAGTGAGCTGATAACGCTGCCTCTGTTGCACTATTGTCAACCCTTCATGAATTCTCACCGACTGGACTACAGAATACCTTCCCCTTTCATTATCTGTATCACAGTGAGGTGTTCTGGAAACCAGCAAAGGAAGGCTTGACTGTGCAAGCAGTAAAAGCAGCATTGGTCAGCTCCACTCTGGAAGTTAGGATCTCACTGGAATTCTGGCTAGTCCCTTTTTTTTTTTTTTTTTTTTTTAAATGACTAAAACATTGGAAGTTTGAATGTATTGCAGAGATGCCTCCTTTTTTTTTTTTTTTTTTTTTTTTTTTCCCCCCAGCCATACATTTTAATGACCAGTGACGTTTCAGAAATGAAAGGTGATATTTGCTCTTAGGCAGCAAGTTTATGATTTCCCTTTTTATTAATTTTTATTCATGTAATGCAATGCATTTGAAAAATGAATATCAAACACTTGCATCTTTTAAGACCCTTTTCACAATGAAGCGCTGCTAAAGTGCCAGACGTTTTTGTGGCAGTTTTCAGGCGCTAGCGGGTCGCTTAAAAAAACTCAGACCAGTTTTGCAGCGCTTTGGAAGCGCTGCCCATTCATTTCAATGGGGAGGGGCGTTTTTGGAGAGCTATTTACAGCGCTCCAAGCACGCCCCAAAGATGCTGCTTGCAGGACTTTCTACCGTCCTGCAAGCGCACCGCCCCAGTGTGAAAGCACACATTCAAATGAATGGGAGGCAGTTTTCAGGCGCTTTTCCAGCACTATTTTTAGCACTGAAATGCCTGAAAACTGCCTCAGTGTGAAATGGGTCTAAATTGCATGCCATAATAACTTTCTCAGGCCATGTGTGGAGCCCTATACCAATCTAATTGAAACCTACACTTGGAAAATGACATCTGGAGATAGAATGTTTGAATCCGGTTTCTGGTAGGGTTGCACTGATATCGGTGCCTATGCCAAGCATTTGCACTAGTACTCTTATTCGTACAAATGCTCCGATACCTAAAACCGATATCATACGGTGAAATTTGAGCCCATACAAAATAAGTGGGCTCAAATCGCACTGCAAAAGAATGCATGTGATTTGAACAGGAATGCATTTCAATCCCTGTTTGAATCGCATGCGGTTTCCTGCACTGCTCCTGTGTGAGCCCAGTCGTGTCATAGTGACTTCAGCTTGGGTTCATACTTGAGCGGTGTGGGAATCCTCATGCAATTCAGAGAGGAATCGTACCACGTGCCTGTTCAAATCAGCTCAATTCGCAGCACAAAGGTATCAGTAATTAGTATCGGCGAGTACTTGAGCACAAGTATCGGTACTTTCCGACCGTTTAAAAAAAAAACAAAAAAAAAAAACATATCGGTGCAACCCTCGTTTCTGGGAAGAAGCACAAGCTGAGAAATTTCTTCCCTCTGGCACTTTAATTAAAAAAAAAAAAAAAAAAGCCCACAGTTTTTTCCTATTCGTTTCACACCCCCACTTCACTGTATAAGTTTATTTAAACTGCCCCTGTTGTGCTGGAATTTGGGGACCTGTCAGTTGTATTAGTAATGTATTTTCATTTCACAGCAGTGATGAACTTGCTCTACCTGTTTATCATGATTAGCTACTGCTAAGTCCCCAGATTGCAGTGGATCGTTTCCTCATTTGAAAGTCTAATAAAACGCTGTGTCAACACGATGAATCTTCTCCTTTTTTTTTTTTTTTTAGTCGTCAGTTAGCTGTTGCACAGAGCATTATTTTTTTGCTACCCACCGCAGTGGGTAGCCAGTGCCTGTAAAAACACAAATCCTACACCCTCACTAGTTTAGGAGTGATGAAGAATACCCAGGCTGCCTGCAACTGTTAAATTTAAACCTGGCAAACATACTCCCCTCTCGCTTTTCGCTCACACAAACTGCTCAAGCTTTCTGCTCAGCATTTTTTCTATACTGTGAGTTCTCGCTCTCCTACTAGTCATTTGCACCTCTCTGTTCTTGTGTTCCTTTGCCTTTACATGCTATTTAACTGGCATATATGTTTGTGTTGGTTTTTCAGCATCCCGCGAGAAACGTCAAGTTATTTAAAGCAGCTGCTACTGGGACTTCTGCAGAGGAACCAGAAGGACCGAATGGACTTTGGTAAAAATGATTTTATGCTTCTGAATGTTAAATAGCTTATAAGGAAGTTTGCCAGCATCTATACATTTTAAGCCATTTTTCACATTAAAAAAACAAACAAAAAAAAAAACAAGAAAAATTTAAAAATGTAGGTTGTTTATACACCGCTATGTACTGTATATGCAGATAATTGACCACAGTTTAACTGGGATCCTTGTCAGTTAGCAAAGATCATATCTAATTTGATTTATAGCATCTGAGTTGAAATCATTTTTATTTTTTTTTTTTTGCAGGTGGTTAACATTCAAAAAAAGAAACCATGCCACTTAAATGCTAATTGACAGGAAGCAGAAAAAGCAAAAAAATAACTGTAAGGCCTCTTGCACACTGCAGCTTGAAAAAGCTCAGTACAGTGTTTATTGATCTAAAATTAAGCTCATTGTTTACAATGTGCCTGTACACACGCACTACGTATTCTAGAGTAAAAGAAAAAAAATAGAAAAATCTGTGCTCCCGGTCAGTTTTTTTATGCCGGTAATCACAAATGTTAATGAATTTTTTCCTAGCAATGTATTGTGCGCTAGAATGGTAATATAAACGCAAATACGCGCACAACAAACACCTGAAATTACATCTAAAAAAGCAGCTGCTCAAACATCAGTACCGCGTGCAAAAGGCCTTCGTTTTTTTGTTTTTGTTTTGTTTTTTTGATTGAGGATTGTAGGAATTCAGAGACTTGGGTTATACTGCTGCCTATAGGAGGATTTGGACAATGGCAAATAAAAAATGATGATGAAGGTCTCCCTTTTTTCTTTTTTTTTTTTTTTTAAATATTATTATTTAGGACAAAGCTAAAGCACACCTCAGATATTACTTGTAATACTTATAATGCAAAACCTTTGTCTCCAAAGTAACATTTTACATCTAATTGTATTACCCAAGGCAGACAAGTGCTTAGGGGAAACAATTAGTCCAGTGAAAGCTGAATGTTTGGAAAAGCAAAGAGGGAAGGGAAAAAACTAGTAAAGAAAGATATTAAGGAAGATGAAAAGTGTGTGTGTGTGTGTGTGTGTGTGGGGGGGGGGGGGGGGGGGGGCGGCGCAATTGGGGGATCAGTAGGGAGAGCTTAAAGAGGAAGTAAAGTCTTCTTGTTTGATTGTACCTACAGGTAGGCCTATAATGAGGCTTACCTGTAGGTACTGTAAATATCTCCTAAACTTGCACCGTTTAGGAAATAATTACTATATACACCTCCGATTACGTCATTGCCACATGCACTCTGAAGGAACGGCTGCCCGTGCCATTTCTTCAGGGCCGTGACCGGTGGCTCCCATGCACATCTGCGGGAGTGACATCATTGTGGCAAACCCGGAAGAAACAGAGGAAGATATCAGCCATCTCAGCGGTGTGCGGGCACCGATGCAGGGCTTCGTTCTAAGGTAAGTATTTCATAATGCGCTAGTATGCGATGCATACTAGCTCATTATTCCTTTTGTCTTACAGGTTGTTTTTTTTTTTTTTTTTCTCTGATTTACAACCTCTTTAAAGGATAGAAGAGGTGTTGAGGGGGGTGCATCAGAGATGGGAAATAGGCACCTGAGTAAGACAGGTCTTCTAAAAAAAAAAAAAAAGTATTCCCTCCCAACAGGAGGTTCCGTTGCCTCCTAAAGCGCTCAGGAAATATACGGTAGCTAATTTATACCAGAAGTCCCATCTGGCTCTTATATTGGACACCGCTCAATCCAGAGATTTTTATAGGCAAGATTAATTGAAAACTCACTGCTCCCAAGCTTGGAATTTTTTTTGAGTCTAGGATCCACCCAACTTTGCACTTCTGCATGAGAGTTCTGGGACCAATGGCTGCCCCTTAAAGGCAGCCCCATTTGCGCAGTTCCATTCTAGACCACTACAACTCAAAATTCTATCACATGAAAAAAGTCAGTTCAGTCTTGGGACAAACCAAATCACCTGACACAGCTCCGGGCTGTCCCTGGCCTGGTGGCATCCAGCTTTGGATGTGGAGAGTTGAATTTTCTTTCATTATCTTAAAAGATCCTCACGAAGGATAACAGCCTATTGGTGCAGAGGAATAAATTTTCTGGAGCTTCAGGTGATTTAATTGTCCTTGCAATGCTGACTGCAGGGTCATCCGATCAGGATGCTGTCAAAGCGAGCCATAGCAGTAATATAAATCAACCACCAGGAATGAACCCCTCTGTGTCTGTGATCATGCTCTTAGTTCTGCTTTTGCACCAAACTGATGCCTGCTAAAAGTAGGTAGGTTGGAGTTCTTCCAGCTATTTTTTTGCTTGCCTGTGTCCAAATCCTGCTGTAGGGCAATATAGCCCAGCAGTTTCTGAATTTTTGGGTTTTATAGCAAGTACAAAAATTCATCATGTTGCCTTTAGTAACCACTGAAACAGTACCTGTCATTTTCTTATTTTTTTTTTATATATTACATCTGGAAATCAATTCTGTGTTTAAATCAATAAAGACATGATTTTTTTTTTTCAACCATAATGTTTTAAAACAAGGCAACCTGTATATACTGTAGATGTGATATGATGTGAGCTCATGGTATTGCCCATTGTTTCGCAGAACTCTACCTTTTCATGGGCTCCATAACCTCTGCTAGAACCCAGATTTTTTTTTTTTTTTTTTTTTACTGAACTTTAAACAGAGTTTTTCAAATCTTTTCAAAACTGAGCAGGGCATTTCAAACTTTGGGGTTAACACAATGTCCTGCCCTTATATTCCTCTTTTCGTTATTTTAAAACTGCAGGATTTTTATATATTTTAAGTCTGTTATTTTAAGCAGCAGTCTGCAAAATAAATTTGTGCTGAGGACCTCTGCTGGAGATTTGGTGCAATAGTACAATATCCCTGAAGGAGAGCGAAAGATAAAATGTATGCAAGGATTTTTGAGAGTTCTAAGATCATGTTCTGAATACATAGCATTTGGGTCAGAACATGTTACTAGTCACTGTAGTGACCATATTGTTGGTTCTCAGATCGTGTTCGCTGGAAAGTTGAATGTTTTTCAAATACACCTTCATAGAATATAGTTGAAATATATATCTGTTAGGAATATTTTAGAAATCATCTTCAGAGGATATAATAGAATAAAAACACTTGCAGAGCACTTTAAGGACAAATTCTAGTTGACACTTTCCCAATTTCTAGCAAATTTGCGTGGCAAGTCTCTAGCAAGAGCAAAGTTGCAGTGGTGAGTCTACAGCAAGAGCTCTGCAAGTCTACAACATGAAAATTCAGCCACAGTGACCCCTGTGATGGGGTGACTGATGCACAACATAACTGAACCAGAACTTGCAGCAGACTTGCAGGATGTTTGCAAAGAAAGTTGATCTGGAGTCATGCAATGCAGACTTGTTGGAATTGTGCAAAAAACTTGTGAAGCCTGGCAAGTGTAGCAATAGCTTAGCAAGTCCTTTTCAAACTTGCAGCTCAATTGCTTGCTATCTGGGAAGTATTAATCACAAATCTGCTGTTTTCTGGCAAACATTCTTGCTATTAAAGAGAGCCAAGCATCATTTGCTTTAATGCAGCCTCATAAAAAGTTGAGTTATAGAAAAATGGTAAGGAATTTTTTCAGAGATGTACTGTATTTTTTGGATGTGCCTGGGCAATCTGTAGATGGTTTGTAGGAAAATAAATAGTTGTCCTGTACTTGAAGGGTTATTCTGAAAATGACTTTTCGTCAAAAAAAAATGCTATGCTCAGTAAAAGTCTAATTATCAGCCATCTACAGAGCTTTGTATAAATAGGCTGCAATCATTTGCTTGATTTCACAAAGCTTCATAATGTGTGTTGTGATGTGTAAAAAATAAATCCATAAAGTAACATTCCTCCGCATGGGAATTACTTGTTCATGTATTATCAATGACAGACACGTATAATTTAAGAGAAAAATCGGTCTGATAGTATTAGTCCTGACTTAGTCTGCAAATGACAGTGTGGAGTACACAGTGGTCTACTTGGGAATAAAAGTGTGGAGTAGACACACAAACGTTATAATTAAATATATTTTTAAGAACAAGATATTTTACTTTAGCAATGTGAAAACAAGGTTTACATTAAGCCTACTTGATGTGAATACATGATAGAGGTTAAAGGAAGCTTACCATGAGAGACCTGTAAGTTCTCATTTGTGACCCCTCATTCTAAAATTGCTAGTTGCCTGGCAGCCAGACTAAACCATTGCTTTGGTGCTTTAAATCACTGACCTGGAACAACTGCAGGTGAAGTGTACAAATATAAAGGGGCCCTGTCTTCACACTTTTTTTCTAAGTTGGTGACCCAGAAAACATTGCAGCCAGTAAGTCAGGAAGGACAGCCCTTTATTGCTTTCTTGACAGGTTTACTTTAACCAGGTTTGGCTATGCGATTCTTATGGCCAAATGTAAAAGAGCTTGTTTTTTTTCAGTGGCAAGCTGGAATTCCAGCTCTTGAACCTGGTAGCTGAAGAGAGGTGCTGACACTCAATGTAAATTATTTTTGGGACGCCTCTAAAGTCTTGTCCTTTCTCTTCACAGATGAATTCTTCCATCATTCATTTTTGGATGCAGGCTCCTCCATGAAGAAATGTAGGTGATATTTACAGTGCTTAATCTTAATATATTAGGACTGAATTTAAAATGTCTGTTTTGTTGATGATTTGTATTGCCCACTAGCTTCTTCTGCCTCTCAGGGACACTGGTGGAAGGATCTTCCCAGGCGGCCCTCCTTTTTATCTTCTCTGCCCATAACACTATTGCATTCTTCATCATGACAAATACATGCATATTCCTACAGGAACTGTATCTTACATGTCACACTCCTTACAACTTGCAAGTGCTGATCAGTAGGTTACTGAAGCAACCAATGGGTCACACTGTCACAATTTTCAGTATGGAATATTCAATAATCTTTATTAGCATAGATCACATTTACAAATAAGAATTTGGTGTTACAGAACCACACTGTACACCTTCAGTTTTTGCATTTTTCTTTGAGACTGTGGTGGAATCTAATAAAGATTGTTGAACTGGATTCCAGATTTGCTGGTGAACCATTCTATACAGGTGGGTGGGTCTGGAAAAAGAGTGCAGAGAGTTACATAGAAGAAACCAATTGTTTACTCAAACTTTTGCATCAATCGAAAATTGAAGGATTGAGGAATAAGTAAGTAAATGGCCAAGTGTTTCTTCCACACAGGAGGTTCAAACTAAGCCAGTGTAGGCAGATGCCATTTAACCTACTATGGTGTTGGAGCGCAAAATGCCCACACTGGAGAACATATAGGTTTCAAGCAGTAGTCTCCATTGAAGCCTCAAAATAAGGGCCCTGGTCTGTAATGCTAAATTGTTAACCAGGAACCCCTCTTGCTGTTCGTTTAAAAGAAAACCTTTGCTTTGTCCTTAAGAACAAAATGACTGGTTTGCTTTAATGCCCCCAGGCCCAGCAGCCTATGCTCATGGTGCCACTCCATTTGGTTGCTGAGGGTAGAAGCGCCATGTATAGCCTTTTAAATAACTGAAGTTAGAAGCCTACACAGTACTGTGAGATCTAGGGTTTGGTGATTGGCCCAGCACTGTCACATGCTCCTCCATACTCAGAATTGGCAGGTATTTTCTTTACTTTCTAAATCTGAATGAAATGTCAGGGAATCCAAGGAAAGCCTGTTGCTTTTTTACCTGTGTGGACAAGGCACAACTTTGCTTTAATAGTTTTTACCTTTTTGTTCTTGTGTTGCCCATGGCCATGCAGGAGATGCATGGAGACTGTTGTATGATAATGTTGTGTGTGTGGTTTCCTTTTACATTTCAGTCAGTTCGCTTTCATAATCTGTAGGTGATATAGAGTGAATAATATTCCTAGAAATCTGTGGCAGCATCCGATTCTGTTTTGGCAGTGGGGTTATTGGTAGAGCACACTGTAATCTAGTCATTGTGTATATTGACATGCCTCTCTGTCTCTGTCCAGCTGCACCTGTGCCAATGCCCTCTTATCCCAGTTCAGGGTCTGGAAGCTCTTGCAGCAGTTCTTCCACATCACACTTGGCATCTCCCCCAGTAAGTACACCATTTGTCCATAGTTTGAAATGTTTACTCCTAAGCAAGCTAATATTTCTATAACCCTTTGTCATAAAATTGGATCACACATCAGTATGTAACCCGAACAATCATTCTTAACTTGCTTTGCACTGTATTGTAACATAATAGCATAATAACATTTTTCATGGCTGGTGTCCATCATTTTCACTAAATTGGGTAGTTTTCCCTCATCTCACATATTTTGCTACAGCAAGTTTAATTAAAACCAGATTTCCTTTATGAAAATAACTGCATGCTCACGGAGAACATTCTTTTGTCTATGAGCAGCATTAGGAGTCTCATTAAATAAGGTGGATGGCAGATGTTGGGTTACTATTACTCTGTTCTATTTTTATTTATTGTAATTAGTCACATGATATTTTGTATTGTCATTTAATAAATGACATGCTACCCAAAAGTAAATTGCGTCAGTCCACCTAAAACAAATTATAGTTGTGAGATATCTGTCTTTTGAAATTCCTGGTCTTCACCCCAGCTATGGCCATTTTGTGGGGGTTCATGATCTCCCTGTTGGAGGAGCAGAAAAACACCAAAATTGACAGTACAAACAAATGGCAACAACCCCAACCTATAACTGGCCTTTGCAGCAAGGAGCACATGGAGGGGCGACACATGTCAAACGAAAAAGAAAAATTCCCAGCACACTTACCAACCAGCCTGCAACAAACCAAGTTGTCCTGTCTAACAGTTCACCAGAGGTTTAGTTTGCAAACATTTGCACATTAATGTGTGAGCTGCAAGGCCACCTCACAGCACCCCAATGTACTACAGTCCTAACTCCTATACATTTTGAAGATTGGAGCACTCCAACGTGAGTAGAAAGTCCCTAAACTCTAAAATTGACCAAAAAGGAGCCAGGAATTTGGTTTAAGTGATTTACCTTATGGATTCCTCAAGACATATAAGCCTGTAGATGACTCTCCAGGCACTACCTATAACTGAAATATCAGTTTTGGGTGGACTGGCCCTTTTTAAGTAGCCGTAACTGCCTGTATCCCTGCATTAAAAAGTTGTAAAGGGGCTCACTCAACATATTTTCCAGAATCTTAATTTTACAAACTGGAATAATAATCCCCCCACCAGCCAAGCTTTGTCAGCATATGCCCAGTTAAAAAAAATCCTCAAACTGTGCTATACCCTTTAGGACTGATCAGCCAAAACAGAAAAAAGATTGGGCAGTTAACAATACCACTACCTGTTTCTGTTGGGTAACTGGTTTTAAGCTTGCTTTATTATGGGGTGACAGAGACCCCAAAAAAAAGTCAAATGTATTTTTACAAGTCAACCTTTGGCACACACCTGGCTCCTCTATGATCCTGGTACTGCTAGCCATCCCATTGTGAAGGTTTTAATTATAAATTCATTAAAAAATAAAAATAGACAGAAATGAAGAAAAACAATGGGATCATCATTTAGGTTTAACATTAAAGTGATGGGCCTTAAAGGATTTTACTTAAATACCTTTTTTTAGTGCAATGCCTACTTTACTGTTCCTGCTTATGAAAAACTGTAGTTTTGTGCTGATTTGCAAGCGCACATGATTTTTGTGGTTTAATAAATTTGGTGTTTTAACTGAACACAGTTGTATCTATATTTCATTAAAAAAATGTATGATTATATTGGGGGTTTTTATTACAACAAATACATTTCATCAACATTTGCTCAAATACTGTGCAATATAATAAAATAATACAATTCATAAAAACTTTTTTATTTTCTATGGATGGTCTGCTTTCATAAAATACATCAGTAGGTTGGGGGATGGGGCAAAAAGTGCATTTGAGAATATGTATGGGGGCATATTTGTGGGAAAAAATGCCTTGGCAGTGAAAAGGTCAAATTCTGTTCAAAATCTGATTTGATTGAGTTGTTTTTGGTTCTTAGCATTTGTACTACACAACATAGTTTTAAGTGAACATGCAGTGAAAATTATAAGTAAAGAATCTTATAATGTACAGTATGTAAATAATTGTGAGTTAGAGAAACAGTACATGCCTTTAGAATATAGAAATTAGAGTGGGATACCTGTGTTTTTTGTGGATGTATGTTACCAAGATGATGATGACACCATAAAATTGTGACTTCTTTTAATCCACATTTGTTTTCCTCCCTTTCACATTAGCATTCACTTGGAGAAATGCAACAGCTACAGGAGAAAACACTGGTTTCTCCTATGCCTGACTCTCCTGGCTTTCTTCAGGGTTTAAAGGAGTCTGGTGGATGCAGCAGCAAAAATTCATCTTGTGACACGGACGATTTTGTTATGGTGCCTGCACAGTTTCCTGGATCTCAAGGTTTGTTTGATACACTTAGATAAACGAAGAGAGAATTTCATTATTTTACATATATACCTATGATTGCAGGGCAATGGGTCTCCAATTGTGTAATTGGTCATTGATCTGCAGAAAAGTGTTTTTTTTTTTTTTTTTTTTTGGACATCCTTGTATTTAGTCTTGATCATAATAAGGCTGCAGCTCTGCTGCAATCTTTCTGCTGTGGACTAGTATGTTGTCACTGCCTTTTGCATTTGAGAGCTGCAGTTCAGCACAGATAAAATCATACAACAAACTATAGCTAAAATGTCTTGTAAATATGGACTTGGACATGGTAGGACATTTGTACAAATTTACGGATAAAAAAAAACATTTTTTTAAGTCTGTGCACTGCAGACAGCTGAATTGTGGCCTAATTGAAAGCCCTTTCTCCCAGGATCCTTCACCCAAAAGATTTTTTTTTTTTTACTGCGGTCTAGGGTTACCTAAGAAGGATCACTGATAAATTCTGTTGACAGCAGAATTTTGTAGGTGATAATTTGATGTTTTCTCACGCTCTGAAGTAGTGTCCCACAGTTCCAACACTGTTTTAAAACTCCTGTCTCTCTGTGGTCCTGCTAGGGAGATTCATTCTTACTATTTGTACTGGTAATCGCTGCTACCAAGATAGAAAATGAAATAGAATCCAAATCCTTGAGTTGTCATAAGAACAAGAGTAGAATGGAAATCTTCCAGTGGGGATGCTTGTTTTGGTGCTAGCTGTGTAAGAGCTGATTTCCCTCACAGATAGACTTCCACTCACTCCATGTTGTGTGCAGGAGACAGGAAGTTAAAGGAAATCTCCCTAGTGAGAAAAAGAAAAACTTGTGGCTGATTATATGTGTCCATTTATCAAGCAGCATAAAATAACCACTGCGGAGTTCTCCGGCATTCCCAGAGGAGATCGCTCTCCTCTGAGTGCCCTGTTTATGAAGCGGTGTAGATTGCTTCTCTTTTTGAGGAGTGAAGTGGTCTACAAACGCTTTGAAGTGTGGAGAACTCCCCCTGGTTCTCTAATCTCGCAAAATTACCATACCAGAAAATCAGTGAAACACTCTGGTGTCTGTTTAATGAACAGCGGTGATTCACCACTGCTGAGTACACGGGCATTCTCAGAGGAGGCTGCCCACCCCATGTTAATAAAATAATTAGTCCCCCCTACAATACCTATCTAGCTATATACACACACGATATATACATACAAATTACTTCATATATATCTAGCTACATAAACATGGCAGGGGGAGAGGTTTACTGTCTTGGGTGGTCTGATTGAGGAAGAAGGAAGTCCATAATCTTCCTCCTTCCTCTGCAGTTCTCCGGGGATTCTCTCTTCTCTCCCTTATTCTCCACCTTTGAGCTGGAGAATCTGGGAGGGAGAAGTCTGACAAAGATCGCCAGTGAGGTGCTAAGATCACACCTTCATAAACTGGCTGTTTCTGTCAATGACAGATTCTCTGTGTGCTGAGATGATCAGCGGAGAACACGTTCTCCGCTGATCATCTCAGTTTCATAAACCGCTAATGATGTGAGATGAGCTGCGATTTATTAGGATCGCAGCTCATCTTGGTTTCATGAACGGACACCTTAACCATTTCCTATTTTATCCAATAAGGGAAAAAAGAAAGTTTGGGCTTTAGGTATATACAGTATTAGGTAAGGTCTTATTTACTAAGCTAAATGGTGGCGTTGTCTATAAAATCCTGCCTTGTACTCAGCCTGGGAAACCAGTGTAAACCATTAGCCTCTTTTACCAACAGATCAACTGCAATGGCAGAAGTTCTTAAGATTTTTGTGGAGGTTTTAAGTTGCAGCGTAATTAAATAGTCATGGCGATTTCGTCCTGCCTAACTAGGTGTGCCCAGGGCAGGAAAATGTAGCATAGCACATACTTCCAAGAAATTGATAGGCATTTTATGGAAAGCTTTGTTTAAATGCTGCATTTAAGAGCCAGCTGTCTTCTCCATGAATTTGTTTTCAGTAGCTGGAAAGGGGTTAAAAAAGCATGTACTGTGATAGGCAGCATGAAGCATGCAGGCTAATAGGACAATTGTGCTGCTTTTGTTATTCTGCTTGTGCCCCAGTGATCTGCGGTGGTACTAGCTAATTATTACAGCTCAGACTGAACATAATAATTAAAGTCTGGTTTGTTTCCCAGGCCTTTAAAACAAAGAACTTGATATTTTTTTCTCTTCCCTGTGCAAACCTCGTGAGATTAGTTGGCAGGTGTGTTTTTTTAGGAATTAAGTTTGTCCAGGGGCTAGTTGGAGGTCTTGGAAAGATTTCAACTTCAATCTTATTTTGATAAAAGGTAGTTGAATATATAGCTATATATATAAGTACAACTCGGTTCAGAAGATTTCTTACCCAAACCTGATGGAGGTAGTTTGAGGGTAGACAAAAAGAATTTATACTCGGCGCTGCCTCTATGAACCACTAATATACATATACACGCATCAAATATGTGTCATATAACAACATGTATAATAGTTTGAGGGTAGAATCCGCTAAAGAACATTACTTGTTCTATGTTGTTACTTAGATCTTTAAGTTGGCCAACTGCCACCCTTGGAATGTTGAGATTAGCTACAAGTTTATGACCTTCCGTTTAGGTCACTGTGTTTCTTGGACTATAGTTAATGTCATAGATTAAAGCCCAATACCATCATCTCACTTTTAACCATATGCAAGGATCTTACAAAAAAAGGCATGATATTTAAAACCCAAAGCGGAGAAAGCAGGAATTGATGATTTAGAGCAGTTGTCTCCAAACTGCGGCCCTTTGCTTGCTTTTAACCGGCCCTTGCGGCACTATACCTCCCACTGATCCGAGACACTTTTCTGCCAACTGACCTCAAAAATGGGGCACCGTTTTTCCCGCTGACAACAACAATGGGGTACTATTGCTCCCAATGATACCAACGATGGGGCACTGTTTCTACCCCTAGAACCAGATGTGGTGATGTTTACTTCCACTGGCCACAGTCTGGCCCCCTAAAGTTTGAAGGGCAATAAACTGGCCCTTTGTTTAGAAAGTTTGGAGACTCCTAATTTAGAGAGAACTTTTCAGAATAACATGAAACACATATGCAGGTTTTCTGCAAGGATACATCGAGCTGCAAACCTTTTAGCTCGCCTTTTGATTCAGTTATAGCTTTAAAGTGGTTGTAAGCCTAGTTACACCACTTGTACTTGTCATAAGGCTTACCTGTAGGTACTGATAATATCTCCTAAACCTGCACGGTTTAGGAGATATTTACCATATACGCTTGCGCCGACATCATGGGTGCATGCACACTGAAGAAACGGTCCACTCGTGCCGTTTCTTCAGCAGCCGTGCCGTGACCGGCAGCTCCCACGCGGCTGCGGCCAATCGCAGCGCCAGAGCCTGCAAACCTGGAGTTAACTCTGGGAGACATGTCACCAGTCACAGTGGTATGCAGGGCCGCTGCAACAGCTTCGATCTAAGGTAAGTATTTTGTAATGAGCTAGTATGCGATGCATACTAGCTCATTATGCCTTTTGTCTTTGTCTTACAGGGTTTTTGTTTTTTGTTGTGTTTTTTTTGGGGGTTTACAACCACTTTAACTAACATAATTCTTTATACTGAAGGTGATATTGCTGAAGCTACTACAAGCAAGCCTATCCAGGATACTTTAATGTGTAGTGGGTAAGTCTAATTTCCATTCATTTATGATTGATATGTCCCATATAGAGTAACTTAATTAATAAATACAAATAATTAAATCAATAATAGAAATAGTTGCACATCATTCTAATTATGTTATACTGACCTTCGTGGCATAACACTGTCTTCACTGCTTGTTAGTTCTCTGCTGACATCAACTGGCCAGGAGATCCAAGCTCGAACTCCTTCCCCTACACCACTCTATAGCTGCTCTCCCAGCCCATCCAGGTAGGAATGATCATCCTGCTGTTTTGACAGACAATTAATAGACTTTTTCTAGAATTATTGTGAGCAAGTAACTTTTTTTGTCTTATTTAGAAACTTTGTTTCGTTTGTACTGCAGCATTGTGGAAGTTATAATAGAATGACTTTGTTTCTCTGTTCTAGATTGTCTCAGACATCAGGAAGTAGGTATGGGCAGTCGGTGCCCATTCCAGTCCCAACTCAAATTGACAATTATCGGAGGATAGAGCAGAATCTGCAGTCGCCCACCCAGTACACCCCTCAGAAGTAAGTGTATATATTGACTATGGATGTTGGCAAGTTACTAGCATGGTTAGCTTTTCCTGCTGTACATGATTGCACAGTTTACGTCTTTATCAAACTAATTGCGGATTTCTGCCATTTCTCTCTGTCACCAGGTTTAACATAATCTTTACATTTTTAGTGCATCTATACTAAATGTATTTAAGTAATTTATTTCAGATTGATTCCTTTCAGATCTGGCATGGTGAGAAAGTCCAGCAGTGCCAACCCAATCAATATCGTGAGAGCTGGGAATTCTCCTCCATTCCCTGTAGAGTACAGCGCTGCACCAGCTAGGAGGCTTTCGTTTGGAGGGGCAAAACCATACATTCCCTCCCCACAGGGTAAGCTAGCACTGTCACATTCAGTATTTGGTTTCTGTTTACAGTTCCCTCCAAAGCACATCTTTGTGGATTTTTTAAATGCTCTGCCTGTCTTTTGCTGGGCTTCATACATGGACTTTAGTTTCATCCCACAACCTTCTGAAAGGTTACTTGGTTTCAGCCAAGATCTGTGTATAGTGCTTATATATGCATTGTGAATGGCTGTGCCTGATTTATATTTTAGTTTGATTAAAGGTAAAGAATAAAATAAAGGTTCAATAGGTTATATGAAGCAGAATGCAGAATATGTTTTGAGATATGTTTTGTACTTGCATAGATAAAGTACACAGCCCCAGATATTTTGACATAAGCTGGTGGATAAACACCTGCTACCTAGTTTAACTTTGTAAAACTTTGTAAAATGCCATTTTTAACCTAATTAGACCCTGTTAGACCCCACGTGCACATTACAAAACACTTCCAGAATTTGGCTTAATTAGATTTACAGATTTTCTGTTGCTATTGTACTTGGATTATGTATTAATACTGATCAAAATGAATAAAACCTTTTTTTTTTTTTTTTCAGTGGGGACTATACCTGAGCAACCTGTGCAAGATTTTAGCTGCAGTCCTGGAGGAGCAGAACACAGAAACAGGAGCCCTGTTTATGGTATGCTTGGCAAAGTCTTCAGTACATTTAACAATTCTCTTGATAAGTCTTTCGTGAATACAGACATTGAAAGCTGAAGTTTGAAATTTAAAGTAGAACTATAGGCAAAACTTTTTCTTTATCGTACATCATGGGACACAGAGCCATAGTTATTAACTTAATGGGTATATAGGCACCTTCAGGTGATGGACACTGCTGTACCCAATACAGGAAGTTCACTCCCCTATATAACCCCTCCTCCTTCCAGGAGTACATCAGTTTTTTTCCGCCAGTGTCTAAGGTGTTGGTCAGGAGTGAAGATGTGCTCTGAAGAGCTCCAAGCTAGAGGGATCCAATGCTGGATTTAAACAGCCTCCATAGACCGGATCCATCTAAAGTGCCACTATGGCCAAGGTGGATGGTACCCGGGCCTCATATACGAAGCATGAGGTTTTGCCTGTAACGCCTCTCTTTGCAGAGCTGAAACCCAGGACCCAGGATTTTTTTGGTCATGATACATTACCTAAAGTTTTCCTGAGGGGTGCTATACAGGTCCAAGGCAGTGGACCCCCTATAATAGGGACCCGGTCCTTGAAGGTTTGCTAACACAGCCCGCCGTGATGGGTGAAGTTTGGATCTGTCTGTTACAGCAGTATCCTGCAGCGAGCAAAAGGTAAGGGAAGAAGCCTAGGAAATGTAAAAAGTCCACCTATGCTTTTTTTCTCTTACATAAGTAAAAATGTTGTCATGCCTAAAGTCTCCACTAGAGGGAGTAAATGCATACCTTTAGTACGTTGCTTCTCAGTCAGCTCAGAAGTCCCAGCTAAACAGCACGTGTGTGGTCTCAAAAGCCAGGGGGTGATCCTCATCCTTAACATTTCCCCCCTGGGGGAGGGAGGTACAACTGAAGCTTGTATTCCCACCCCTCTTCTCTCCCCCCCCCCCCCCCCCCCCCCGGTGCGGCGGCAGTGGCTTTTTCATTTAGAATTTATTTCTATTTCCCCACAGAAGGTTTTTTAAAACTTCCCGCCGCCCAGCCCTCCCTTGCCCCCCTCTCGCTCAAAGAGCGTGTCAGCTGTCCGCTCGTGCGCGGACTAGGGCTAATTAAAAACAGAGGGGGGCATTGATTGACGGAGGGGGTGTGGCTAAGACACGGCACC
The DNA here is from genome assembly GCA_037952835.1 of Lithobates septentrionalis. Lineage (NCBI taxonomy): Eukaryota > Metazoa > Chordata > Amphibia > Anura > Ranidae > Lithobates > Lithobates septentrionalis. The sequence continues at coordinate 80,885 of JBBDGP010001704.1, forward strand.
GTGTGCAGGACGTAAGTACACAAGGAGCACACGGCGCAAGGGCTGGGGACAGAGACAGAGGCTCACAGCTGCAGCGAACACACAGGACACGAGCGCTGGGGGCACGTAAGGGATGCAGGCATTTCCAGTACAAGAAATAACATTTAATAACAACTAAAAGGTGAACTTTATTAGCATTTTCTTTTGCTAAACCATTTGCTCAGTGAGTTATGCATTTACTTAGTGCCTCTGTTTTTTTTATGCTCAGCACTATGGCTCCCAAAAAAGACACCCCAAAGATACCAAAAATTCCACCTCCCAGGTGCTGGGAACTCAAGCCGTGTCTCCACACTGTTATCCTCGCCTGAGATACCAAATATGGCAATCCAGGGTGAGTCATTGGGACCAATTGGTGGTGCAACTGCTTCTCACACTTCAGACCCTGTATACGTGACTTAAGTTGCATTTTCCTCCACCCTGCAGGGCCTAGAAGGAAGATTAGCGACTTTAATCGCATCCGCTATCCAAAAGGATAGGAAGCGTGTTAGTCGCCCCCCCCCCCCCACCTCAGACCCCTTACCAAGGGAACAGTGAGTAGAGGATGTGGGGTTACCCTCAGGGGATCAGGAAGAAGGGCAAACCGATTACTCCTCTGCAAAGGAAACAACGGTAGTTGAACCTTTTTCAGGCTCGCTATCTGAGAAATTGCTGATACAATCTCTTACAGAGATGGTTCGTGCCTCTTTCAAGCTACCTGTAGCAGAGTCAGCTGATAATTCTGTTTCTTCTTTAGGTTCCTTAAAACCTTCACAGTCTTTTCATGCCTTTCCTGTACATGCATTATTAGAAAAGCTTATTTATACTGAATGGGATCACCCAGATAAGCATTTTCTCCCTCCAAAGAGATGCACAGAACTCTATCCCATGGGGGAGAAATTCACCAAAAGATGGAAGGTACCAGCAGTTGACGCTGCGATTTCCAGTGTTAATAGCCTAACTTGTCCAGTAGACATTGCACAAATGCTTAAAGATCCAACTGATAAAAGATTGGAATTTCTGTTAAAATCCTAATTTTCTTTGGCAGGTGCCGTTACTCAGTCTGCAGTTGCGGCAATAGGCATCTGTCATTCCCTAAGGGACCAATTTAGACCCTTTAAGAGGTCCCTGCATAACAGGCCCGCGATTTGGCCAAACTACCAAAGGCGCAATGTTTTGCCATAGATGCCATGAAAGATTCTATTCACCAGGCGTCCCGCCTTTCGATTGTGCTAGTACACATGCGTAGGACCTTGTGGTTACAAATTTGGTCAGCCGAAGCACCTTGCAAAAGGCTTCTGACTAGTTTCCCTTTTCATGGGGATAGACTATTTGGGGAGGATTTGGACAAATGCATCCAAACAATTGCTAGTGGGAAGGGTACTCTTTTGCCACTCAAAAGAAAGTATAAACGTCCTTCATTTAAACAGACTCTTTCCCCTGTGCCAGGGGCATTCGCCTCTATGCAGTGAGGATGGCCTCCACCGTCAGACTCTAGAGGAAAGCCTCAGGGTCAGGCCCAGGCACAGAAAAAGACCCGGGGCCAGAAATCTGCAAAGCCGAACACTAAAGCCTCATTATGAAGAGGTGCACCAGAGCAGGGGGAAGACTTCTGCAATAATCAGAAGTCTGGCAAGAGGAAATTCAGGACAGATGGGTCATCTCCACGGTGTCTCTAGGATACAAACTAGAATTTTGGGAGTTTCCACCGTCTCGTTTTCTGAAATCAAACGTTTCCAAAGATCCAGGGAAAGGACAATCTCTGTTTCAGGCATTAGACCGATTACTAGCTCAGGGGGTGATCATACAGATCCCCACAAAAGAGCAAGGTTTGGGGTTTTATTCAAACCTCTTTACCGTACCAAAACCGAATGGAGATGTCAGACCCATTCTAGATCTAAAGAATCTAAATCGGTTCCTGAAGATCCGCTCCTTTCGCATGGAGTCGATCAGGTCAGTAGTTTCTATCCTACAAGGAGGAGAACTTCTTTCTTGATCAATGCCCATCTGCAGCCTCACAATTGCCCATCAATGCCCATCTGCAGCCTCACAAGTGCAATCAATGCAGCTTGATCAATGTCCATCTGCAGCCTCACCATTGCCATCAATGCAGCTTGATCAATGCCCATCTGCAGCCTCACCATTGCCATCAATGCAGCTTGATCAATGCCCATCTGCAGCCTCACCTAAGATTACTGCTGCCTCCGAGGTGATAGGGAGGGGGTGGAACGAGCGTCGTCAGATTACGTACAGCGAGAATCTCCTGTTATCTCGGCGGCCTCTTTAATACAAAGTCCCGCCTCCTGGACCGGCTTCTATGATAGACAGAACACTGGTCCAATGCTGGCCCAGGAGATGGGACTTTCTAATACAGAGGTCGCTTAATAAACAGGAGATTCTCGCTGTATGTAATCTGACGGCGCTCATCCTGTCTCCTTCCCCGTCCCCTTCGAGGCAGCCCGAATTTAAGTATCGGAGTATAACACGCACACACTATTTGCACCCAATTTTCAGGGTGAAAAAGTGTGTTATACGTGTGTGTGTGTGTGTGTGTGTGTGTATATGTGTGGATAGATAGATATAGATATATAGATATATAGATATATATATAGATATATATAGATATACTGGAAAAAAAATATCTACTGGTACATTAGCTTTATTCTAAAGAAAAATAGAAATTCCTAACCATAAAATACATTGCCATAATAACATCTATCTCTGTAAACCAGGAAACCTGGGCAAACCAACAGTCGGCTCTAATTAGGTGCTTTATTCCAAGTGATGAAAATTTGTGTCCAACATTCATATAAAAATAAAATTAGCCCATATCAGTCCATGTGCAAGAAAAAAAATCTGTGTAAAAGATTAGTACGTTTGTCCACCAGTGGAAATATCTCAGCACAAAAGGTACTATTCCAGTGTCGTCAGTTCCCAAAAAGACACCTATATTTAAAAACGGACTCCCCAAATTAAATTGACCCCTTATGATATACACATGTCAAACAGCTGGGTTTTTTTTTACATGAATGTCTAGGTCCCCCTCCTTCTCACTCCAAGCAGATGCTCTCCATATAGTAAGCCAATAAATAACCCAAAAGGATAAAAACCGAGAAAACTCACAGTAAGCGGGTGATCAGCCCAACATTAAGATAGAATAGCAAAACCTCTGTCCAACACAAATCATCATTGAAAGACTTCGACAGAAGCGGTAAAAGCATTGTCTGTGGTAACTCCTCAAATACAGTAAATTATCTTCTCCATCCCAGAACATAACCACTGAGATGCCCTTAATTGTAAACCTCTACTCGTATCAATCAATTAACATTATCATTATCCCATAAAGGAGCTTTAAGCTAGACTTTAACAATAATAAGTGGGTAAATTTCAGGACAAAAATAAAAATTGGGTAAAACATTTTGCTTTTATATGTATTTATTCTGTGTGTTTAGAATTTGCCTAGAGTTCTGCAAAAGTGAAGGTATTTCCTACTACAGCAATGTATGATAGGTTTACTTTCATTATCAACACTGTAACAGAAACAGCAGATCTGGTCGCAGTATACTTGCCTTTACTTGTACATTATGTTGTTCCTTTAAAGCTCAGTGAAAATAGAAGTTAAATTGACTTTATTTTGTCCTAGCATTTGACCAAGTTTTAACATTTTGTTTATAAAGGCTTCAGTATAGACTATAATTGAAAACTGCATAAGGTTTTTTTGTTTGCTAAACAGTAGTTAATGCTGTGTCACTGGTATTCTGAGTCACCCAGTGAGTCAGCCCTTTATTCATGCATGCACGGGCACATTTGCTCTCAACACGCACTGGTATTTTTCCAGCACTTAATTATGGACCGTTCAGGTGAGGTCCAGATTACTTTGCATGATCAACATTAAACTAGAATTCTAAAGCTGATGTTTAACCTGCTATTTTTTCTTTCCTTGGTTCCCCCTCCTCCTCCCATCAACATGCTAATAACATTTTTAAATGAAATCATTTTTTTTACATCACTTATGTTTCCACCCAGTGACATTATCACAGTTTTGTTGTGCTTTTCTATGCCATGCAGGCAGATCATGGCTAGTGGATGGGGCTGACACTGACAAGGTGTTGTACATAGCTTCATGAAAACATCACAGTACCCTGCCTCTGTACTTTTCTCAAGAGCCCTCAGTCTTGATGCTGCGTTGGCTCTTGGAAGGCATTATCCAAATATCAAAATGCCTTGATGGATGGAAGTCTGGAAAAGTGGGCATTCCTAGACAGACGGAATATGCATCCAGAATCACCTCGGTAATGCCCACATGTGATACTAAACCTTCAGGATTGAGCTGCAATCTAATGAATGAAAGGAGTGGGCAAGAGATAATGTAGCTGGGGAGAAAGGGCCATATGATATTGGACTTTCTCCAGCCAGGTAATGGAGTGGGCTCTACTGGACTTGCTGCAGCTTCTAATGCACACTGTGAGCTCAAAAATGTGCAGTGAGATCAAAATAGGCAATTTCAGTATAGGAGGGGAGTCTGTACGACTGTGCAAAACTGAAGGTGAGGCTGGAGTCCAGCTAACATTGCCTAATGGCATCTGTATAGAACAAGAAATTTATAATTCAATCTTGTAGTTTAATTTTAGTCAATGCGTAGACATTCTTCTTGGTATTAAATAATTAAAATTTAGGTTATCTATATTTTCCAGGCATTCCGACACAGAGCTCCTGTGGAATGGGATCTCGTCATAGCGCTCCTAACTTGTCAGATTTGCAGCCATGCCGGCAGAAAATCAAGAAACAGCTTTCCGATCCCATAATGCCCAAAGACACCCACACACCTCAATGTTCCCCACAACAGATCCACAATCTGCAGCCCACCCGATCTCTCAGGTCCTCCCCCAAGTTGTCTGAGTTCATGCAGAGAAGCCCCCTTCCTACTATACTGGGGTCACCAACAAAGGTGAGTAGGATAGCAAAACAAAAAATGTAGGATAAAGCCATCATTTTAAAATATATGGTTCTCTTGTCAGTACACATACACAAAAAAAAAAAAATGAGTACCCCAGTTGGCCTCTTAAAGCAGAACTTTACCCAAAAGGGGAAGTTTCACTCTTTCTCCTCTGTCCCCTCCTCTTCAACTTTTGGGGTACGGGTACCTGGTTTTGCCTAGGTGTTCTGAGCGGAAGCTCTCCTGTCCGCCTCTCTGCCTGCAGCCTTCTGGGACACTTCACAGGTCCTAGAAAACTGCAGGACCACTCCCAGGGTGCAGCACGGCTCGTGCATGCACAGTGGGCAGCCGGCTGTAGAGCACGCAAGGAATCACAGCGGCCATCCACAGATAACATTCTGGTGCTGAGACCCAAAGGCCGGTGAAACGTTTTGGGTGAGGATAGCCCTGGACAGGCAAGTGTCTGTCTTTTAAAAGTCAGCAGCTACAATTTTTGTAGCTTCTGTCTTTTAATATATATATGTTTTTTTAATGACCGAAGAACTGCTTTAACTTACAGGCTGTGAATCTGTGACATCGTGGCCTTCACTTTAGCTTCATTTTGGTACATGTTTTGAGTAGTCCGTTTTTATCAGTTATTGCCAAGAGAACCAGTTATATTTTAACTAGCCTTTGTCTAAGAAATAATTAAACTCAAATCGCTTCGCTGTTTTGTCTTCTTTAAACAGTCAAGCCCCATTAAACTGTTTGGTTTCCTAAGCCTTATATGCCTGCTTGTTAAAATAAACTTCCTGTTTTATTTATTCTATTCTTGAATAATGGATGTTAACAGGAATCGATAACTTAACATATTGTTCATTTTTCTTTTATTTGTTATGCCTTTTGCAGTGTATATCACCATTTGAGTTTCCCAAGCCAGGCAGCTCCCAAAACTTGCTAACTCTTCTAACTCAGCAAGGGATGATGGTTCCTCCAACCAGGAACAAGACTCTCCCAGACTTGAAGAATGCGGTTCATTACCAGTACCAGCAACCTGGCCTGGGTCTACGTCCTGTGGAAGAAGCGAAAGGTCCTTTTGGCAGGTAAACCTATAGGAGGAGTATAGGCCTTTTTTTATGTCATTAGAGAGAGTTAAGATGAGTATGCAAAGCCATCTCCACCCTGTCATCTATTTTTTATTTTTTTTCTTCAGCCTCCTAATACATACCTTTTAAAGCTGAACTCCAGGAGCTCAGCTACTTTGTAAAATGTGCAGGCATACTATAAGTTAAGTCCAATTAGGTGCATGCCATCTCTTGAACTTGTTTAATTCTGGCAGTTTGATGGAGTGTCGGAAGATGGCTATTGCTACTCTTCTGGTACTCTGACATTGGACCTTCTGGTCTCAGCTCCTTCAGCAGCAGTCACGTGCAGCTGCTGTGCCCACCAATACCCTGATCCTGCCCATCCACAGAGTGCTTTGTATTATATGAACACATTTAGAAAAACCTAAAGGATTCTGTGAATAGGCAGCAGAGGGGAGAGGTGTGCAGAACTGCTGTTTGTGAAAAGGCCGTGTCTCTCCTTGCCGTAGCCTGATAGCTCCTTTCCGGTGCTCCATAAAAGCATTGGATATAAATTATAGGTCCAGGAGGTGGCAAGCACCTTGTTGGATTTAACTCACAGTATGCATGCACATTTTACAACATGGCGGAATTCCTGGAGTTTAGCTTTAAACCTAGCGTTCACTTTATCCAGTCAAGTGTTTATTAGCACTTAAGATATTTTTCATTGATTGTGCCTTAGACTAAGACCCCATACACACTATTAGATTCTCTGCAGATTTTTGCCTTCAGATTTACCAAAACCATGTAGTGCAAGGGCCTGCCTGATTTGCATACAAATTGAAACTCTTAAGGTTTGACCTCCATATTATATGATTTTGGTAAATCCGAAGACAAAAATCTGCAACAAATCTAATAGTGTGTATGGGCCTTAAGGCACATAGTTGTTGAAATATCACTATATATTGTCATTAACTAGTGATTTAAAAACAAGAAGTGTAGACACTATCCACATAAGCTGCACTAGTAGCAGTATTGTTCATAGGTCGACTAGCTTAATTTTGACTTTGCAGCTAGGATAGTCTAGCAGCTAGGTTGAAGTTTAGTGATGTTTAGAATATTAAAGTAAAGTAACTAACTTATGCCCCGTACACACGGTCGGATTTTCCGATGGACAATGTCCGATCGGAGCGTGTTGTCGGAAATTCCGACCGTGTGTGGGCGCCATCGGACATTTTCCATCGGATTTTCCGACACACAAAGTTGGAGAGCAGGAGATAAAATTTTCCGACAACAAAATCCGTTGTCGGAAATTCCGATCGTGTGTACACAAATCCGACGGACAAAGTGCCACGCATGCTCAGAATAAATAAAGAGATGAAAGCTATTGGCCACTGCCCCGTTTATAGTCCCGACGTACGTGTTTTACGTCACTGCGTTTAGAACGATCGGATTTTCCGACAACTTTGTGCGACCGTGTGTAGACAAAACAAATTTGAGCCAACATCCGTCGGAAAAAATCCTAGGATTTTGTTGTCGGAATGTCCTAACAAAATCCGACTGTGTGTATGGGGCATTAGTGGCATTTTTCAAATTAGCCAAAATGGATACTGCCACCAAGATAAAAAATACATTTTATGGTTGGGTGTACTTAGAATGGTTTTCTCGTATTTACATATCTATTTATTTGTTTTAGTGATATATTAAGTATGAAGATATTAGTTCCCAACATCTATTTACATTTTACCTGTACCTCCACCTGAGTGTCACTTTATGGCTGGTGTAAGACCATTGCAATAGGAATACCTTGCCGTTTACTTTCCCACATTCAGCATTAATTAGGTCTAAAAGAATGAAGCTAAAAATGAGAAAATTCAACACAGTCAATGCTATTCCAGCCATAAAGCTGGTCAGCCACAGATGGAAGGAAAGGAAAATAAAATTACAAAATGTAATTTATCCTGCTAGAAAATGGCTCATCCAATCGGATACAGTGGCTGTTTGGTTACTCTGACAAGCTCCGCTGACCCAGCAGAGGGGTTTGCTGTATATAGCAAGGATGGATTAAAGGAGTTGTAAAGGCAGAAGGTTTTCTATCTTAATGCATTCTATGCATTCTATGCATTAACCATTTCAGATCCGCGCTATAGCCGAATGACGGCTACAGCGCGGACCTGCTTTGCCGGGAGTACGTCCATTGACGTCCTCCCGTGCCCGAGCGGCCTGCGCGCCCTCTGCAGGGCGTGCGGCACGCTCTGTGATCAGCGAGTCTATGTGATGTCAACAGAGCGGGTAATCGGCTATTTTTTCTCCTCGCGCTGACAGCGTGAGGAGAAAAAAAAAGCCGTTCAATGGCAGCCGTGAGAGGGACATCAGTCCCGATCATGGCGAGCAGCTGCAGATTCTCAGTGCCCACCTGTGCCCCCTGCCAGTGACACTCAGCAGTAGGCAACAGTGCCGCCTACCAGTGCCCAGTGTCACCCATCAGTGCCACCTATCAGTGCCCACGATCAGTGCCTCAACAACAGTGCCGCCCATCAGTGTCACCTATCAGTGTCTATCAGTGCCGCCTTAACTGTGCCCATCAGTGCAGCCTATCAGTGCCCACCAGTGCCGCCTCATCAGCGCATATCAATGAAGGAGAAAAATTACCTGTTTGCAAAATTTTATAACTATGAAACATGATTTTTTTTTCTTTTTTTTTTCAAAATTTTCCCAATTTTCCATCTTTTTTTGTTTGTTTAGCAAACAATAAAAATCGCAGCTGTGAATAAATACCACCAAAAGAAAGCTCTATTTGTGGGAAAAAATGATAAAAATTTAATTTAGGTACAGTGTTATATGACCGTGCAATTGTCATTCAAAATGCATCAGCGCTGAAAGCTGAAAATTGGTCTTGGCAGGAGATGGTTTAAGTGCCCATTAAGCAAGTGGTTAAGATAAAAAACCTTTTGTGTGTAGCAGCCTCCCCAGCACCCCCTAATTACTTACTTGAGCCCCATCTCTCTCCAGCAATGTCCAAGAAGTGTCTAAGCCGCCCGGGACACTCCTCCTGATTGGCTGAGACACAGCAGCGGTGCTATTGGCTCCTGTGGCTGTCCATCAAAGTCAGTCAGTCAATCAGGGGAGAGGGGGGTGGGACCAGGTCGGGCTCAGTGTCTGAATGGAGCTCTAGCCCGGCTCGGGTGCCCCCATAGAGTGCTGCTACTGACCTCTACCCCCCTATCGAGTACCCCCTCAGCCAGCAGCTAAGAGGGACCTGAGAAGAGGAGGATCCTGGCTGTATAACATGTTAATTTTTTTTAAACAAGACTGTACAAACACTTTAATCTTTTATTTTTATTTTCTAATACTGTATGCCCAACGTTACTCAGGACACAGGTTTGTGATGGGGTAACTAGAAGGTGTTACAGAAGTGCAGTAGTGTACACTTCAGATTATTATCAACTCTACTGCTCGGAAAGTTTGTTCCAGGTGCTCATATGAACTCTTATCAGTGTCCTGAAATAATTCCAATGCCAAGTAATGAATGAAATGCCACATGCTGATAACATGTACAGTTATCTGTACAAAACATTTCTTTTCATAATAACGATTTGTTTACTGCTAACATTAACCTTGGCAGACTCTTTATATACAATGTGGTTTCTATATTTTCTTCTCAAGTGACTTGTGTACTAAAGAAGCAAGAAGGTCAAACTATTTAATGGCACCAACAATATATGATCATGTTTCCTAAGCCTAAAGAGAGCTTAAAAATGATGTATAGAAGACAGTAGTCCCTTCACATATTTAGATTTTCTGTGTACTGTTCAGTTGGTTGATTGTCTGAATACCTATATGCTGGTTTTCCAATAGGTCTCTTAGCACCGGCAGACTCACAGACCTCCTACTTAAAGCAGCGTTTGGAACACAAGCTACCGAGATTGGGAGCACAGACAGCCTCAATGCAGAGAAACCCATGGAAATAGCAGGTGGGCTACAAGTTTGGCATAATGCAGGATCTCTGTGTTTACTATGGAAAATATGCAGTATACACCCTTTAAAGTCTTATCTCTAGAGAAAATAAAAACCTACCTTGCTGTGAGGCTGCCACCACACTACAAGGGTTAAATGCCTGCTTGCATCTAAGTGACCTGGAACAGCATTTTCCTCTACACCCCTATGCTTTGGCAGGAGACAGTCTCTTGGTGCCCTCACATCCAGTGCAGGGCTGTGGGCTCTGCAGTGGACTTTGTGATGACAGAGGACTTGTGACTGCCAGAGTATAGGGGAGAAGAGACTGCAGATGCCCCCTGCAGCTATTACCTTTTGTACCTCACCCCTTCCTTCAGATTGTAAGGTCCACGAGCAGGGCCCCTCCTATTCCTTTCGTATTAAACTGTATTTTAATTTTATTGTCCCCCTTTATATTGTAAAGCGCTGCACAAACAGTTGGTGCTATAAATCCTGTATAATAATAATGCCGATCTGCCAGCATGGAGGGAGTACTCAAGGGGCACAGTTGGGTAATTCAAATTGCTTTTTGCATTCCCCTAGACCCATTGTACATTTTTAGACCTAAACAAGGATTTTTACTTTTCCTGGAGTTCAGCGTTAACTTTCTGTTGGTTTAAATACATGTAACCGTGCAAAGGTTTCTTTCACTGAAAGGTTTACGATGTTTTGTTTTTTTTCTTTATACATTATGCCATTTCTATTGCCTTGTTTCCATTCATAATTCATACATTAAGCATGATGCCCACAGATTTCCTCTTAGTGGAAACGGTTTGCCATATACTCAGATTGTGCATACGAATCCACCCAGTGCTTCCTGCATGGGCTGTGTCATCCTTTGTCTTTTGGGCCACTTCCTGCACTACTATTTGTGTTGCCCTAGTTCGCATAGCAGGCAGCTTTCCTTTCCAGTGCTTATATCACTCTGAAATCATCACTGGCTCTTGGGAGATGTTTTATCCATGCCCCCATTGGGGAAACAGGGTGTCGTTCTGAGTGATGTAGCTTGTTGCCAGGTGCTTGTGAACTGTGCTCAGTGACTGGTGGGAGCACAATTCAAAGGTAATATTATGTGGCTTTTACACTGGCAATCCTGATAATATCATAGAAGACCTAGATGATTGGCTCACTGTAGCTGCACATAACAAATTGTGTAACTATGCTCATGTATTATTTAAGACCTTGACTGAAAGGTGGGAAAGGCCAGTTTTGCTTAAAATTAATTCCTAATCCAGGCCTGGTCAACAATAGCAAAATGTTCTTTTAATATTGCGACCCTTGAATCCTATAAATTACTTCGGAGTTGGTATTGGGATCCTACCCATATAGCCCATGCAAATCCCGGGTGAAGCGATAGATGCTTCAGGAATTCTGGCCAACAAGGGGATATTTTACATATTTGGTGGTCTTGTCCAAGGTCAACTGGATTTTGGTCCAGGGTCTTTGGCTTGTTATATACATTTATTTCATCTGACGATTGGTAAGGATGCCAAATTGGCCCAATACATTGGCCTATACAGGGCCTTTTCACTTACCAATAGAAATTAGCATCTTACCTGTTCATATCTGCTAAATGGACCATTGCTCAGACCTGGAAGATGGTGTGACCACCTTAATGATAAATTAAAAGATGTCCAGTGTCTTAATGGCCTCTCATTCTAAGTTTCTCAGAAACCTTGGATCAATTATTCGCTACCTTCTTTACACTGAGCCAGTTTAGGCCATCTATGGAGTGACACCTGAAAAAACCCTGAATATCTGGGGATTCCACATTACCCCTCCACCCTTACTTAACATTCCTTCCTCCCTCTACCTCTCTCTTTTCTGATCTTTCTTTCTTTTATATGTCTCTTACTTTCTGCTGGTTGACAATTAAACCCAGACAACTGGCTCAGTGGAACTTTACAGGAATATGAGCATCTTAAAACTGGTCCAGACTCCTGAGAAGCTTATTAGCACTGACTGAGTTTATGGTTCATTTCCCATACTATTTGTTTTTACAGTCTGTGTAATAGATAATAAACCCCATTCTGTGTATTAAATGACTTACTTTGTGGCGGTCCTTTTCAGTCATCATTCTAAATATTCTAGATATTCAGGTTTCCCCTGCCCTCGTCTTACAGTGCATGAACTGCGGGAGAACACAGTGATTATTGGTTGTGGCTATAATAGCCATTAACGGTAATTGCATGTAAAATCCGTCAGGCAGGTTTTACCCAAGTTGATCGATCAATTTGGGTGCACTCAGCTTGCCCGTACATTGTTCGAAACTTGGGCGGTTCCTGCTGAACTGGCTGAGATTTGAACCGTCTATGGCCAGCTTTAGTTTGTAAACACTAGCCAAAGGAACATTCACTAAGCTATTAGAATCTTCCTTGAAGACCCTAAAGCACCCTTCTGCTCCAGATTGGAGTGCTTAATAAAGATCCTAATGAATGTATATTACTGAAGTGTGCTAAAGACTTGTTTCAAGCTGCAGCAGCCAGACAGCACAGTAAGCTTTTATTTGCTGACCCCTCCTTTTGAAAAAGCTGGTTGCCTAACCCGGTGACTCCGAAATTATTACAAGCTGAGACAGCCAGACAACTAGCTATTTCAGAAGGATTTAGCAGTGGCAGTCCCCATATTTCTCTCAGCACAGGTTTCATTTACAATCTGTGTTCAGAATTATAAGACTGGAGATAAAGGATCCTTTGAAGACCTCATAAAAACTGCTTGAAGCTTTTGAAATTATTTATAAATGTTTGCTTGTATTTTGTATAAAGTTTTTTTGTATGTTTGTTTTTTTGTTTTTTTAGCACCTTTAATTGGCTATGGAGGAAATTTTCCCAATGGGGCACAAGGCTCTCTCAGTCCAGCTCCTGTCATCTTCACTGTGGGTTCTCCCTCTGACGGCACAGCAACTACCCAAGCAGCACGAACCCGTCTCTTCTCAGGTAAATCCCTGCCTGTATTATTAATACTGGTCCTTGTACCCAATGAAGAAAGATTTTACATTTCTGCGCGTTGGAGATTTCTAGTTGGTTGTTATGGACAGCACTTTATTCATTTATTTTCTCTAGTTTATATGTCCATGGTGATTAATTTTCTTCTTACTTTTACCTGTTGGTTATCCTTGTGTAGTAATACCCACTATTCTTTTTTCCCTTTTTCACACTTTAGTTGGATCTTCAAGTTCTCAAAGCTCAGCTGGCTCATACACTGGCAGACATGTTGTGGTTGGCGCAGGAGGTGAGACCTTTGAAGCTCCCTCCAGCCTCAGGTACACATTTCCAGAAGCCACTACAGCAAATGCTGAAGGAGTTGTGATGTTTGAAGTTCCTGAGCTTCCTGAGGAGACGCTCATGGAGGTACAGATATTTTAGTTAAACTCTTTGTGCAAACTGTAATGTAGTTCATGGAAAATGTTGACATAGCAAGTGGTTTGAGACCACAGATGGAACAACACTTTTTTAGTCTAGCCCTTCCTGTCTATATTAATAGACATCATCAAAGACGACTCCTGTTTCCTGTGCACACCTTACCAGATATAGCAAGTGTACACAGGACTAAACCACAGGAGTTCAGTAATAAGTCACAGGAAAATCTTGCAAGGCTCAGCTGGAAAACTGGGATACATCAAGCTGTAAGCATATTTAGCAATTAGTGCCCACTTGGCATTTGGCTGCAAACACGCATGATGAGCAAGTAGCTAATTAGGTCATGGGTAATCTGCTGCTGAATAGTAGAATGTCCGCACGCATACTCTCCCACCTGTAAAAACAGTGAAATTACTATAAAAACTGCATCTGTATCCTTTTACCATCAGAAAAATTTTATATGCAGCTTCTCTTGAGTTCCAGGACCAAGGGCTTAGTTTTAGGCCTCGTTTACACCATGGTGCAGAGACGTCAGTTGTTCTGCACGCATTCTGCAAGGACACAAAAAAAAACAATGGTTCTCTATGTGCCCTGTTCACACCACAGCACTGGTATCAAGTGCGCAACGTGTGTGCAGTTTTCTGCAAAGGAAAAAACTGACATGACCTCAACATTGGTGTAAATAAGGCACATAACTGACGCGTATGTAAACTGATGTCAGCGTCCATAAAAACTTGCTGAAACGCGCATGAAAACTGACGTGAAACTAATGTCTCTACAAGTGAAATCCCTGCGGTTTTCCCATCAGTTCGCATCATTTTTCTTGCACATATGGTGTGAACAAGCCCATAGTGATTGTAAGGAGGAAAATATATATAATATATACATTTTTTTTTTTTTTTAAATAACAGACATGTTATACTTACTGGCTCTGTGCAATTACTTTGCACTGAGCAGCCCTGATCCTCCTCTTCTCTGGTTCCCTGCCATTGCTTCTGGCTCCCCCTCCCTTCCGAGTGCCCCCATAGTCAACAAATTGCACTCCTGTGACCCATAGGAGAAGCCCAGCCGAATGAGCCCAGGCTGGACTTCTCCTTTAAGGTAAAAACCTTCTGCATTTAGACCACTTTAAATGTACTACTAAGGGCTTGCGCAGACCCATGTAGTTTAGTACTGCCATATTGCTAAAATATTGTTCTTATAATCTGAACTGATCAGGGTGTAGAACTGCTCCAGTAGCAAAGATTATTCTTCTTCTTACTGTAATAGTTCACAATCTATCCATGATGTCTAATAGATGTATAGGTATTTGTGTTTCCATTGTCTTAGCAATAATGCCTGGACTTTTAATCAATTTCAGCAAGAGCACACAGACACCCTCCGCAGCTTACGGTTCAGTCTGGCCTTTGCTCATTCAGTCATGGAGATTGCCAGCCTCAAGGGAAGCTCTGTGGATACCAGTGCATCTGTCACATCTGAGTACCAGATGCAAGAGAGTGTCGTGGCCGATCAGATCAGCCTTCTAAGCAGAGAGTGGAGGTGAGAATTCCTTATGAGAAGATCAACAGATAAATAACCAGATGCTCATGCAGGGAGAAAATTACCAATAGGCATATTTATATAGCCGTAAAGTTGACATTCACCAAACCTTCTAGGTCCATATGTTTAAATTACAGTGATTGATGCACCACCATCAGTGAATGTTTGGTGAAAGTCTTATTCGGTACTTTACAAATATGCATATAAGTGTTAAGTTCATCACCCGTAACAACAAGTCAAAATCTCTTGTACTGGTATGACATGAGCAAATTCTAATTTGTGTTATGGATTACTTTTAGCTTATACTAGACACTTTACCTTGTGCACTGTTTATTAAAAAAGCTATGCATGTGCTTATCAGTGTCTGAGGTTATTTCTAACTTAAGCCGGCCATACATGGATTGAAATTCGCCAGGTTCAGCAGGGACCGGCCGAGACTCGATCCATCTATGAGCAGGCTGACTGTACCCAAGTCGATAGACTTTGGTCCAACCAACCTGTCGGATTTTTTACATATGATTACTGCTGGTGCTAAATCCTTTAAAAGTGTAAGTATTTATTGTCTTCTGCTGCCCAGGAAGGCTCCCTGGGACCCCTCGCTGGCAGAATACAATAGCGCTGTGGGAGGCATTCTCCCATCAGCATGCTGACTGTGTTGATGGGGGAATTGAGTGGTTTCCTTTCCTTCCACCCGTGGGAGAAGGAAAGAAAATCAAATCATCTATGGGCATTCCTCAAGCCTTTTGATGTGCCAGGAACACAGTTGAACCATTGACATTTTACTGATCAGCCTCATCTTTGGGCTTATATTGGGCTCTTTCTTTCAGACTGTACTTTATAAAGGAAACATAGCCTTGTATTTAGTACACTCTTTTGTAATAAAAACATAATAATAAAAAGCATCTGGAAAATTAAATTAGTTACAGCTGTGCCAGAGCAATGTGAAAACTTTGAAGGGATAATACATCTTTGGAAACAGAAAAAGAATAGCTACACTGCTAGCATTTGTGAAAAGCAAGGTCAGCAATGGTAGCCTCCATGTTTTCTATCATGCCAAATGAAATTTAAACAAACTTAATGCCATAATTTTTTTTCTGCCCGATATAACTGTAGAATAGCAATGGTTAACCACTTCCCACCTCAAATCTGAATGCACCGTGCTGAGGATATGTTTTTAAATGTCAAGTGACAGAACAAGTATTCAGCACCCGTTAGGCTTAGTTATGTGACCACACTGTATTTACCAGCTGTCATGTCAGATACAGCAATCTGGAGCCAACTGGAATTGTTACCGATCATGTGATCACTATCACAGCAAATCATATTAATGACATGGCTTGTTTACAAGCAGAGCGACACCAACCGGCTTGTACCTCAAAGAGAGAAAGAGACACTTTGACAGAAGCAGTTAGCAGGCTGAAGCTATGAAAAAAGGTTGTGCAAACTGTATAATAAAGAAATGCTATTATTATAAAAGGTGTCATTTGCATTTTTTTTTAGTATCTTCCTGGAGTTGACTTATTTTCTCCTCTCTAGTTATGCCGAACAGCTAGTTCTTTATCTGAAAGCAGCAGAGCTTCTCTCGAATGGGCTACAAACCGCCATGGAGCAAGTCAAGACTGGTAAACTGTGTCTCTCTTCCACGGTTAAACAAGGTACGTTTTTTTATGTGTACTGCACAATAACGTCTAAGTGCATAGCCTCATTTTGTATGTATTCTAGAGTAGTTACAATACATGATTAACCACTGATTAACCACTTTTTGCCCACATGGTGACATATGACGTCGTGGACTATGAGTGGAGATATCTTTTTTTTTTTTTTCAGCCAGCGATTCAATGAATGAATGAAAAAGCCATCCTAGCAGTTTATCCGCTGGATTGCGTCCTCCCCCTGCCCTCCAGTGCCTCTCCAGGCTCTCCCGTGCAATTACCCAGGCCACCTCTATGACCCTGGAAGGCCAGTGTTTCATCAGATTTGGCAACCCGTCAGAATTTGTAACTGTAGTGACGTTCCATCGCCGCCATCTTGCTACACCCAGCACTCGTCCACAGTAAGGATACAGTGAGAAGGCGGCAAGCGGACATCTTGTTACACCCACCTGAGTCATGCATTTCACACTTTAACAGTAAACTGAGCTTATATCATGAAATACAGTATTTAAAAATCCATCTGACTGTTTAGATGTTGAATTTTAAAGGCAGCGGCAAACCTGCTCATCTCACAGGTTTACTAACCCGACAGAACACCGCTGCTTTGAAAAATCAACATCAAAACAGTCTGAGGGATTTGAAAATACTGAATTTCACTATATAAACTGAGTTTACTGTTAAAAATAAGTGTGAAATGCAAGACTCCAGAGGGTGTAACAAGATGTCCGTTTGCCGCCTTCTCTCAGTGTGGATGGCGTCAATGGAACATCCCTTCTGTTACAAATTCTGACAGGTCCAAAGCACCGGAGCGATGTCATGAGCAGCTCTGGCAGATGTAAACACTGCTAACCCCCCCAGAAAGAGATCAATGGATTTTTTAATCTCATGCTTTCCAGGGTAGAGGAGATATCTGGGGTCTTATAGAATAAAATTGGTTAAAAAAAAATTAAAGGCACAGTGTAAAAAAACTAAATTTGTTTTTAAAGCATCCCCTCGTGTTCGCACATGGATGCAAACGCATACGTAGGTTGTGCCCGCATATTTAAATGCTGTTCGCACCAGACAAATGTGAGGTATGGAAGCAAACGTCAGACCGAGAGCAATAATTCTAGTGCTAGACCTCCTCTGTAACTCTAAACTTGTAACATGTAAAAAAAAAAAAAAAAAATTCAAACGTTGTCTATGGAGATTTTTAAGTACCGTAGTTTGGCGCCATTCTACGAGCATGCGCAATTTTCAAGCATGACATGTTTGGTATTTATTTACTGTACGTGACATAATCTTTTATTCTTTAAAAAGAAAATGGGTTATATATTGTGTTTTTTTGCATTTAAAATTCATAAATTTATTAAACTGGTTAAAAATATGCAGAAGGATATCGGTTCACGAATCACTCATTACCTCATCCGTTGTGAGCCGTAGTCCAAGTACGTATATATTTTTTCAGTTTAGTTCAGGCTTATATATAGGGGTACTCAACATTTCTTTAAGCTTATTTTTACTTCTACCATTCACTATATTCAGTTTCATCCATTGCCACTCCCAGCAATTGAGCACTAGCCATTTTAGCAGTGTTATTGAGCTGCTAAAAGTCTCCTGTAGCCTAATTAAAGCTGAAGTTCAACTAACAAAAAATCCTATAGCTTCAGTCACATCAC
This sequence comes from Lithobates septentrionalis, assembly GCA_037952835.1. NCBI lineage: Eukaryota > Metazoa > Chordata > Amphibia > Anura > Ranidae > Lithobates > Lithobates septentrionalis. The sequence goes on from JBBDGP010001704.1 coordinate 99,083, forward strand.
TTACCTGTAATGAAATATGTCCCACATTGCGCAGGTGGCTGGATCTTGGAGAAATCTTATGTGTTGTAATGCCTGTCCTCTTCCTGCCTCTGAATCTCCGGCACTGCAGCGGTTAACAGCTTTGGGCTTTCGGGCAGAACAGCAGTACAGGTGGCCTGGTGGGGACACACTCCCTTCTTTTCTCCTTCCTTGAGAAAAGGCTTGTGAATGGGGTCTCAGAATCCACTCCCCCATTCACAGATCGTGTTACAAGAAGTGTAATCAATGAAAGTACTTTTCACAATGGAGTAGCAGGAAGGAGGGGGTGCATCCCCACCAGACCACCTGGACTGCTGTTCTGTCTGAAGGTCAGAAGCTGTTAACCATTGCAGGAGCTGAAAGTTCAAAGACAGGAAGAGGATGGGCATCCCTCCACAGAAGATTTCCCCAGGATCCATCAGCCTGCAAAACATGGGACATAGTTCATTACAGGCAAGTACATTTTTTTAGTTAAACATCAGCTTTAAGGGACTAGCAGAAAATTAATATATCCTTTAGTGCAGGGCTCAGAATTTCAAGTCCTGAGCTACTAGCCAGGCCTCAAGGGTTACTCTCCACCAGTTTCCCCACCCAACCCCTACCCAGCCTCGCCCCTAAACATGCCCTAAATGTTTTATGCAGAATTAAGTTATAAAAATATATATTAACAACAACTTTATCAGTGCAGCCTCACCTGTGCCCAACAATGCCGCCTCACCTGTGTCCATCAATGCCGCCTCACCTGTGTCCATCAATGCCGCCTCACCTGTGTCCATCAATGCCGCCTCACCTGTGTCCATCAATGCCGCCTCACCTGTGTCCATCAATGCCGCCTCACCTGTGTCCATCAATGCCGCCTACCAGTGCAGGGGAAAAGAGTGGAGAGCATGTGGCTGGATTATCAGAGAGCGGAGATATCGCTGTAACAGCTTACATTCAATTGCAGAGTATTCCTCCTGCTCGCCGTCACAGCCCTGCCTCCTGGCCCAGGGACCTTGATTTACGTGACACGTCCCAGGATTGGACGGGTGATCTGTCTATCAAAGTACCGGGGACAGGAGGCAGGCTGTGTGTGACAGCGAGCGGCGGGAACACTTGGCAATTAAATGTAAGCTGTTACAGCGATGTCCCCGCTCTCTGATGATCCGGTCGCCTGCTCCCCTCTCTCTTCCCCTTGCGATCGCTGGGAGAACAGCTTCCATTCAACCATGCATGCCAGCGGTGCTCGCCCCCCTGTTCCCAGGCAGCCCTCATTCACCAGCCCGTAGGCGAGTGGAAAATTTGGAGGCTGCTCTAGTGGCAACATTTTAAAATCATCCATGTAGTTTTAGCCTTAAAGTAGAACTATGGGCAAAACTTATTTTAAAATTTTGGATAGCGCAAGGGAGGGTTATAACCCTTGTCAGAATTTTTTTTTTTTTTTGCCATCTCTATCCCATTGCAGAGATTTCCCTTCACTTCCTGTCCCATAGCCGAAAACAGGAAGTGAGGGGAAATCTCAGAAAATTAAAGGAATTTCTTTGGGACCCCCAAGTCACCAGAACTAGTGTTCCCGTAGGAAGATTTCCCCTATTTTATTTTTCTGGGGACAACCCAAAATTTGGGATTTTCTTTTACTTTCACTTTCAATAATAATAAACAGGACAAATGGAGAGGGGGAATTTCCTTAACGGGGGGGGGGGGGGGGGGACCAGACAGCAATAAAAATTGACAGGGGTTCTAATCCCTCTCCACTCCATTCAACACAAAAAAAAAAGTTTTGCCTTAGTTATACTTTAAGAGTATACACCAACTTTTCTTTGGAGCTTCGGTGTCAGAGTAGTACTTGTGCATAAGGTGCTCAAAAGCGGCACCAGCTGTGCCATATGCATGCATTTGTTTTCTTCTTAGCTTATTCAAACGTGTAATACACAGACAGTCATTAGAAAGCAAAGTAGTTAAAGTGGATAGCGTGTCCCATTGGGCAGATTTCACTTCCTGTACCACAGCTAAAACAGGAAATGAAAGGAAATCTCTCCAAAGTGAGCGAATCCCTGGCTGTCACCAGAACTAGTGCCCCATGGAAAGATTTCTTCTCTAATTCTGTTCTGGTAACAGCCAAAAATTGGGACTTTCTTTCACTTTTGAGAACAGTAAATGGTAAAAATCGAGAGGGGGAATCTCCCTAACAGAGGCACAGACGGCAGTAAAAACCTGACAGGTGTTCTAATCCCCCTCCTCTCTATCCAGAACTAAAAACAAGTTTGCCTTTAGTTATCCTTTAGGCTTTTAAGGGCTCAGAAGGTACAGTTTAAAATTTAGCTTTGTAATATTTGGATCGTATAGATAGTTTCTGACCGTATTGCATAATTTACTTTTCCCTTAGTGGTGAAGAAGTTGAATGAACTGTATAAATCTAGTGTGTCCTCATGTCACTGCCTTAACATACGGCTCCAGAGGTTCTTTGCTGACAAACAGAAGTTAATGGATCGAATCAACAGCATCACAGCTGAGAAGCTTATCTTTAGCTACACTGTCCAAATGGTAAGAACACAGTTAACAACAAATTATTGATGAATTTATTGAGCACGCCTTACACTTCCTATGCATAACTGAACTAATTAAATCAATTGTCTTTTGTGTAGTAAAGAATATAGTAAGTGATTGAGTTACAAATGTATCTTTTACTGTTCCCAAGAAGTTATCAAAGCTAAATTCCAGAAATTTAGCTCCTTTGTGAAAAGTGAAGGCACACATGACCTCTCCTGGACTTATCTCTATTATTTACATCTGACAGGTTTATAGTACGATTTCTGGAGCCCAACGCTGATCCTTCTGATCTCTGCATCTTCAACAGTAGAGTCACTGCAGCTGCTGTACCCGCCCCTCCCCTATTTCTGCCCAATCACAGAAGCCTTGGTATTATGTGAACACATTCACAAATTACAAAGTCTTCTGTGAATGGGCACCAGAGGGGAGGGCCACGTATAGCTGCTGTGTGTGCTTCTCTCCTCTCCAATCCTGGAGCGTCTCTCTCTGGCCCAGCAGTAAATAATCGAGATCAGTCCAGGAGATGTCATGCACCTCCTTGTACTTAGCTCATAGTTTGCCTTCAGATTTCACAAACTGGCTGAATTCAGCTTTAAGCAGCTAAGAAAAACATTCTTGTATTTTTATGGTAGGCTTATTGGATACAACAGTGTACAAAAAGTAATGATGTACTATAACCTGCAGCAAGGCGTGCAATTATTTTTTTTTATAGCAATCGGAACAATAAATTATGTTTACAGGTTATTTCCAATGGGATTCTGCAATTTACACATTGTCCTTTTGCCTTATTAAATAAACATGGGATGCCTTTGGTGTAAAGATCAATGTTTGGTCCCTATTCTTGCAGACATTTGTGTTTTTGTTTTAAAGTATTAAAGCCTCTAGATAACTTTTAGGTCTGCCTCCAAATTCCAATATGTACTCCATAACTCTATCTTTGAATTATGCCCACAGGTACAGTCGGCAGCTCTGGATGAAATGTTTAACCACAGGGAAGACTGTGTACAGAGGTATCATAAAGCTTTACTTCTGATGGATGGATTGGTCAACTTCATGACAGATCAAGCAGATGTAGACAACATCAGCAAATGTGAGTTCACTTGTTGTTATATCGATTATTTTTCTTTGATTGAGGCTATACAGGGATGCCATCGCTCGGCCATGCTGTGGCATAGAGAAGGTACTCTGGCTGTAGACAGAGTGGCGGAATGCCATGGCGTCCAGTAAAATGATATGACAGTGGTACTTGGGAAAGACACTCTTGGCTGCTCTTGTGTTATAATTTCTAGGAATCCTGTAGCCGCAATCCTAGAAAAGAAAATGATGGCATTTGGTAGCAGATCCATTACAAATGCTGAAATGGTAAACAAGTGAGTGAAGGCTGTGGCGTGTGACTTAGCCGGGAATGGAAAGCTTAAATTTCATACTGAGTAGTATAAATCACCATCTTATTATTCAAAGCTAAACGTTTTCATGATGGATTACAGTAAACATTGACATAAGGGATATTTTCAGCAGGCTAGCAATGGTTAGCAGTAGTTCCTCGTAATAAGGAGGACCTCTGCTGGTGATTTCGTGTAATTATATTGTTGGTGAAAGGAAAATGCTATTCACCTAAATAGATGGGTTGTCTTGCTATGCTGTTTAATATATTTTATTACTCTATACTATTAATAATCTGTAACATCCTGCATTATAACAAGTTCCTAATATAGCTTAAAAGTAGGATGAGGAATGCAGGGTGTATAACATTTCTTTAACCATTTTAGCGCTGGAAGGTTTTACCCACTTCCTGATTAGGCCATTTTTTGCGATACGGCACTGTGTCGCTTTAACTGACAATTGCGCTGTCATGCGATGCTGTACCCAAATAACATTGATGTCTTTTTTTTCCCACAAATAGCTTTCTTTTGGTGGTATTTGATCGCCTCTGCGCTTTTTATTCTTTACGCTATAAACAAAAAAAGACCGACCAATTTTGGAAAAAAAAAAAAAAAACAATATTTTTTACTTTCTGCTATAAAAAATAACAAAATAACAAATTTCTTTATCAATTTAGGCCAATATGTATTCTTCTACATATTTTTGGTTAAAAAAATCCCAATAAGCGTATATTGATTGATTTGCGCAAAAGTTATAGCGTCTACAAACTACGGGATAAATTTAGAGACTTTTATTTTTATTGTTTTTATTTGTACTGGTAATGGCGGCGATCTACAATTTTTAGCAGAACTGCGACATTGTGGCGGACAAATCTGACACTGAGTGACACTTTTTGGGGACTAGTGACACCACTACAGTGATCAGTGCTATAAAAATGCACTGATTACTGTATAAATAACACTGGCAGGGAAGGGGTTAACACCAGGGGCGATCAAAAGGGTTAAATGTTCCCTAGGGAGCTGTTTACGAGCTGTGTGGGGTAGTGTCACACTGAAGGAAAAGCGAGATCCGTGATTCAGCTTAGCTGAATCACAAGATCTCTCTTTGCCTTCCTAACAGATCTGCTGTTTGCCTTGTTTACACAGGCAGACTGCAGATCCGTCTCTCCTGTGAACGATTGGTGGGTTGCGGCCCCTGGACCCGCTGATTGGCTCCCGCTGTGTCCAATCACAGCGGGAGCAGCACGCCAATGCAAGCAGCTAATGCTAGAAATGTAGACAACCCTTTTAAAAGGTGTGTGGTAAGTAGTCCTTATTAAAAAATTGCTCTTGTAGTACCTGGATTCCCCTGAATTGTTTTCAAATTCTGTGGATCAAATCATGTATATTAACTAGGTGTACACTGTTTATTAGGGTGCGGAGTACAGTCCGTGTTGTAGAACTGAAAATATGATATGATTTTATGTCCTGCTAAATATATTAACGCCCTCTATTTCTCCTTACAGGTAAACTTTGCATAGAACGCCGACTATATGCACTTCAAGGCAGCATTTGTGCATAAAGCTTTGTCTCCACCATCTTAAAGTCTGCATTTGTGTCTTACTCTATAAAAACCATTGCAAGCACTGTGGCAGAGCTTCAGGTTTATGCCATTCTTCAGGCTCTCTACTAGCATCAGACATGGCTGCAGATTGTCCATTAGTGTGGCTCTCTATCAAGTTGCAAATTCCCTTCAACTGCTGTAAGAATCTGAAACATTGGAACTCTTCATGAATCCGAGTTATGGATCTTTTGCATTACTATGGCTAGATTAGCCATAAAGTTGTAAAATGTTACTATGCCACGAAAGTAGGACCTCTTTCCTACTGAACAGGATATGCAAAGTTCTGCAACGCAACACAGTGTGTTATTCCAGTCTGATTCATATGGGTGTATAGCCTGGTATGCAGACTGTGATGGATCTTTACCTGGACCTGAATTCAGATGGTTTGCCAGGAGTATATTTCTCCCTCTGCACCACTGTGTATGCTCCTTTATCGTCAGCTGGTACTGAACGTTTATAGTGCAGAAGTATATGTAAATCTATATGCAAGTAGCTTGCACCTTGCTTTTATTATACTTCCTGCAGACATCACTTTAAATGTTTATTTTGCACAATTCAGGATTAGTGAAACTACTTTCTAGTGCTGATGGTTGGATCTACCTCCTTGTTCTCATTTATTAAGCACTAATACAATGTTTGAATGAGGAGGACAATATTTGTACTGTACAAAGCTGATCACAAACCTAGTAGGACAATTGGGAAATCCTCAAAATGCTTGCCAAGTCTTGGAACTACAAAGTATTTGCACAGCGTGAAATCTTTCACAGACTTTATATCACCCCAGCTACTGGCAAAGACTATATATCTTAGGATTTTTCCCATAATAACACATCTTTTCGCTATACATGGCTATAAATCTTCTACCAAGCACCCCCCCTCCCCCCTCGGGCTTTTGTGTAAATCTTGCAAAGTTTACTAAAACTATTGGAGAGGTATGCAACTGGTAAATTTATCCTGAAGGAGGAACTTTCTTGAAGAAAAAGTAACTAAATACAGAAGGAGGATCTGCTGATCGCACAAGCAGATGTTTCCATTGGACATAGTGCAGTGTTGATGAATATCAGTTTGCTGCATGTTATTTTGAAAAATATATACTTTGCACTTTATTCCCAACCAAACTTTGAGAACAGCAACCAAAACAAAGAAGGTGTGACCCCAATAACAGCTGCGTGTAATGGTGGGCTGTGCTGTCAGAGACTCGGAGGAAAGGTTACCATCAGCCAAGGCTACTTCTGGTCTCGTTTCCTTTTTGTACTACACTACCAGTGTATATACTATAGTGTACATAAAGATATATGTATATAATGTAGATTTTCTTGGACTGTAACTAGCAGTAAGTATGGCTAATCCCACATTTGTCGCCGCTTTGTCTTCCTATCAGCAACATTTTTGCTAAATTTTGTCATCCCAAATTGATCTATTTCTGTACGCCATGGAATGGATTCATTTAACAAGAGCTGCCATTCTTTTTGTGTACTTGGACCTGTCTGACAACTGTCCTCGAAGGATTTAAAAGGTAGCTTTAGGTTCTGGCATATGGGATTTTGCCACTACAGAGGACCGTTTCAACATACATTTCAACAGAATAATTCCACGTGAATTCATTAAAGACTTTGACTTCTGTTTTTATTCACTTTTTGGCCATAATAAGTAATCTGGAAAAAAAAATGATAGTAAATCCTGGCACAGACAATATTCTTGTAGTGGCTGCATTGGACCTATGTGGAGCTACTACAATGTAATAAGGACTGCTAAGATCCAGAAGTATTATGCCATAACTCCTGGTTTATAGGTCTTGTTTTAGCAGTTGCTCATATTCAGGCAGTAGATTGCTTATCTTTTTCTGTTAAGTTTGTATCACCTTGTGTTGTCATACATCTCTGTTGGGTAGTAAACAATGGTAAGTTTTATAGTATTTTCACGGTGTTACCTCAGATGGAGGCCGTGGGGTCATCAGGAGGACCCAAAACACGTGAGCACCTGTTTGATGCAGTGTTGCAGCCATGATCTGGACGCTGGCCACATCCTATGTGTCTTTCATAAGCAATGCGTCATTGAGCATTGTGTGCAATAGCTTTGTTACGTATGGAATTCACAAATGATTGCTATGTGCAACGAGAAAATCAGTAGTTTGATGTTCATAATGCTGGAAATGTTTAGCTGAGCATAAAGTTGTTGAAAAATTGTATTCAGAATAAGCAAAAGGAAGCTGTGAGCTTTTGTTAACAAAATGGCAGTCTGGTATGGCCAGCTTAAATGTTTATTTTCAACCACTTTTATAGCATGATCATGCACCACTGCATTTAAAATTTTTGTCTCTCAATACTTGAATTTTTATTTAATGTTTTGGTCAATAAGCATTAAACCCTTCAATGCCGAAATAGACTCATTAAGGGTCAGCTTTCCAAAAGGAAAGCAGGTTTTCTCTGTACTATCATGACTTCAGGCCACAAGGGTTATGTAGCGATATTTTATTTGCCATTACCTGGATTGCATTTTTCTCAAGTTTTTATGTTGTCTGTTTCTTAAGATTTGGTATTTATTGTGTGTTAGCCAAAAATGAAAAAAAAAAAATCAAATGCCCAAAAAAAAGTAAAAAAAAAAGTGCCCTTTTAACTCTTTTGCTACGATAGTGGAACGGAGTATTGTGTATTCAGGAAAGCGATATTCTGAAAAAAAAAACCTCTCATGCTTGAGGTTCATAAAGGATAATCAAAGCCTAATTGGTCTGCTTCATCATGTGTGCTGATGTGTGAGTGAACTGCTTTATTTTTTTAAGCCTTATCAATTCAGTGCAGGACATTGTGGTAGTCTCTGTGGCAATCAGCTAGTGATTAGGTTGTAGATGCCCATTCCATTCTCTGTTCTACAGTCCAAAGCTGACCTACTTACAGGAACCCCTAGAAAGACTCTGCTGGATTGAGTCTTGGTTTTCTTTTGTGGCTTTACTTTTGCAGGTTTCATCTAAAGGATTGTTTTTCACTTTCAGCAAAAAAAAATATTTTTTTTAGTCCTCATTTAGATATCTGTCAGTCAAGTGTTTAGATTACTTTCTGGGCCTGACAGGGCAAAGAATAACTCTTGTGTGTTTAAATGGCTGGGTCTTGAAACCTAGTTTTTGACTGCACAGAGCTGTTTTGGTCCATTGACATGAATGATGTGTTCTATAACATTTATGCCAAAGGCTGCCATTGTGGCGTTTCACTATACTGCCCATTTATGAACTAGATAAACATTTTATAAATCTGGAGGTGCTGGGAAGCCTTGTCCCCTTCCACTGGTGTGTCATAGTGGCTGCAGGTTGTATATGACAGATAAGTGGAAGCTGGCGTTCCTAGCATCAAACAGTAGAAATTTGAGTCCATATGTATTTCCGCAGTGAAAGCTGGATTTGCCACTGTGGCACATCAAAGTGTTCCAGAGAACAGATCCTGAAAGGGATCAGTTTCCTGATTCAAAGAGGTTGCCCATTTATGCTGAAAGTAGAAAAACCTTTAGGCCGGGTTCACACTTCAACTGGCCGCGGATCGCACAGGAGCGATGTGCGTCCCTGTTCCAGGGACGAATCGGGGCCGAATCTATGCCTGAATTCGGCCCTGAAACAGAGCCAAAGACCCAGTGCGCTCCGCAGCCGCAATGGAGATATGTGAACCGGCTCCACAGGGAGCCAGTCACTTCTCCTGCTATGCAAATTCCCCGCATCCAATTCGCATAGGTGTGAACCCTGCCTTAATAGAGGTCTAATAACAGCTGGTTTCACACACATGTAGGTCAAATTTAAAGTAATATCCCCAGCTAATTCTGTTCTTATAATAATCTTTTATGAATGAAATGTGTTTGTTTGAAAATGTAAGTTGTAGTGAAATTGCTTGGGACAAATCTGAAATCGGATGTCTGTTTTAGTAATAAAATGAATGCAGTGGATAGATTTTGAGATAAAGGTGTGTTCATTTTTAATTTTCTTCCATTTTATTTTTGTGTGTTTCATTTTTTCATTTATTTGTATAACTTCAATAAGAAAATGTACATAAAAAAATAAAAAATAAATAAAATGTGATCAACCAAAGTATGTGTATTTATTTTGTTTAACCGCACTAATGAGGTATAGCTGTATATTATAGCAAACAATAGATCATTTTAAAATGAGCAGTGAAGGTGCATATGATACCTCTAGGAATGTGTACTAATGAAAAAGTAAATGTAAAAATTGATATAAACAGATCTTCACGTTTCCTGTTGATCTGCACTGACCTGCAGTATGCCTTGTAGTAAGTACCCTCTATTCATCATGAAGGTGTGCAATTTTTACACAGGATTCTTGTGCTCTGTAACAATGGAATACAGGACAAGCTACCTGGAGAGTGATCTTTATTTATTTTTTTTCATTTATTCATTTAACTTTTATTAGAATTTTTTTTTTCAAGAAGGCCCAATTAATTCTTTGTTTCTGTCCACTTCCTAACATTGCAAGTAGAGATAAGTAAGCAGACAGATAAGTAACTAAAACAACAAGAAGAATAAAAAGTAGGCCATTCTGAGCCCAGACATTGTTTATAAGATATAAATAATATCTCCTGTACAGATATACAGTTATAGTACTATACAGTAAGATTGCATGTCTAAGCCATGGATCATTGATTTGTTAGGTCTTTCATTCTGAGAGCTACAAATCTTCAAATATTCTGTAGAAGTTTTAAAAGTTTTTCAAACGTCCCATACACTATATTGTCAAAAGTATTGGTATGCCTGCCTTTACACGCACATGAACTTTAATGGTATCTTAGTCCATAGGGTTCAATATTTAGTTGGCCTACCCTTTGCAGCTATAATGGCTTCAACTCTTCTGGGAAGGCTGTCCACAAGGCTTAGGAGTGTGTCTATGGGAACGTTTGACCATTCTTCCAGGAGTGCATTTGTAAGGTCAGGCACTGATGTTGCATGAGAAGGCCTGGCTCGCAGTCTCCGCTCTAATTTATCTCAAAGGTGTTCTATCGGGTTGAGGTCAGGACTGTACGGGCCAGTCAAGTTCCTCCATTTTATGGACCTTGCTTTGTGCACTGGTCCAAATCATTTTGTGGAAAGGGGTGTATGGTGTGGGGTTGTTTTTCAGGGGTTGGGCTTGGCTTGGCCCAACTTTGTGGGGACAGTTCGGGGATGGCCCCTTCCTGTTCCAACATGCCTGTGCACAAAGCAAGATTCATAAAGGCATGCATGTGCGACTTTGGGGTGGAGGAACTTGACTGGCTTGCACAGAGTCCTGACCTCAACCCAATAGAACACCTTTGGGATGAATTGGACTGCTAGCCAGACCTTCTTGTCCAACATCAGTGCCCGACCTCACAAATGGGCTTTTGTAAGAAGAGTTAAAGCAGTTATAGTTGCAAAGGGTGGGCCAACGCAATATCGAACACCAGGGACTAAGACTGAGGTGCCATTAACATTCACATTCATGTGCATGTAAAGGCAGGCGTCCCAATACTTTTGTCACTATATATTGTAATTATATCGTGAATGTCAATCCAATGATTGCAACTTTATGCGCTTAGCTTAAGATACATAAAACTAACAAGATCTACCAGGGCATTCCATTCTTTCAGGAAACCAAACCTTGACTGAGAGGACTAGCAAATATGTGGACAGAGTTCTGTGTCCCGTATGTGTTCCACATTCCCTTGGGAATAAAATAGTCAATTTGACTATCGCACCGAATACATATCTTGCCTTCCTAGATGTAGAGGCATTGTATAGTAACATCAAGCATAACCTAGGCATCCAGGCTTGTGCACACTTTTTGAGAGCCCACGAAAGGGATTTTACAGCTGCTTCAGTTTGTGTTGGAACAACACTGGCCTGTTCTTAACCAGCTAGATTCAGATGGAGTCAAACTTTCTGGATCTAAAAATAAGTAGGAGTAATGGTGGAAAGATACACAGTACCATTTATAGGAAGCCAATGTCCACAAACAGTTTATTACATTGCACTAGTCATCACCCAAAATCATTGAAAAAAGGTTTGCCGACCAGACAATTCATGAGGGCTAAACTAAATTGCCAGTGATTTCATGAATGAGAGTTGGGTCTTATTTAAAAGATTTGTAGGATGAGGGTACCCTAAAAAAGAACTTTTATAAAGCCCTGTACACACTAGCCGAATATCAGCCAGTTCAACAGAAGCCGACCGACATTCAGCCTGTGTGTACACCAGCCTGACAGAAAGCGGCCAACTGGGCATGCTGGAAAACTAGCATCCAATCAGTGCTGGCAGCCAATGGCTGTGAGTACTGACCAGTGTGTTTTCTGGCTGGGGGGAGCAGTCCCCCTGTCAGAACACAATAACTCAGCGGGAAGATCGCTGTACTAAGATTGTATAGTTAATACAGCAAGCTCCTCAGTCTTTTTTTCATTCAGCCCTGCTGGGTTGAACGAAAAAAAAACTGATAGTGTACCAGGCACTAATCTTTTCAGAAAGTAAGAAGCCAGTCTAAAAAGGCTCTCTGAACCAAAGGAAGTGATCAAGTGGTGAAGACATTGTGCATCTCATTTGCACTTTTTTTGGCAATCTGGAGAGATCTTGCAGATCTTGAGGAAATATTGGCCAGCCTCTTAGAAGACAAAGATCTTAAAGAGATCCTTCCAGAGATTCCATCAGTAACATAAGGAAAGCCAAACATCAGTCTCTTTAAGAAAGGTATGGAAAAAGTAAAACCTGGCTACCAGACAAACCGAAGGGATCCTTTCATTGTCGCCATTGTAAACCTTTCACACATGTCCCCATGGTCAAAGACTTTATCAATGCCAAAAATGGTGAAACAATAGAAATACGATCATTCTATAACTGTAGTTCCAGCAGACTAGTATAGGCAGCAAGCTGTTCTTGCCCACTGTTATATGTGGGCAAGACTATTGGGCAATTAAGACGTAGCTCTAGAACATGTTAATGACTTCTTATCGAAAAAAAAAAAAGAGATCCCTGTAGCTAGGTGCATTTGAGGAAAACCAGACTGCTAGGAATTTTGTTCATGTGTGAATTCTAATGGAGATAATTTTTTGGTTGGACATTCCCTGGAGTTGTGTCTTAAAGAGGTTGTAAAGACTGGCATGCCCAACCATAGCAAGCTGCCATAGGCTCGCTCCTGAGCCAGGCTCTGTGTCCATACACACACACACACACACACACAGCGTGGCTCTGCCCTGCCCCTCTACAGGATTTGACGGCAACAGAAGCCAATGGCTCCCGCTACTGCCTCTGTGGCCTGTGAGGAGAAAGAGCAGATTGGCACTGGATCGAGAAACTGCTCAGGTTAAGTATAGGGGGGTGATAATAATACTGGAACATTTTTTTTTACCTTAATGCAGGGAATATATTAGGTAAACAAAATGTTCTACCTTTAAAAATAAATTGTGCCTATTATTTTTAAGGAAGAAAAAGCATAATGGCAGCAATTGTATTGAATAAAAATGCTTTTATTTCTGTGTATCACCTGAGGTCAGTCATTTTACTGGGTATATGTGAGGTTTACAACCACTACGTTTTGTGACATAACTTTAGCATCTTACATTTTTGATCATTAGTCAAGGTGATGCCTAAATCCCTTTTCCATTTTAGTCTGGACAAGTTGGCATCTCTAATTTTAAGATAAGATCCATGCATACAAGAAAAGTGTTGCTATTATTGTCTCTGGAAAAGAGGTGTGCTCGTAGACTACTAGACTTTGCAGCTTTTAAAACAAGATGAAGAAAAAGTTTCCAGCAATATAAGACTGGTTGTTCTCAATGTTCCAGTTCTTGAATAGTCACTCTCCTGAAGAGCTATTGCTCCCTGAATAATCTTCAAATGTTATAGGTCACATTCACATTACATCACTTCTGCCTATTCAGAAATCGATGAACAGAAAAATGATGGTTTAATGTAGAAAACAATTTGTAGATATTCTTCTGAAAGTTTTCGCTGCAGTGATGGACGAAAATTGAAACGTTCACACGTTCGATTCAGCCAATTGTTGGGTTCGCTCAAAGTCTGTACCTCACATATTACTTCTGTCTCAACCAATAATGCACTAGGTACAGATAGCTCTGGACATGCTTTTTCCAAATGTCAAACACAACTGCTATCATAGCTGCAGTGGTTTACGCAAGCTGCCTAGTTCCTACATACTATACATTAATGGTTTGTCTGGGAGGTATCCGGGTCAATCCAAATCAATTGTTAGGCTCTTCCATATAGACATACTGGCACAAATGTGGGAGGCTGAGAATAGTGGCACAGATTAAGGTTGGCCTGAAGAGTAACACTGTAAAAGAAGTTAATGCAGATACACACTTTTTTTTTTTTTTTTAAAGTTGGCACAAGAGCACCTTGGCATCAACACCCTTTTACCCTTTAGGCCCCTTTCACACGGTCGCCTCTGTGAAGCGGAATCCGCTTGCTCAGCGGGGGATTTCTGGGACACGGTCCCACTCTCTATCAGGCAATCGGATGGAAACAGACTGCCTGTTTTTTTCATCCGATTCGCCGGACAGATGGGGAATAGGACCATCATCCGCCTGTTTTTGGCGGACAGGATCGAATGGCAGTGAGTGTCAGCGAACATGTGTCCGCTGACATCTGCTGCTCTATAGAAGAGACTGGGTGGTCCGATCAGGTCCGCCTGAAAAACTGACAGGTGGACCTGATCGGATCGCCTGTGTGAAAGGAGCCTTATGCCGCGTACACACGGTCGTACTTTTCGTCTACAAAAGTCCAACAGACGCTGATGGACTAAAGCTGGCTGGTAATCCGATCGTGTGTGGGCTTCTCCGGACTTTCAACCGACTTTTTTAGCCTCAAATACGACGTACTTTAGATTTGAAACATGCTTCAAAACTTTTACTTCGTACCTACGACGGACCCCGAAATCCGCTCGTCTGTGTGCTAGTCCGACGGACAAAAAGCCACGCTAGGGCACCTATTGGCTACTGGCTATGAACTTCCTTATTTTAGTCCGGTGTACGTCATCACGTACGAATCCGACCGACTTTTGTGTGGTCGTGTGTAGGCAAGTCCGGTCGTTAGAAAGTAGGCCGCAAGTCCGCGGCAAGTCCACCGAAAGTCTGCCGGAAGTCTGTCCGACAGGCTGTCCGACTTTTGTAGACGAAAAGTACGACCGTGTGTACGCGGCATTAGACTTTTCAAGAGCCCAGACCTGACTGGGCTCTTGAAATCTGACCCTCTGGGAAATCTGACCCTCAAGGTGACCTCACACACAACAGGGCTGAAATACAGGACACCCTAAGCCCACCACCAAGGAACTCCGTGTCAGTCAGCCAGGCCCCAGAGAACTCTGAAAAGGAAATAAAAAAATTAATAAACCTAAACTACTGCAGCAGGGACACAAGACAATGGTTACAAGCTTACCTGTATTTCTGGTGCAACAAGCACTCATCGCTACCAGATATGCTGTCTGTCCCTGAGTTGATCATAGCCGAGGAAAGCTTCCAAAATTGTCTTCTGGCATTCACACCACCTTCCCTAGGAGGCTTGGCCATTAGAGGTACCAGAAGGCACTAAGCAATAGAAAGAGCTGGCACCACTGGAATCCTTGAAGTGTAGTTTATTGGTTATTTCGAAGTGACAGTAAAACAATAGCACTAATGCGTTTCGGCGGAAGCCTAAAGGCCCGTACACACGCTTCGATTTTTGGACGTCAATTGTGTTACGACGACCGATCATCCGCAAATCTTACTGTTAGTATGGTGCTTTCAACAGCCGATTTCACTTTTTCGTCAGACAAAAGCTGGATGTGCAGACTATAAATTTTTTGTCGGATGTGAACTCAACGTCTGATTTTCGTTTCATTAGTACGGTTTTCTTACAAAAAAAATCTTAAGAGCAAGACTACGCATGCTCAGAAACGAAAGAATACATACAAAACTATTTAACGCGTTACGTCCATTCTGACGTATTCTGTCAAACGAAAATTCTCGTATTGTTAGTAACCTCTTCACTTTCGACATGAGACTAGCATGCCACAAAAATCAGACGTTCTGTCGTGCGAAAATCAAAGTGTGGGTATGGGCCTTTAGTCATATGTAACCAATAAACTACACTTTTTATTGCTTATGTTGTTCGGGTGTGAGAGGACACACACAGCATCGGCACCTGTGAGTGGTTCCTGTGCATGGATTGGGATGCCACTGTTTGAGTGCTGTTACTACTTTATCTTTCATACTAGAAGGCCCCCCCCCCCCCCTGTAATTTTGCAGCACTGGAACCAGGGGCCAGTACAGGCAGAGCAGAGGTCCCACCCAATTCATGCTGTGTGTTTGCAGCCCTGGAACCAGGAGCAGAAGAAGAACAAATGTTCCTCTCCAGGATCTAATTCTCACACTGTCACTGATATCAGGAGCAGGGTTGTTCTAGTGGTTGGCCACTAGACATGACTCTGCAACAGCTCAAAAAAGAAGAAGGAACACACTCTCCATATAAATCACCCCTACATCTATTTTTTCATCAGTCCAACAAACAGAGCCAGGAGGCAGCAGGGGTCCCTATGTAATGTTCACCTAGGTGAGGAAGTGTTAAGGGGAGAATCAAGAGAGTAAATATTATTTTAATGGGTAAAGGTATGCTTTAACTTTTTGGATAGAGTTCAAATATGTAAACTATTATATTCAAACCACAGGTACAGGAATCTTGAAAAATCTACCTTGCAGTGGGGCTCTGCCTGAACTGCAAGTTTAGTGTAGGGGAGAGTGGGGCTCTGCCTAAACTGCAAGTTTAGTCTAGGGGAGAGTGGGGCTCTGCATGAACTGCAAGCTTAGTCTAGGGGAGAGTGGGGCTCTGCCCGATCTGCAAATATAATCTAGGGGAGAGTGGGGCTCTGCCTGAACTGCAAGCTTAGTCTAGGGGAGAGTGGGGCTCTGCCCGAACTGCAAGCTTAGGCTAAGGGAGAGTGGGGCTCTGCCCGAACTGCAAGCTTAGGCTAGGGGAGAGTGGGGCTGTGCCCGAACTGCAAGCTTAGGCTAGGGGAGAGTGGGGCTCTACCCAAACTGCAAGTTTAGGCTAGGGGAGAGTAGGGCTCTGCCCGATCTGCAAATATAATCTAGGGGAGAGTGGGGCTCTGCCTGAACTGCAAGTTTAGGCCAGGGGAGAGTGGGGCTCTGCCCGAACTGCAAGCTTAGGCTCCGGGAGAGTGGGGCTCTGCCCGAACTGCAAGTTTAAGCTAGGGGAGAGTGGGGCTCTGCCCAAACTGCAAGTTTAGTCTAGGGGAGAGTGGGGCTCTGCATGAACTGCAAGTTTAGGCCAGGGGAGAGTGGGGCTCTGCCCGAACTGCAAGCTTAGGCTAAGGGAGAGTGGGGCTCTGCCCGAACTGCAAGCTTAGGCTAGGGGAGAGTGGGGCTGTGCCCGAACTGCAAGCTTAGGCTAGGGGAGAGTGGGGCTCTACCCGAACTGCAAGTTTAGGCTAGGGGAGAGTAGGGCTCTGCCCGATCTGCAAATATAATCTAGGGGAGAGTGGGGCTCTGCCTGAACTGCAAGTTTAGGCCAGGGGAGAGTGGGGCTCTGCCCGACCTGCAAGCTTAGGCTCCGGGAGAGTGGGGCTCTGCCCGAACTGCAAGTTTAAGCTAGGGGAGAGTGGGGCTCTGCCCAAACTGCAAGTTTAGTCTAGGGGAGAGTGGGGCTCTGCATGAACTGCAAGCTTAGTCTAGGGGAGAGTGGGGCTCTGCCTGAACTGCAAGTTTAGTCTAGGGGAGAGTGGGGCTCTGCCCGATCTGCAAATATAATCTAGGGGAGAGTGGGGCTCTGCCCGAACTGCAAGCTTAGGCTAGGGGAGAGTGGGGCTCTGCCTGAACTGCAAGCTTAGGCTAGGGGAGAGTGGAGCTCTGCATGAACTGCAAGTTTAGTCTAGGGGAGAGTGGGGCTCTGCATGAACTGCAAGTTTAGTCTAGGGGAGAGTGGGGCTCTGCCCGATCTGCAAATATAATCTAGGGGAGAGTGGGGCTCTGCCTGAACTGCAAGTTTAGGCCAGGGGAGAGTGGGGCTCTGCCCGAACTGCAAGCTTAGGCTAGGGGAGAGTGGGGCTCTGCCCGAACTGCAAGCTTAGGCTAGGGGAGAGTGGGGCTCTGCCCGATCTGCAAATATAATCCAGGGGAGAGTGGGGCTCTGCCTGAACTGCAAGTTTAGGCCAGGGGAGAGTGGGGCTCTGCCCGAACTGCAAGCTTAGGCTAGGGTAGAGTGGAGCTCTGCCCGAACTGCAAGCTTAGGCTAGGGGAGAGTGGGGCTCTGCCCAAACTGCAAGTGTAGTCTAGGGGAGAGTGGGGCTCTGCATGAACTGCAAGTTTAGTCTAGGGGAGAGTGGGGCTCTGCCCGATCTGCAAATATAATCTAGGGGAGAGTGGGGCTCTGCCTGAACGGCAAGTTTAGGCCAGGGGAGTGTGGGGCTCTGCTCGAACTGCAAGCTTAGGCTATGGGAGAGTGGGGCTCTGCCCAAACTGCAAGCTTAGGCTAGGGGAGAGTGGGGCTCTGCCCAAACTGCAAGTTTAGTCTAGGGGAGAGTGGGGCTCTGCATGAACTGCAAGTTTAGTCTAGGGGAGAGTGGGGCTCTGCCGATCTGCAAATATAATCTAGGGGAGAGTGGGGCTCTGCCTGAACGGCAAGTTTAGGCCAGGGGAGTGCGGGGCTCTGCTCGAACTGCAAGCTTAGGCTATGGGAGAGTGAGGCTCTGCCCGAACTGCAAGCTTAGGCTAGGGGAGAGTGGGGCTCTGCCCAAACTACAAGGGTTAGCTGCTCATTTAGGTTTAGGGGGCATGGAAAAGATTTACTGATCTTCTGCTCAGCTAGACTGCCACCCCACCATCTTCTCCCCCATTCTCCAGTGGTCTGGAAGAAGACTGATGCAGGGTCCATAGCATTGGATGTGATGACGTGAGAGACGGTCCACTGCTGGAGCATGGTGGACTGTCACCTGCTCGGGGAGCAGAGGATTAGGTAAGTAACCGTGCTTTACCTCTCCCTCAAGTTGCATCAAAGTCGTGCCAAAGTAGTGCAGGGACTACTTTGAAGTCACACAGATATGAATGGTACTCTTTGGAAATCATGGCGTACCACTTGTCATGCGACTTTGCAGTCCCAAGTCCCAAAAGTGTGAAGGGGGCCTTAGCAAAGCCAGGGATGTACACATGCCACAGCCGCGCTGCTTTGCAGCTCATCGCCTGTGGAAAGCCCTTTGAAAAGCGTTGCATGTTCAGAGGGGTGGCTGCCCCTTGCTGCAAGAGTAAACAATCCCTACAAGAATTATAGGATGAAGGCAGATGGAAGCCTCCACCTCCCATCAAAGGGGCATGATACTTCCTTTACAGCTTCCAGTGCCCAGGTGATGTCAGAATGGTGGGGGAGGGTCAGGTTACAGGCTGAGAACCTCTGACACTCCCGGAAGTGTCGGAGGTGGCTCAAAGCTAAGTTCTTAAAGAAAAAAAAACTAAACAAAACAAAAAAAACAGCTTGACATCTAAGAGCTCCAGTGGGTGTTTAATAACTACTTATACTTATGTGAAGGCTTCAATGTGTACTTGCGAACAGCCCTAGGATGAGTGGACCTTTATATGAACTAAGATTTCTGCTCTTTCCAGTCTGCACCCCATGCCCCGCCCACTCTCCAGCCAAGGAAGTCACGTGACAGAAGCATCACCGAAGGTCCTTCACTCCATGTGTGCTCGCTATGCGAGTCTGGTCACATGATCGTGATGTCATCGCAGGTCCTCCAGCACACAAGGATCTGGCATCTTGTGTAGTAATCCACGTGCAGGTATTTCCTCTGTGTGTTCTGTCATTTCCCTATCAGTGGTGTTTGTCTCTGCTGCTCTCACTTCCTTTAGACCTGTGCATGTTACATTGTATTTAATGTCTTTAGAGCTTCTCATCAGTCTTTCCTGTGGTGTCAGATTGCATGCTTTGTGTAACCCCCAGGATACTGAGCACACTATTATAGAAACCAATTTTACACAAGCATCTCATTGTTAGCAGTGAGAACTATCTGGTGGGAATGTACCAATACTGGAATATACAGAACCTGGAGCACCTGTACATAGTAATCGTCTTCTAGGATCAGCTTGTTCAGTTAGGCTCCTTTCACCGAGCGACAACAAGCGTGTTGCATTCAGGGCAGCCCATTAAAACTGACGCACAAAAAACACAATAAAGAAGCTCACAACCCTGTTGAAAACTTGTGCCGCACCGAAACGTATGGTACTTTTACATGGTGCGCACCGCTGTGTCTGCAAAAGGGCTGTGCGTTGCAGGAAAGAGCGTGATTGAACAAATGTGAACCTTGCCTTTAAAGGGAACTACACCTAACTTATCAAAAACTGCAAACAAGCCCGTTTGTTACCACTACGTCTCTTCTGCAAAATGCAAATGTACCTGTCTGCTCGCAGTTTTCTGCCAAGCTCAGCTGTGCCGGAATTAGTCCTACACGCTAGGGTTGCCACCTCATCCCTTCAAACCGAAACACACATGAATTACGCAGGTGATAGATAAACTCAATTGGTGCCCAATCTGCATTAAATTAGCCTGAGAACCCGTGTAATTCATATGTGTTTGGGTTTAAAGGCATGAGGTGGTAACCCTACTGCACACATGGATGGCATCAAACCCCCCCCAGCCAATGAAGAGGCTGAAAAACGTGGCAGCCGAGGGGAAGATTACAGCAGCCGGCGAGGGATGTAAACACTGCGTGGAGGTGAGTATCCTTGGGGTTTAGTTCTGCTTTTGAAAGCAGATTGGTCGCCATTAAGGATGAGCTCAGGCGTGTTTGCAACCCGCACGTGCGGAGCCTCCCAGGAAGTCGGCACTGCAGGGCGCTAATCACAGGCAGTGAGACATTTTCCTGATCTGCGGCTGCAGAGATGGAGAAATGTCTCACTGCCTGTGATAAGCGCTGTGCAGTGCCGACTTCCTAGCGGGCTCTGCACGTGCGGGTTGCGAACACGCCTGAGCTTATCCTTAGTTGCCATTAAGGATGAGCTCCAGCGTGTTCGCACACTCCATGTGCAGGAATTCGGCACTGCGCTAATCACAGGCAGTGAGACATTTCCTGATCTCTGCAGCTGCACATCGGGAAAATGTCTCACTGCCTGTGATTAGCGCAGCACAGTGCCGACTTCCTGGCGAGCTCTGCACGTGGAGTGTGCGAACACGCCGGAGCTCATCCTTAGTTGCTATGCACAGCTGCTCCAGATTCTGACTGCTTGAGTTTAAGGCCCCTTTCAGATGGTGGGGACTCCCATCAAGTGCATCCGCCTGCTCAGTGGGGGATCTCTCTGCGGAGCAGGAGGGTGACAGGTCCGTGTCCACTCCACTATGCAAATCGGACACAGACACAACCCGATGTTCACTATGGGGCAGTAGGATGGAAACGAACCATCTGTCTGTTTCCATCTGATCCACTAGAGAGATTGGACATGGATCCCCATACGTCTGTTTTTAGAGGACAGGATCGAAAGCCGGCAGGTGTCAGCGGACACATGTCCGATGACATCCACCACACCATAGAGTGCTATGGATGGTCCCATTGGGTCCACCTGAAAAACTGACACCTGGATTTGATCGGTCTGTCAGTGTGAAAGGGGCTTTGGTAAATTCCCCTCCATGTGTATTTGTGTTGGTTATCTGATATCATGGGTAAATTTTCTGAATCTGGTGCAGCTGTACACAGTAACCAATCAGCTAACTTCAGCTTCCCCAATCAAGCTTTGGCAATAAAACCTAGAAGCTGCTTGGTTACTATGCACAGCAGTGGTTCTTAACTCCTGTCCTCAGGACCCACTAACAGGTTTTATGTATTACCTTGGGGAGATGCAGACTAGTATACTGCAATCACTGAGCAGCAAATGATATCACCTGTGATGTATTTCAGTTACCTGGCAAACCTGACCTGTTGGTGGGTCCTGAGGACAGGAGTTGAGAACCACTGATGTACAGCTGCACCAAATTCTTTGTGCTCCAGTTTTAGTAAATCTTCCCCTATATGTCCTGTATGTTAGCACACTTTGCAATTTTTGGTCCAGGTGTGTACAGAGTGAACTTGACAAACAAATACCCCACCCCCAACCTGTACCTGGCCTATACAGCAAGGAGCACATGGATGGGCAAGAGATGTCAAAAAACAAATAAAATTCCCAGCTCACTTACCAGCCAGCCTCCAAAAAACTCAATTGACCTCGTCTAACAGCTCATGACAGAAACAAGGGGTTTAGTTTGCAGAAATTTGCAAATGCATGCATAAGCTACACAGCCCAGCGCACTGCAGTCCTAACTCTATAATTTGAGAGTCTCTAAAGTTGGAGCACATATATAATAATGGATAGATTAAGGGCAGGTATGCCTAGAAGAAGCCCAGCCCTTCTTTAAGGTACAGGGACGCACTGGACACCCAGCAATGTGTACAGAGTGAACTTTGCTGAGATGACACAGTATTGTAACAAAGTGCTGATTTACAAAATGTTCTGAACATTCACTCGACGTTTCCAATCATGTGGAATAGTATCCTTGCTTATTTCATCTGCACGTGTTTGGATAATTGAATATTCAGACTATTTAAGACCACTAATATTTAACACTCCGTTAGCCATTTTTTTTGCTGGCAAAAATTTACTATGTAGCTAAACCCACGTTCACATTGGGCTGATTTGGCATGCAATTTGACATGTCAAATTGCATACCAAATCGGTGCAACGCCGACTTTGTGGCGCTGCGCCGAATCCCAAAAGTAGTTTTTGCTCTTCAGGGGAGATTTTAATAAACCTTATGCAGGAACCCGCACAGATGTCTGTCAAATCGCCCCCGAAGTCGGACTAAACTTGCACAATTTCAAAACCAAACTCAGTGTGAACGAGGCCTAAGCTGAACTTCAAATAAATGCCTAAATACACTAATAAAATACATATGGGGGGCTATATTAGTCCTCATGCACACTGAATGTTTAGCCCTGATGTGGAGTCTTTGCCATTTAGGTGCGGGGAGAAGGCACAGGCTCACCATATAGTCCCACTGCGGCAGCTTGTCAAACTCTTGTGAGAGTCTGACAGCTGCTTGCAGCTGGATGGTGCGTCAAGTGTTAATGTTTGTTTAGGGCAGCATGCACCCATAGACGAATGACCCAAATGCGGATTGCTTGCATTCCAGGCATTCGGCTCTGGGTATACAGATACTTATAGGGCCATTGAGCAGAACTCAGCAATGCTTTGATTTCACTAACTTTTTCACAAGTTTACTATACACCTTTGTTGCAGTAATCTGTGTAAGATCTTCTCATGGCATCCATGAAGGAGGAGAATATATTACAGGCTGGGAGTGTGGGAGAAACCAGGAAGGCTTCAAGTCTTCAAGAGGATTCTGAGACTGTAGAGGAAAATGGACATGATGCCAAAAGGTTTAAGCCTGATGATGAAGAGCAGGCAAAGAAGTATCCCAAGAAAAAAGTGGTCCTGCTTCTGGCATATTCTGGGAAAGGATACCATGGCATGCAGGTAAACGGAGCAGTGATGCACATACAAACAAGTTTATTATCTTCTACTTACACACAAATGTTTATTAATATAAAATGTCCTGTAAGTCTTTCCTTCCAAAATCAGTTTTTCAATCCCCTTCTGGAGTGTAGGAGACCCATTTTTGTAAGGCTATGAATGTTTCATTGTGATTTTATCCAGACAATCTACTTCTGAATGTTTATTCCTGATAAACCTAATCTGCGTATAGCAGATTATTTCCTGTCGATACGGCAAATGCCATCTTTGCACTGTAATACTATCAAGCGTAATTCGTACATACTTCAATAGAAATAGACTGTGTATATAAAGTTACAAAGTGTGTGTGTGTGTGTGTGTATGTATATATATATATATATATATATATATATATATATATATATATATATATATATATATATATATATATATATATATATATATATATATATATATATATATATATATATATATATATATTTATCCACAAAAGTGAGTACACCCCTCCGCATTGTTGTAAATATTTTATTATATCTTTTCATGTGACAACACCGAAGAAATTACAAATTGGGCACAAAGTGTCAATATTTTGTGTGACCATTATTTTCCAGCCTTAACCCTCTTGGGCATGGTTGCCACTGGAGTCCTCTTCCACTCCTCCATGATGACATCACGGAGCTGGTGGATGTTAGAGACCTTGCACTCCTACACCTTCAGTTTGAAGATGCTCAATAGGGTTTAGGTCTGGAGACTTGCTTGGCCAGTCCATCACTTTTACCCTCAGCTTTTTTAGCGAGGCAGTGGTCGTTTTGGAGGTGTGTTTGGGGTCATTATCATGTTGGAATACTGCCCTGCGGCTCAGTCTCTGAAGGGAGGGGATCATGCTCTGCTTCAGCATGTCAAAGTACATGTTGGCATTCATGGTTACCTCAATAAACTGTAGCTCCCCAGTGCCGGCAGCACTCATGCAGCCGCAGACCATGGCACTCTGTCATTTCTTCAGAGATAGTGTGTGTGTATGTGTGTGTGTGTATGTATATGTATATATACACTACCGTTCAAAAGTTTGGGGTCACCCAAACAATTTTGTGTTTTCCATGAAAAGTCACACTTATTCACCACCATACGTTGTGAAATGAATAGAAAATAGAGTCAAGACATTGACAAGGTTAGAAATAATGGTTTGTATTTGAAATAACTTTGTTTTTACATCAAACTTTGCTTTCATCAAAGAATCCTCCTTTTGCAGCAATTACAGCATTGCACACCTTTGGCATCCGTCCACAACACTTTTTTCCAGTCTTCCTCTGTCCAATGTCTGTGTTCTTTTGCCCATCTTAATCTTTTTCTTTTATTGGCCAGTCTCAGATATGGCTTTTTCTTTGCCACTCTGCCCTGAAGCCCAAAATCCCGCAGCCGCCTCTTCACTGTAGATGTTGACACTGGTGTTTTGCGGGTACTATTTAATGAAGATGCCAGTTGGGGACCTGTGAGGCGTCTGTTTCTCAAACTAGAGACTCTAATGTGCTTATCTTCTTGCTTAGTTGTGCAACGCGGCCTCCCACTTCTTTTTCTACTCTGGTTAGAGCCTGTTTGTGCTGTCCTCTGAAGGGAGTAGTACACACCGTTGTAGGAAATCTTCAATTTCTTTGCAATTTCTCGCATGGAATAGCCTTCATTTCTAAGAACAAGAATAGACTGTCGAGTTTCAGATGAAAGTTCTCTTTTTCTGGCCATTTTGAGCGTTTAATTGACCCCACAAATGTGATGCTCCAGAAACTCAATCTGCTCACAGGAAGGTCAGTTTTGTAGCTTCTGGAAGGAGCTAGACTGTTTTTAGATGTGTGAACATGATTGCACAAGGGTTTGCTAATCATCAATTAGCCTTCTGAGCCAATGAGCAAACACATTGTACCATTAGAACACTGGAGTGATAGTTGCTGGAAATGGGCCTCTATACACCTATGTAGATATTGCACCAAAAACTAGACATTTGCAGTTAGAATAGTCATTTACCACATTAGCAATGTATAGAGTATATTTGTTTAAAGTTAGGACTAGTTTAAAGTTAGCTTCATTTAAAAGTACAGTGCTTTTCCTTCAAAAATAAGGACATTTCAATGTGACCCCAAACTTTTGAACGGTAGTATATATATATATATATATATATATATATATATATATATATATATATATATATATATATATATATACACACACACACACAGGTCCATATATATTGGCACAATTTTCATAAATTTTGGCTCTGTATGCCACCAGAATAAAATTTAAAACAAAACAATCCAAATTAATTTGAAGTGCAGACTTTCAGCTTTAATTCAAGGGGTTGAACATAAATATCAAGTACAAATTTTAGGAACTGCAACCATTTTTATACACCGTCCCCCCTATTTTAAAGGGCTCAAATGTACAGTGCCTTGCAAAAGTATTCACCCTCCTTGGCATTTTTCGTATTTCGTTGACTCACAACCTGGAATTAACATGGATTGTTTGAGGATTTGCATCATTTCATTTACAGAACATGCCCAAAACTTTGAAGATTTTTTTTTTTATTGTTAAGCAAACAACAATTAGGACAAAATAACAGAATAACAAAATAACAGAACAAGTGTGCATAACTATTCACCCCCCCCCCCTAAAGTCAATACTTTGTAGAGCCACCTTTTTCGGCTATCACAGCTCCAAGTCGCATTGGATAAGTCTCTATGAGCTTGCCACATCTTACCACTGGGATTTTTGCCCATTCCCCCTTGCAAAACTGCTCCAGTTCCTTCAAGTTGGGTGATTTGCGCTTGTGAACAGCAATGTTTAAGTCTGACCACAGATTTTCTATTGGATTGAGGTCTGGGCTTTGACTAGGCCATTCCTACACATTTACATGTTTCCCCTTAAACCACTCAAGTGTTGCTTTAGCAGTGTGTTTGGGGTCATTGTCCTGCTGGAAGGTAAACCTCCGTCCTAGCCTCAAATCACACACAGAGTGGTACAGGTTTTTCTCAAGAATATCCCTGTATTTAACACCATCCATCTTTCCCTCAACTCTGACCAGTTTCCCAGTCCCGACTGCTGACAAACATCCCCACAGCATGATGCTGCCACCACCATGTTTTACTGTGAGGATGGTGTTCTTTGGGTGATGTGTTGGGTTTGCGCCAGACGTTTTTTTTGCGCCCGCGTTTTCTATGATGGCCAAAAAGTTCAGTTTTAGTCTCATCAGACCAGAGCACCTTCCTCCCATACATTTTGGGAGTCTCCCACATGCCTTTTCGCAAACTCAAAACGTGCCATTTTGTTTTTTACTGAAAGTAGTGACTTTCTTCTGGCCACTCTGCCATAAAGCCCAACTCTATGGAACGTACGGCTTCTTGTCGTCCGTATGTACAGATACTCTAGTCTCTGCTGTGGAACTCTGCAGCTCCTCCAGGGTTACCTTAGGTCTCTGTGCTGCCTCTCTGATTAATGCCCTCCTTGCCAGGTTCGTGAGTTTTGGTGTGCGGCCGTCTCTTGGCAGGTTTGCTGTTGTGCCATGTTCTTTCCATTTGGTTATGATAGATTTGATGGTGCTCCTAGGGATCATCAAAGCTTTGGATATTTTTTTTATAATCTAACCCTGACTTGTACTTCTCAACAACCTTGTCCCTTACTTGTTTGGAGAGTTCCTTGGTCTTCATGGCAGTGTTTGGTTAGTGGTGCCTCTTGCTTAGGTGTTGCAGCCTCTGGGGCCTTTCAAAAAGGTTTATATATGTCATGACAGATCATGTGACACTTAGATTGCACACAGGTGGACATCATTTCACTAATTATGTGACCTCTGAAGGTAATTAGTTGCAACAGAGCTTTTTATGGGCTTCATATTCATAACAAATGGGGTGAATACATACGCACATGCCAGGTATCATTTTTTTTATTTCTGAAAAAGTTTTATGTATATATTTTTCTAATTTTACTTCACCAACTTAGACTGTTGTGTTCTGATCCATCACATATAATTCAGATTAAAAAAACATTGAACTAAAGGCTGTAATGTAACACAATAGGTAAAAAGCCAAGAGGGCGAATACTTTTGCAAGGCACTGTAATTGGACAAATGAATATAATCATAAATAAAATGTTCATTTTTTTTTAATACTTTGTGGAGAATCTTTTACTGGCAATGACTGCCTGAAGTCTGGAACCCATGGACATTACCAAAGACTGGGTTTCCTCCTTTCTGATGCTTTGCCAGGCTCTAACTGCAGCTGTCTTCAGTTCTTTGTTTGTGGGTCTTTCTGCCTTTTTAGTTTTGCCTTCAGCAAGTGAAATGCATGCTCAATTGGGTTGAGATCAGGTGATTGAATTTGCCATTGCAGAGTGTTCTACTTCTTTTCCTTCAAAAGCTCCTGGGTTGCTTTAGCAGTGTGTTTTTGGATCATTGTCCATCTGTCCTGTGAAGCTTGGTCCAATCAACTTTACTACATTTGGCTGAATCTGGGCTGACAGTATATCTATAAATAACTGCAGAATTCATCCCGCTGCTTCTATCACATCATCAATAACCACCAATAACCAAGTGCCACTGGAAGGCATGCATGCCCATGCCATCACACTGCCTCCGCCATGTTTTACAGATGATGTGTGCTTTTGGATCATGAGCTGTTTCAAGCCTTCCCACTTTTCTTCCCGTCATTCTGGTACAGATTAATCTTAGTTTCATCCATCCAAAGAATGCTTTTCCAGAACTGGTCTGGCTTTTTTTAGATGTTTTTTGGCAAACGTCTAATCTGGCTTTTCTATTCTTCAGGCTTATGAATGGTTTGCACCTTGCGGTGAACCCTCCTGTATTTGCTCTCGTGAAATCTTCTCTTGTAGACTTTGACAATGATACACCCACCTCCTGGAAAGTGTCCTTCGCTTGTCTGGATGTTGTGAATGGGTTTTTATTTACCATAGAGAGGATCCTGCGATCATCCACCACTGTTGTCTTCCATGGACGTCCAGGCCTTTTCATGTTGCTGAGCTTACCAGTGCATTCTTCTTTCCTCAGAATGTACTAAACTGTTGATTTGGCCATGCCTAATGTTGATATCTCTCTGATGTATTTGTTTTGTTTTTGAAGCCATACAATGGCCTGTTTCACTTGCATGGACAGCTCCTTTGAACGCATGATGTAGGTTCAAAGCAGTAGATTGAAAATGCCACACTTAAGCCTCGTACACACGGTCTGATTGTTGGATGACCGAGCAGCGGCTTTGTGTCAAAAGGGCGTGTGCAGGATTTTGTCTAGCATACTAACTATCTGCAAATTGCTGTTTGACAAACACAAACGTGGTGAGGTACTATGAGAGTATGAAGAGGAAGTTCATTCCTCAAGCACCACCCTTTGGGCCCCTTCTGCTAATTTCATGTTAGTAGAAGTTTGGTGAGCGTTGATTTGCGATTTTCAGATCGTACAAAACAAATGTCTTTTAAAATACATTTGGCATAACTACATGCAAAGCTGCTTCATTATTATCCCGTTAAAGAAGTTTGACATTTCATCAATTGCTGCGTCACAAATGTTAATTCTAGATTATGAACAGTAGTTTACAAGACCAAACTCTTCCCGGTCGTACCTTGATTCCGAGCATGTGTGTTTGTACTTTATACTTTTGTGTGATGGATTTCTGTACTGACCATCCGAAAATCAGACATTGAGTTCACATCAGACAAATTTTATAGCCTGCACATCCAGCTTTTGTCTCATGTAAAAGTCAAATTGTCTGTCGAATGCACCATGCTAACGATCCAAAAATCGGCAGACAGCTCGTCTTCAGACTTTTCCCTTCTGGTTTTCGTACCGTGTATATGAGCCTTTAGAATCAACTCCACACCTTTTTACCTGCTTAATTGATGAAGAAATAATGAAGGAGTAGCCCACACCTGGCCATGAAACGGCTTTTGATTCAATCGTCCAATTACTTTTTGTCCCTTGAAAAAAAGGGGGGATGGCTATTCTTAAGAGCTGTAATTCCTAAACCCTTCCTCCGATTTGGATGTACATACCCTCAAATTAAACCTGAGAGTGCACTTTGAGCTCATATCCATTATATAACTATAGCTTGAATATGTTTTGGTAAATACCTGAAAAAAACTATAATTGTGCCTGTGTCCAAATACAGTTGTATTTGCCCCCTTCCTGATTTAGAATTTTTTTGCATATTTCCAAAACTTAAATGATTTCAGATCATCAAACAAATGTCAATATTACACAAAGATAACCCGAGTAAATACAGTAAACCCCAGTAAATTATTTCATTTATTATGGGAAAAAAGCTGTTCAAATCTGCCTGGCCCTATGTGAAAAAGCAATTTCCCCCTCCCATGCTGAATCATGAATGAACTGTGATTAACCACAATTTTTTGGAAAGCTGAGTTAAATTTCACTTGACACACCCAGGCCTGATTACTGCCAGACCTGTTGAATCAAGAGATCACATAAATAGCGTGCTTCACTTTGTCAGACTTCTAACAGATCACAAAAAGCCCCACATCGTGCCACAATCTAAACAAAATCAAGAACAGATTAGAAACAAAATAATGTACATGTTTCGGTCTAGGAAGGGTTTCTAAGGCTTTGGAATTCCAGTGAACCATGGGGAGAGACGTTATCCATAAATGGAGATAACTTGGAACAGTGATGAACCTTCCCAGGAGTGGCCAGTTTACAAAAATTACTCCAAGAGCATGACTACGACTCATCCAGGAGGTCATAAAAGAACCCAGAACAACATCTAAAGAACTGCAGGCCCCGCTTGCCTCAGGTAAGATCAGTGTTCATGATTCAACAATAAGAAAGAGCCTGGGCAAAAATGTCATCCATGGGAGAGTTCCAAGGCCAAAGCCACTGCTGACCAAAAAGGCTAATGTCACATTTAACCAAAAAACATCTTGATTATCCCCAAGACTTTTAGGCAAATATTCTGTGGACTGATGAGACAAAAATTTAACTTTTTAGAAGGTGTGCGCCCTGTTACATCTGGCATAAAACGAGTACAGCATTTCATAACAAAAACATCATACCAACAGTGAACATGGTGGTGGACCTGGACGACTTACCATAATTGATGGAACCATGAATTCTGAGCTCTACCAGAAAATCCTAAAGGAGAATGTCTGGCCATCAATTTGTGACCTCAAGTGCACTTAGGTTATGCAGCAGGACAATGATCCGAAACACAACAGCAAGTTCACCTCCAAATGGTTCAACCAAAGCAAAATTAGGTTTTGGAGTGGCCTAGTCAAAGCCCGGACTTAAATCTAATTGAGATGCTGTATCATGACCTTACACAGGCCGTTCATGCTGGAAAACCCTCTAATGTGGCTGAATTAAAACAATTCTGCAAAAAGTGGGCCAAAATTGCTCCACAGTAATGTGAAAGACTCATTGCCAGTTATCACAAAGGCTTGATTGCAGTTGTTGCCGCCAAGGGTTGCACAACCAGTTATTAGGTTTAGGGGGCAATTACTTTTTTTACATAAAGCCAGGCAGGTTTGGATTTTTTGCCTTAATAAATGAAACCATCATTTTAAAAACTACATTTCGTATTTACTCGGGTTATCTTTGTGTAATAAATGACTCAGATCATCAAACAAATTCTAATAAGTGTGACAAATCTGCAAAAATAAAATCTGAAAGGGGGCAAATACTTTTTCACACAACTGTAAATATGGACCTAACTGTGTGTGTGTGTGTGTGTGTGTATGTATATGTAAAATATATTTTCATTCTCTCTTTTAATATATAAACTTTTTTTGCGTAATTTGGATAGTTGTAGGTAGTTCTACAGACACAGTATATCGCTAAAGAGAACACAGGAGTGAGATGTCACCTGCCTACTTATGTGGTGGGACAGGGTATGTGAATCATGACATTGGCTACATTAAAGCAGAAGTTTTATTCATATATTTCTGTTTAAAAACAGCTTCCCCGGTTCAGTCACGTGATGCAGAAGCAGTAGCTCCCCTGTGTCACTGAGCGGCTGCTGCAGGGGAGCGGAGGGAGCGCCAACAACAGAGGGGTGATGGAAACTAGCAGGTGACATCATGGCTCTGACAATTCAGCCTTCCTGTGGTCCCTGACAGAGGGAAGCCACTGCTTCTGCATTATGTGACCTGACAGAATCAGATTCAAGAAACTTAATTTACACACATATATGTATTTTGCAAACCGTATACAGTAGGGTTAGGGGAGAGCAGTGTTTTTAAGCAAACTCATATTTAGCCTAAACTTTGACTTTAAGATTAATAATTCCAGATTTTTGTCCCATTGTGTGTCATTACAGCGAAACGTGGG
This sequence comes from Lithobates septentrionalis, assembly GCA_037952835.1. NCBI lineage: Eukaryota > Metazoa > Chordata > Amphibia > Anura > Ranidae > Lithobates > Lithobates septentrionalis. The sequence continues at coordinate 130,445 of JBBDGP010001704.1, forward strand.
TTCTTCACAGTACAAAACAATTGAAGATGAACTTGTGCAAGCACTCCTCCTATCTGATTGTATTCCTGAGAATCATGCAGAACACATGAAGAAAATGTCCTTTCAGCGGTGTGCACGTACAGACAAGGTGAGCATTGGACAGGAACAGGAAAGCTTTTTCTTTTCCTTTCCGACTTATTCAAGATTTGCCAGTTCATTATCAGAGATGAAACCCCTAATCTGATAGCTGATCCCTATTAGGGACACAAAGCAAAGTAAAAACCTACTTAATGTTTTCCTGTCCCAAAGGACAGGTGGTGGGAATCTATCTTGTTTGCAGCTTAGCCACATCATGTTAGTTTTCTTTATGCTGGCCATGTAGCAAGGGATCAAAGGTAGCCATAAGTTTTTCAGTGTTTTCAATTGCTCAAAAAAGATCATTTACCAAAATAAAAATAAAAACTTCTGTCAGGAATGGTCTTCCTTTTTGTTTTACTATTTTTATATAATTTTTTTTCAGCGTAGCAAAAAATATATGCAAATTGGAAAAAATCCTTCTTCTTTTTTTCCAAGACTGTATTAAAGTCTAAAAAAATGAAACAAATATTGTATGTGAACTTTTGTTTTCTGAGTTATCACCAGAGACCTTCAAAATGTGGCATTTATTTTTACAAAATGTGGCACTAAAAAATGTGGCAGTATGGCACTTATTTTGGCCAAATGTGGCACTTATTTTGGCCAAATGTGGCATTTATTTTTCAACTTTCCACCCCCCTTCCCATCGTAAAAGGGATATTAAATCATGCAACTTGAATCATATTAACTACTTTATTACTATTTACAGGTATTTACAACAATTTTAGTTTTAATTATAGTATAATTTTACATGAGCGACTATGCTCTCCATAGAAAAATTGAGGCGACGGTCGCTGAGGATGTACTTTTAATCTTGAAAAAGTCCTCTACGTCGGCTGATGTTCCAGGCGCGTATTTCATTGCCAGCACATCTGCAGCGTCCCAATCTTCTTTCAGCGGGGATTCCTTTCCTTCGAGTTTCGCAGCCACGCTCCTGACTTCCTCCCAGCCACAAGTCCTGGTCATGACGGCCTGTACTTTGGCCTTAATCCTCTTTCCAATGGCTCCTGGGTAATCTGTGTTGTCAATTTCCTCCATCTTTGCCACAGAGGTCGTCAGGAGAATCTTCTGAGACTGAAGCTGCTCGATGACTTCTGGAATTGACTTGAAATTGGCCTCCAAAAAGAGAAACTCTCGGGAAGAGGGCCGGGTCGTCTGAGGTCTTTTGCCTTTTTTCACCGCACCAGAATCGTCTTCCAGCTCCTTCACCACGGTTTTGAAACCTTCAAAATGCTTCACATACCACGATACTGCAGACAACCAGGTGCCCCACCTAGTGACAACAGGCTCGGGAGGTAGTGGCACACCAGGCAAATGTTTCCTGAATACCTCAACCCTCTTTGGTGCCTTCAGGAATATTTTTTTCCCCGCCCAGATGAGTTTTTTGACTTTGGGGTGCTCTTCCTGTATGGCCTCCGCAAACACGATGTAGTCCATGCGCCAGACACATCTTGTGAATAATTCTTGGGTAGATAACCTTAAGGGTCCTCCCTGCGCTCAGCATGTATGCTACATGTATCCGTGACAAGTAGTAGCAAGCATCCTACCGAGTTGGGGGCTCCTTCCCACAGCAGTCCTGAAACAAATAAATAAATGAAATATTAGCATGCTGTATATAAGCACTAAAAATGGCACCGTGACAGACCAAAGCTAAAATTCTAGTCTGAAGGGTGCTGGTTTAGTAGTAGTGTAGGAAAAAAAAGGCACTTACTCAGGGCTTCCTGGACAGTTTGGACGATGATTGAAGAATTGTTTTTTTCCAACTGCGCCACGTGGATATGATGACCTTTTTGGGCATTGTCAGGATCCAATTTTCCCACATCGACGTTGGCGATGTATCGTCCGAGTGAGTCAGTTGCTTCGTCTACGCTGAGCCAGATCCTTGAGTCACCAATGTCCTTGCGAATTTCCTCCCAAGTTCTAAGAAAGAAAAATATATACACGTATACAGTCGGCACCATTTAAAACATGAACATTTGGTTTTTTTTCATACCTACACGTAAACATGTTTTGTAAATTTTTTACTCGTTGATCTTAATTTTTGCAGAAGGTATTGTTGCTCAACCAAAGGTCCCTATGCGTGATTTGAACATAAACTATCATTGAACGTTTTCTTACCTTTTCACGCAATTGAGGTACCATTCGTCTTAGAGTGCTCACGCTTGGCAATTTGACGCTACAGTACTTGTCAAAAATGTCGCGCAGGGGACCCTTCTCCAGTTTGTGTAACGGAATGCCTTCTTTAAGGAAAGCCATGGTGACGTCTCTGGAAAATTCCTGGACCTCGGGCCGAATTTCCCATGACACCACATCTCTAAGGAGCTGCTGCTGATTCCGATCAGTACTCGGAGCTTTGTCCCCTGCCAGGTGCTGCTCGCTTTTCTTGTGCACGTCGAATTGTCACTTCTTCTTAAAGTCATACTGTAAATTAAATACAAGAAAAAGTTTTGTATTCAGTATCGGTAAAAATTCTCCAGTAAAAGTACGTTTCCTACACAGGCCAGAATAGAACAGTTTCGGAACAGGGACTAAGGTGAGGACAGAAAACAGTTTTCAACTATAGAAAACTTTGACACTTGAGCATTTCAAGGCTACTTGGGGTACAAGGCTGTTGGGTACCATAAAACGAACGTTGGTGGCCATAACTTCAAAATATACAGTGCTTGCGGAAGTAATAGAAAAAGATGACATCCTCTCAAAATGGAAAATGTAGGTGAAATAAGAATGATATAGGTATAAGAAGAGTTCTCAAGGAAAACTGAATAAAACCTTACCGATTTTTCGTGCACAACCTGCAGAATATCTTCCCACCTTCCACGGCGAAATTGTTGTCACCATTAATCCACTTCTTGAAAAGGGTTACGTTTGAACTAGCAGCTTTAGGCATATTGAATTAGGAAAACACGAAAATGTAAAACGCGCGATGACTTCAGCAATACACTTCAGCTTGGTATGAAGGACGTGGGAAAGGGAGCTGATATACTGTATATACGCGTTTCCCTACGGTCCTCCCCCCTGCTAATGGATTTTTACATACAGTGTGTACACAAAGATATACACTGTGGGACAATCCCCCCCCCCCTCCCCCTTAGCAGTCAATCCACATAAACACATACATCCCATAATAAGTTTATCTTAAGGCAGACAGAATAATGTGAGGTCATTAACATTTAACAATGAGACAGGCACAATCCACATTCCCTCCCAATACACAAACCATAGGGAAGTCTGCCAGTGACAGTCTGTGTGTCTCTCACAGACAAGCACATGGAATACACTGTGTAAGGTGGTATTAAATCTTCATATTTCTATATGAAGACATTGCTGACAAATATTGCTGTCCCACTTGAAGAATATTAGAATATTTTTTATTTTTTTTCTTGGCCCAAAAAAGCAAGATATGGCACAAAATGTGGCATTTTCCCGAAAATCGGCGAAATATGTAATTTCACCGAAAAATGGGCAAAATGTGACATTTTAGTATGGCGCCTTGGCAATGTGGCATTTGAAGGTCTCTGGTTATCACTGAATAAACAGGCCAATGATGGAATACAAAACTTGCTGTAGTCAATAAGGGGAATTCAGATACGAGAGTTGACATGATTAAAGCAGCCCTACATGGATCAAAATCCATCAGGGACCGGCTCGAATTTCAATCCCTATACGGACAGTTTGGTTAAGCAGAAGTTGATCTACTGATTTCCACACGTAACCGGCAGCGCTGATCCGTGTATTTTGATGGTGGTGACACATTCCTGCTGTCAGAATACAAAGGCTCAGCGAGAGAAATCCCCCCCCCCCCCCCCCCTCGACCTTAAATGTGTGGGAGGAATTGGGTAATTTTTTTTTTCTGTAGTAGTAGTTTAACAAAAGGAAAAATGACTTATGTATTGGTGTCTCCCCAGATAAGTAATTTTCCTATGATATTGGGTGTATGGATTGGTGGCAGGTTGGCTCCTTTTTACTAGCAAGGCTACCTTTTGATCTCTGCGTATATCCAGTGTTCATTTCTTTGCCAGAAATATTTTCGTCGTCAAAATTGTGACAAAGACTAAAACAATTCGGATGCCTAAAATACAACTAAAACTAAAGTGGCATTTTAGTCAAAAGACTATGACTAAAACTAACTCGAAATTTGAAGTCAAAATTAACACTCCACTACGACATAAGAATAAGTAGGGGGCATCTGCTAAGCTGCTGATAAAAGAAAAGCCTTTTTCTTTATTTATTTTTTTTTTTTTTCTAAATTTAATGTTTGGTATTATATTCAGGTAATCTGTGCAATGGCATTACAGACAATAGAGTTTACAGTTTTTTTGCACTTTTTTGTTTGGCGAAAAGCATTATTTCCCATCTTTCAGGAGAGCACCTGGAGAGAGCATAGCTCCACCCATTTTCCCAGGAAACACTGCAGTCACCACTTTAAAAACTGGACACTTCCACCATGGCCTCAGTTGTAGTATTTCCTCCGCCATGGTGGAAGCGCTGCAGGGGACCAGGGGTGTGCTGCACACTCTCCAGGTGGGGATAGTATACCTGTGGTGTTTGTCTTTGTTTTCAGGCTGAGCCCAGCACCCCCCCCCCCCCCCGACGGGAGGGGGTGCTCGGGTGTCTCCTCTTCAAGCACGGCCAGGGTAGAGGCTGCTGGGGGTCCCGCTCTCACTAGACCTGAGAGTACAGGCTGGAAATGGGACTGCGGGTGCCAGAAGGAACAGCGGCAGCGTCTCAGCGTCCCATGCTTTCACTCGTTCTGGGTCCCAGATGGCGAGCGACATCACTGGTGTATTCTGGTCCTTGAAGCGGCAAAAGGACCAGGAACTTTAAATAGAAAGCAGCCGGATGTCCGCTGAGCCTCTGCGGAGATGGATCCAGAGGAGCTGGTGGCGGTAGCAGGATCCGCAAACACCAGCCAGGTCCAGGTAAGCAGGGGCAGAGGTCCCTGTCTTTATTCACTTTGGGCCATGCGTGGATTCCCTCTCTTCCTCCCCCTAGCAGATGGGGGGGGGGGGGGGGGGGCCTGACTGCTTCACTCTCCAGAGGTTACTGCACTAGGGATAGTGATGCTGCGGGGGGAGGTGGGCCCTGATGTTTGGTATACTTATATGGTCTGGTCGGTTGGTGGCTTGGTGTATTTCAGCCAAAGGTCAAGGAAAAGACCAAGCACTCCTCCCCTTCCCCAAAAAGAAATGTCCCTCCTGTAAAGCTACACTTAAGGATTCTTGGACTAAGGCATTATGTATAAACTGTATAGCGGATTTAGTCAAAGAGGAAATGCCCCCTGCGGCTTCCGCGACCCAGCACAATGAGTTGCTCAGTTCTTTCCGGAAAGAGTCCGGCGGACACTTTTCAGTTGCTCCAATCTTATCTGGATAAGCGTCCAGTTGCGCAGCCTAGCAGTAGGGGTAATTCACCACCTTGTCCTTGGCCGTCTGCTTCTGTGCCCAGAGAGGTCAGCGATTCGGAGCAAAAGGGGGGGGGGGGGGGGGGAGTTGACTCAATAGGATCAGAGTGGCAAGAGGATGAGAAGCTGAGCACCGGGTGTTTCCGGTGCACAAAATCCTGTCAAAGTCTGTAAAAAGGGAAAGGAAAGATCCTGAAAGGGGCCCCCTTTTTCTTAAGATCACTTAAAGGGAGATTCCCTTTTGAAGAAGCTAGTGTTCAGGTCTGGAGCAAAAGACCTAAGCTTGATGCAGCCTTTTTCTAGGTCTCACGGAATACAGACCTAGCGTTCGAGGATATGGGGTCCTGAAGGACACCATGGATAAAAGAGCAGATTCTCTGTTAAAGAAAGCCTGGAACTCAACGCTAGCTAACCTCAAACTGGCAATGGCATCCACTGTAGTAGCCAGGAATCTGGAGGCGGGGACCTCCCGCAAGGATCTGCTTGACACACTCTGCCAGTCTTACAAAAAGCGGTTGGATACATGGCAAACGCCTCTGCAGAATCCATGAGAATGTCCGCAAGGTCTTCGGCCCTAATAAACGCGGCACGTAGGGCATTGTGGGTTAAGACATGGTCTGGAGATTCTGCCTCAAAAGGTGAAGCTGTGTGGTCTTCCGTTTGAGGGAGTTCTTGTGTTTGTGAAAATATATGCTAAATATATACTCACACTATTGGTGTGCAAAACAACACAAAAATAACATTTAAAATAAAAGCAGCTGCCATACACAGAGTGCTAATCACTTGAAAAAATGTAAAAATCTAAATATGGCGCTCGCTGATATAATATAAGTGAAAAAAAGGACAACATATAATGAACAAAACAAAGTCCAGATAAAGTGACCAAAGATGCTCCAATCCATGGTCAAGGAAATACATAAATGCTTCAGAAATATTCAGGTGTACAACACCACCCCCTCATGTGTCCCCGCTCACCGGATCAAGATGACCCCCAGCTTTGCAGTCTAGGGGTCGCTTCAGGCTTGGTAGTAATATCCAGAGATATCCAAGAATGGTGGATTAAACTTCAGGTCATCAGATCAAAGACTCTTTTATGAAGGTTCTTAGCCGGACAGACAGGTACCCAAGAAGATATAAAGGATGGAACTGATAGTGAAGTACCGTTAAAAAGATTTTTATTGCACAAGGGAATGAGTACTTACAAAAATGAAGAAGTTTAATCCACCATTCTTGGATACAGTTAGGTTCATAAATATTGGGACATCAACACAATTCTAATCTTTTTGGCTCTATACACCACCACAATGGATTTGAAATGAAACGATCGGGTGAACGGTGTAGGAATTACAACAGTTTGTAGATGTGCCTCCCACTTTTTAAGGGACCAAAAGTAATGGGACAGATTAACCATCATCCATCAACCTTTCACTTTTTAATACTTTGTTGCAAATCCTTTGAAGTCAATTACAGCCTGAAGTCTGGAACGCATAAACATCACCAGATGCTAGGTTTCATCCCTGGTGATGCTCTGCCAGGCCTCTACTTGCAACTGTCTTCAGTTCCTGTTTGTTCTTGGGGCATTTCCCTTCAGTTTTGTCTTCAGCAAGTGAAATGCATGCTCAATCGGATTCAGGTCAGGTGATTGACTTGGCCATTGCATAACATTCCACTTCTTTTCCTTAAACTCTTTGGTTGCTTTCGCAGTATGCTTCAGGTCATTGTCCATCTGCACTGTGAAGCGCCGTCCAATGAGTTCTGAAGCATTTTGCTGAATATGAGCAGATAATATTGCCCGAAACACTTCAGAATTCATCCTGATGTTTTTGTCAGTCACATCATCAATAAATACAAGAGAGCCAGTTCCATTGGCAGCCATACATGCCCACACCATGACACTACCACCACCATGCTTTACTGATGAGGTGGCATGCTTTGGATCATGAGCAGTTCCTTTCCTTCTCCATACTCTTCTCTTACCATCACTCTGGTACAAGTTGATCTTGGTCTCATCTGTCCATAGGATGTTGTTCCAGAACTGTGAAGGCTTTTTTTAGATGTTGTTTGGCAAACTCTAATCTGGCCTTCCTGTTTTTGAGGCTCACTAATGGTTTACATCTTGTGGTGAACCCTCTGTATTTACTCTGAAGTCTTCTCTTGATTGTTGACTTTGACACACATACACCTACCTCCTAGAGAGTGTTCTTGATCTGGCCAACTGTTGTGAAGGGTGTTTTCTTCACCAGGGAAATAATTCTTCGGTCATCCACCACAGTTGTTTTCCGTGGTCTTCCGGGTCTTTTGGTGTTGCTGAGCTCACCGATGCGTTCTTTCTTTTTAAGGATGTTCCAAACAGTTGATTTGGCCACACCTAATGTTTTTGCTATCTCTCTGATGGGTTTGTTTTGTTTTTTCAGCCTAATGATGGCTTGCTTCACTGATAGTGACAGCTCTTTGGACCTCATATTGAGAGTTGACAGCAACAGATTCCAAATGCAAATAGCACACTTGAAATTAACTCTGGACCTTTTATCTGCTCCTTGTAAATGGGATAATGAGGGAATAACACACACCTGGCCATGGAACAGCTAAGCAGCCAATTGTCCCTTTTTAAAAAGTGGGAGGCACATATATAAACTGTTGCAATTCCTACACCGTTCACCTGATTTGGATGTAAATACCCTCAAATTAAAGCTGACAGTCTGCAGTTAAAGCACATCTTGTTCATTTCATTTCAAATCCATTGTGGTGGTGTATAGAGCCAAAAAGATTAGAATTGTGTTGATGTCCCAATATTTATGAACCTGACTGTATCTCTGGATATTACTATCAAGCCTGAAGCAACCCCTAGACTGCAAAGCTGGCGGTCATCTTGATCTGGTGAGTGGGGACACATGAAGGGGGTGTTGATGTACACCTGTATTTCTGAAGCATTTTTGTATTTCCTTCACCGTGGATTGGAGCATCTTTGGTGACTTTATCTGGACTTTGTCTTGTTCATTATATTTTGTCCTTTTTTTTTCACTTATATTATATCTGCGAGCGCCATATTTATATTTTTACAGTTCTTGTGTTTGGTCCTGATCTTGAGGTCGTTTTAGACAGAACAGCAGACAAGGCTGCATTTCCAGCCTAAAAGAAAGTAACCCCTCAGGTTAAGAAGAACTTTCGTTCTTTTCACCAAACCCAGGATACTAAGGAAGCTGAATACAAAAGACCCTGGAGGTCTCAGAGTGTTTGAGGCAGAACAGGGGTATTATTCCGACCTCCTAACAAGCCTGTCAAAAATCAGTGATGGTTTTCCAACTGTGTGAGGAAGGCTACAGTCCTTTTTTCCACAGTCGAAGATGGCAACATCCAGTCCGTTTGTCCTCAGGGCCATATCGGAGGGCTACAGGCTAGAATTCTCAGAGACCCCTCCAAGTCGTTATTATCTAACTCTGGTTCCCCGAGATCAGGAGAAATCTCTGGCAATGACGGCTCTCCTGCAGGAACTTCTACAGCAGGAAGTGATCATCCCAGTTCCCCGGGAAGAGGAAGGACTAGGGTTTTAATCACACATTTTCTTAGTCAAACCATCAGGGAAGTTTTAATTCAGAATTCTAAAAGTATTGAACAAATCCATTCGGTACAAGAAATTCCGAATGAGTACAATTTTTTTTCAGTGAAGAAACTTCTTACAGCAGGATGCTTCCTAGCATCCATAGACCTCAGGGATGGGTATCTACATGTCCCCATAGCACCAGCATCTCAAAGATATTTACATTTGGTGGTCATGATGGGGGGGGGTTTCGCACCTGCAGTTCAGAGCCCTTCCTTTCGTACTGTCCTCTTCTTCTCCGAGGATCTTCACAAAGATTATGGCGGAGGCCTTGGCACCGCTCAGTATGGGGGGGAATTTCGATTGTACCATACCTGGACGATCTCCTCGTGTTTTCCAACTTGAAGGACCTTTTGTGGAAGGATCTAAAGAAAAGAGAGAGACACTTAGAGTTTTGGCTGATTTCTGAACAGGAAGAACTCGAACCTGGTCCCTCCTCAGGTAATAAGATTCTTGGGTTGCACCATCAATTCTGTGCAACAAAAAAAAATTCTCCCAGAGGAGAAAAAATAATAAAACTCTAGAACGCAGTGAAGAAAGTCCAGACGAGTTTGCCAATTAACAATCCAGACAGCCATTTCAAAGCTGGGCCTTCTCACGGCCTCGATCCCAGTGATTCAGTGAGCCCACCTCCAATCAAGAGATCTCCAGCAGACAATTCTGCAGAATTGGTGTTACGGGGGGTCATTAGAGAAACAAATCATGATTCCCTCTTGGGTCAAAAGGAAATAATGGTGGAGGAGGCAGACCAATTTAAACAGGGGCATGTTCTGGACGTTTCCGGCAGCGAAGGTTAACAATGGGCGCAAGCTCCTGGGGTTGAGGTGCCCCATCTAGAGGGTCAGATTGCCCAAGGATCTTGGATAAACAAGGAGACCAAGAAATCCTCCAATTGGAGAGAGCTGAGGGCCATTCTCCTAGGGCTTTGGTCATTCAAGGAAATGATCAAGGGCCACCACATCCAAGTATTATCCGACAATGCCAGGGTGGTAGCCTACATCTCAAAGCAGGGAGGCACAAGAAGCAGGGTTCTGCTGCTCTCTGCCCTTCAGATTCTGACATGGGCAGAGGACGATCTAGCATCTGACAGCAGTACATCTAAAAGGCAGCCTAAGTCAGGTAGCAGACTTCCTAAGCAGGAGACGAGTGCTAGAATCAGAATGGAGCCGGAGTACAGAAGTCTTCCAGATGCTAGTAGACAGATGGTAGACAGATGGGGAGCTCCCCAGATCGACCTATTTGTATCACAGGCAAATATAAAGGTGTTTGGTTTAGGACAGCTTCTCATCCTCTTGCCACTCTGATCCTATTGAGTCAACTCCCCCCCCCCCCCCCCCTTTTGCTCCGAATCGCTGACCTCTCTGGGCACAGAAGCAGACGGCCAAGGACAAGGTGGTGAATTACCCCTACTGCTAGGCTGTGCAACTGGACCCTTATCCAGATAAGATTGGAGCAACTGAAAAGTGTCCGCCGGACTCTTTCCGGAAAGAACTGAGCAACTCATTGTGCTGGGTCGCGGAAGCCGCAGGGGGCATTTCCTCTTTGACTAAATCCGCTATACAGTTTATACATCTCAGGATGGCAGCCTGGATACTGAGGAGCAAATCCTGAAGGAAAAATTAACTTGTCCGACTAGTTAATTTCAACACTGCTAGATAGCAGGAAAAAGGTCGCAAGGGCCATTTTATTTATTTCAAAACATTGAAATGTTTCAACTCCTGGTAGCTGTACGTCAGCTCTTTAAGACGCTGTAGGAGGCGCGTGCCCGCACCGTGTCCCCGGAGTCGATGCGGGCGCAATGACCACCGGGCACCGGCGATCGCTTGTGAAAGAGCGAGAACCGGGATCTGTGTGTGCGTGTAAACACACAAATCCCAGTTCTATCAGGGTAGAGGAGACCGATCGTGTGTTCCTACTAAGTAGAAACACAGATTATGGTCTCCTCCCCTAGTCAGTCCCACCCCCCCCCCCCCCAGCTAGAACACACCTAGGGAACACAGTTAACCCCTTGATCGCCTCCTAGTGTTAACCCCTTCCCTGTCAGTGACATTTATACAGTAACCGGTGCATTTTTATAGCACTGATTGCTGTATAAATGTCACTGGTCCCAAAAATGTGTCCGATTTGTCCGCTGCAATATCGCAGTCCCGATAAAAATCGCTGATCGCCGCCATTGCTAGTAAAAAAAAAAATTAATAATAAAAATGTCATAAATCCCCTATTTGTAGACGCTATAACTTTTGCGCAAACCAATCAATATACGCTTTTTTTTTAAGTAGAAGAATACATCGCCTAAACTGAGGAAAAAAGTAGTTTTTTATAAAACAAAACTGGGATATTTATTAAAGCAAAAAAGTAAAAGATATTGATTTTTTTTTTTTTTTTTTTTTTGTTGTTTTTCAAAATTGTCACTCTTCTTTTGTTTATAGCGCAAAAAATAAAAACCGCAGAGGTGATCAAATACCACCAAAAGAAAGCTCTGTGGGAAAAAAAGGGCACAAATTTTGTTTAGGTACAGCTTTGCACGACCGTGCAATTGTCAGTTAAAGCAATGCAGTGCCATATCACAAAAGGGCTTGGTCAGGAAGGGGGTAAATTCTTCTGGGGCTGAAGTAGTCTTAGACAATTATCGCAGGACCCTTTGATCGTTTTTTAGGGCATGGTTTTACAGGGTTTGACTAAAAGACCTTTTGAACCACCGGAGGACGCTACAATTAAGGATTGGTCTTTAAAACTAGCTTTATTAGCGGTTACTTCAGCTAGAAGGGTCAGCAGGCCCTGTCTATTATTCAACCTTTTTTTTTACTCTTTTCCCGGACCGGGTAGTTCTGAGGACAGACCCGGGGTTTTTGACAAAGGTCTCTTCCGTTTTCCATAGATCACAGGAGATAGTTCTGCCAACTTTCTGTCCAGCATCATCCTGTCCTAAAGAAAGGGTGTTTCATAATTTGAACGTAAGAAGATGCTCGTTACACTATCTTGAGGTTACAAGGGAATTTAGAAAATCTCATTCTCTGTTCGTTCTGTTCTCGGGGCCGCGTAAAGGTTGTGGTGCCTCTAAAAGCACTATAGGAAGATGGCTTTGAATGGCCATCAAGAAAGCTTCTAGGGCCGTAGGAGTAGAACCTTTTGCAGGGGTAGTGTCCCATTTAACCCATGCTGTTACAACATCCTGGGCAGAACGAGCTGGTGCTTCACCAGGACGAATCTGCAAATCAGCCACGTGGACGAGTTTCTCCACTTTCACCCGCCACTATAGGATGGATTTGCTCTCAGCTGCAGAGCAACAGCAGGAAAGTCCTGCATGCAGTGGTCCCACCCTAAAGTAAGTACTTGCTTCTCATCTCCAGGTGCTGTCCTGAAAGACAATTTGGGAAAACCTTAGTTAGACTTAGCGGTAATGGTATTTCTAGGAGTCTATCAGGACAGCACCTATGACCCTCCCTTGATTGTGATTTTAATGTGGTGTTGTTGCTATGTTTTGTTTATATAATTTCAGCATGGCTGGGGGTACTCGATGATGACAACTGAGGCCATGGTGGAAGTGTCTGGTCTTTAAAGCGGTGACTGCAGTGTTTCCTGGGGAAATAGGTGGAGCTACGCTCTTTCCAGGTGCTGTCCTGAAAGACTCCTAGAAATACCATTACCGGTAAGTCTAACTCAGGTTTTTTTGTTTATGAATCTTGATATTATTTATAAAGACGTTGTATATCACAATGGCTAAATCCGCGTCTGTTGTGCATTTTCAAACCTTTAATAATAGAAATAATACCTTTTTATTATATTTTTACTCCAGGGGTATAGGAGTTTGGCAATTCTAGAGAAATGCCTAAAATGATGCAATACAATTTAACTAAACCCATTATATTTTAGTCGACTAAAATGTACTGGCTGTTTTAGTCGTCTAAGGCTGCATTCACACCTGAGCATTTTCAGCTCGTAAAACGCGAGGAAAAACGCCCAACAAGCAAAATCCCATTTATTTAAATGGCCCCTGTTCACATCTGAGCGTTTTTCGTAGCCTGTAGCAAAACACCTGAAGCTCAAAAAAGTATATGAGCTTCTTTTTGTGCAGATTACAGGCGTTTTTCTGCAATTTACATTAGTGATCTTTTGACCTGTGCAAAAACATGCAACATGCTGCCTGAAAGTGAAACATCCAGGTGTGAATTCAGCCTGAAACACGCCAAAAATAAAAGTGGCATTTTTAAAATGGTAAGTCAAAAGACTTTAACTAAATTGAAATTTGACGTCTCAATTAACACTGCGAGGGCATTATGCTGGCTGTGCAGTGTCAGACGTTAGGCAAGTGTCAAATATAGAAGCCTCTTGCAGGGGCTTCCCTACTTCTGAAAATAAGTTACTAGGTTGTTTTTATCTAATTCACAATTCTTTAGGATACTGATTGGAAACAATTATTCAGATATTGATAATAGATCAGAAGTCCTCGCATAATTGTTCGGTGCCAGATGTTCTAGGATAGACGCAAAGCCGGTAAGCATGAAAGTCAAGTATTTTCCTTCTTTGCTTGTGACATTCAGGCAAGGAAGGAACTACCCATACTTTTTCCAATTCTAAGTAGTAGGAATATGTTTTATTTGTATACATTTTCCTTCTTTCTTTCATCTGATGGTCACTGGCCCCATGTTTCCTCACCTGAGCCCTCATTCAATTTAGCGTTGTGCACATCTGCAGCTCTTCGCTCCTCTCACTACCTGGTCACACAAGCTTTGCTTAGGCAGCAGGAGCCCTTGGCTCTTGCTGCTGTCAATCAAAGCCAGTAACGAGGGGGTGGGGATAACCCCCCCATCTGTCTATAGATGCAGACAGTGAGGCTCGGAGACGAGCCCGCCCGAGTGCCCCCATAGGAAGCGAAGGGTAACTTCCTGCCTTACTCCCAGAACAAAATTAAATCGGGCTGAGTGCTGCTCAGCCATACACGTGAAGCCTTGTATTATTCTAAAGCTTTCTCTGACTGGCTAAGATTGAAGTGTCATCTACCTGCCCCTCCACCTTCCGCCAATCATAGTAAGCTTTGTATTCATTCATAGAATACAAACCTCCAGGTGAACAGCTGAGCAGAACTCAGCCTGACTCGTTTTTTTTTTTTTTCCAGGAGTGGGGACGGAAGTTCCCATCTCACTGCCGTAACACAGCGTTGTATACTGTATGTAGCTGAGGCTGTATACAGCACTCCCAGCCACTACATCTGTTTGTGATGATCATTGGTTGGTCCAGATGGCCTATTTAAACGTCACTAAAAGCTTTAAAAAAGATAAGGGGTATTTACTAAGTTTGATGAGAGGAAAGATCAGGGCATTATAAGGTGGATTTCAGAGTTCAGCTTTCATAAATTTTCTTCTTTTCCTTTTGTAGGGAGTTTCTGCTGCAGGACAAGTTGTATCATTGAAGATTAGGCTGATCGATAACACAGTAGAGACTATAAATAGTCATCTCCCTTCACACATCAGAGTGCTGGGTGAGCAATCTCTTTTTATGGAAACTTTTTGATGACTGCATTTTTCCCCTTAAACTATGAATCTGTCAAAGCCGATTTACGATTGTTTTAGGCAAAGGATGGACTAGCAGTTTGTGCTGCAGCGGTCTTCAAAATCAAGCTGCTATTTGGCACTTACATGGCTAGTTAGGAAAAAAATATTTCCAAATGGGTAAACCTTTAGAATAAAAAGCAGACGGGTGCTGGAAATTTGAAGTTTTATTGCTGTTCTCCAATAATCTAAAATTTTAAGGTGGCTTCTGCATACTGTATGTAAAACTAACTTCAGCTTCCTTCATTGTGGTATGCAGTGTTGCCAACCTACCAGATTGAAATTTACTGACACAACACCCAAAATTTACTGGCACAGCCACGTTTTTACTGGCATTTCCTGGCAAGTTACAAAATTACAGTTTTAAGTGCAAATGAGAGTATTTAGGCTACAAACAACTACAATATGCGATTAGCAATATAATTTAAGGTAGATAATAAGGCAAAAAACATTTCTTATTTTATTTTCGATATAGTAAGTGCTCAGGGACAGGACTCAGGAGTGCAAGAAATTAGAATACGCGCGCACACACACATAAAATTGACTCTCACAGTGACACTGACAGCAGTGTGCAGCAGCACAGATGATGACACCTCACTGACACAACACATCCCCTCCTGAGTCACAGTGACAGTCTCTCTCCAAGCCTAGCGGTCCCTCTAGTCCAAACAGCACTGACAGTTCCGATCCTAGCCTGCCTTGCTTCACCCGCACGCGAGGCTCTGGCCGCTCTGCTTGGCTGCATTGCACCATGACATCACACAACATGCTCAGGCACCGCCTCCGCCAGAGCCGCCCAATCACACTGTAGCAAGCACTCGGATGGTCTCAGCCGGCTCCAGACCAAGCCAAGCGTCACAGCCATATTTTTTACTGGCAAACTTTTACTTTTACTGGCAGGAGAAAATTGCCTTTTTTTTTTACTGGCTGCCAGTAAACATACTGACGGTTGGCAACACTGGTGATATGGACAAGTTTTGATACATAATTCACCTTTCTCAAGACATTTTCACAGCACTTGGGAGGGTTAGCCAGATAGCTATTGGTAAATGTTGTAAAGGTTGTATCGTGTGTGATTATTTGCCTTGAGAAAGGTGTATGCAACTTTTTCTTTCTGGTCCATTGAGGGACAAAGGAAGTCTTTCACTTTTTGGTTATAATGTTGCCTACAGGAGGACTGGACACTGACAAATGAAAAAATGGTAGGCCAGCTCAGATTTACCCCTCCTACCAGCAAGCTAGTGTCCCAGAAGGATGGACATATTTGCAGCTTTGCTATGTAAAAGAGTAACTTATTTTTGCTAGTGATTTTTTTTTTTTTTTTTTTTTCTCCTCTTCAATTGCTACATTGCTGTGTTGTCAGAACTGGTCTCTCCAATTGTAGCTATGGTTCCTTAGCCTGGCTTTTGGAGTGCTCGGAGGATGGCAAGTTCACCAAGGAGCACTTTCAAGGATCAGAGCTGCTGGCATTACCTCAACGCTTGCCTGTCTCTGAAGACTCACTTTGTGAGTGTATCTTTTTACTTTACTAAACCTTGGCTAACTTGTCTGACTTTCTTTTTAAAAGCTATGTTATCACTGCTGTAATTGATTTCTTGGTTATAGGACTTTTGGAGCAAATGGTTGTAGCTTTAACCTCTTCCCGGCTTCATGACACACAGATGCGGTGGCAAGAAAAGTCCACGACGGCTTGAGGTTGTGTGCTAAGCTCACACTTATTGTGCACTCCCAGTACACTGACCAAGCTGTTTCTGACAGCGCTCGGTCACTGCGTCTAATTATGAGCCAGCGGGATGGGCTTCTGATCATGTGACCATCGTGAAAGGCAATCTCAGCCTTTACACCTTCCAATTCTCTCTTCTGGTAATAAAGCCCATTTAAAGGGCTGCCAGCAGCCGTCAGGAAAGGGTTAAAGTGATTTGTAAAACTTATTTTTTTCCCTATAATAGTAAACGTGTTATAGTTACCTGCTCTGTGCAATGGCATTGCACAGAGTGGTCTCTTTCC
Source organism: Lithobates septentrionalis (assembly GCA_037952835.1). Lineage (NCBI taxonomy): Eukaryota > Metazoa > Chordata > Amphibia > Anura > Ranidae > Lithobates > Lithobates septentrionalis. The sequence continues at coordinate 147,114 of JBBDGP010001704.1, forward strand.
CCCTCCTCTATTCATAATACAATGCTAGATGATTAGAAAAATGTAAAAAATCATTTTACTGTTCTAATTCTGCTTTTCTATTTCAAGCTTTAAAGAGGGTGACGGGACGCTTTAACTCCAAAAACTCTTGTGATGCTCGGACTTATTCCTACACACTACCTACTTTTGCATTTGCACACAAGGACCATGAAACACAGGATGAAAGTTTCCGACTTAGTCAGGAAACATTGAACAGAGTGAATGAACTGCTTTCCCTATACAAGGGAACTCACAATTTTCATAATTTCACGTCACAAAAAGGGCCCAGGGACCCCAGTGCAAAGCGATACATCATGGAAATGCACTGTGAGCCTCCATTTAAACAGGGGGGGCTGGAGCTGGCTGTAATTAAAGTAAAAGGCCAAAGCTTCATGATGCATCAGATACGGAAGATGATTGGGTTGGTTATTGCAGTGGTGAAAGGATATGCAGCTCCTTCCATTATGGAGCGCAGCTGGGGAGAAGATAAAGTTGACATTCCCAAAGTTCCTGGCCTGGGGCTGGTTTTGGAGACGGTTCACTTTGAGAAATACAATCGTCGGTTTGGCAATGATGGTTTCCATGAGTCTTTAGACTGGACAGAAAAAGAAGAGAATATTGAGGCCTTCAAAAAGGAGCACATCTATCCCACTATCATCCAAACAGAAATTGAAGAAAAGTCAATGGCAAGCTGGCTTGCAACTTTATCTATACATGACTATGATGCAACTTCACAGCAACCAAATGACCATAAGGTAACTGGTGCAATTATATCTACTAGTAGTTGTCCACAATCCAACAAGGCAGCTTATATTTGTTTTTTTTTAATCCGATTTTCTTGATCTCAAATTGTTGACTCTCAGTATTGTGTGCATTTTTCTGAAAGCAATTCCTTGCAGTTGAGAAAGTATGTTGCATAATAAATATACCCTTATCTCTAGATATTATGATCTATAGAGTAGTCTCATGGCCAGGGGAAAGGACCCTGTGCCTTGATCCATGGCCATGCAAAGGATCCTATGCTACCCCCCCCCCCCCCCTCCTCCTTTCTCAAACCCTGCTAGGCAAAGGGGCATCTAAATGCAAGTCTCTTTTCATTTTGGGGGGGGGGGGGGGGGGGGTATTGATCAGAAGGTTCACTTGTGTTATTTTGTGGAAGTGGGTTAGTTTAGGATTGGGTTTAGGCTTATTTATAGGAATTACACAGAGATGTCATGGTCTCTGAGCCTATATGGAGTAATGCATTTCTATGCAACTGGGTAATTGGCATTTTATTAGCCACTTGGGAGCTCATCATTCCACTACCATGAAAGAAGCTGTGTTCAGTGTATCCTCTGCATTTTATGCATGTGTGAAAGCCGTCTATATAATAACCCTGTAACATGGTTGGCAGCCTAATATAATTTGATGTCAGTCTTTCACTTTCTTTTGTAACTTGGCACCGGTCTCTAACAGCTTTATGTAATATTGCTGCTGTCCCATTATGGCAGTAGTAAAAAATGTGAGGTCAGGTTGAGTCAGGTAGTTCACTCCACTGTTTTAATGTGCTTTCCTTATTTTGCAGGAGGAGGACGCTGCAGTTGAGCAGAGTGATGATGGAGGGGACTCGGACTGAGAGTAGTCCAACCTATTCTGCTACTAGAAAATGTAGAGATTTGATGATCTCTGGCATGTTGACTCAAGTCAATGTGTACTCTGTTTATTTAATAAGTTAATGTAAAATGCAGTGAAAATGTGCAAAGTGCAGTGACCCATGGTGGCCAATCAAATTTTACTAGGTTCATGAGGAGATTAATTTTAACTATGGGTTACAGCTCTTTGCATTGGAATTGTACTTTCCACTGCCTTTAAAGAATAAGCCTCCTTTAATGTTTGTTTTTAATCACTCACCCCAAAAGATTATTCAGCCCTTTATTTTATTATTTCCTGTGGATAAGCTGAAGGAATGCGCCATGCTATCTTGACGGGTAGAAGAGAATTTAATGCCAATGTGTTTGTGTTTTTTTTTTTTTTTTTTGTTTTGTTTTTTTTAAAGGAGACTGAGATCAACTGTAATTTCAGAGTATGAAGTTGCATCATTATAAATGTAGCAATACATGTACATGCCGATGGTTTTTCTTACTGTGCCTTTAAAATGAAGATTTCATTAAAAAAACAATGCCTGTGAATTATGTCAGTTGTGCAGTATGGATGGTTTAGCAGGCTTTACCCGAAAACAGTATCACCTAGGTTGGGCCTCATCAGACATTGCATATAAACATCTTACCGTTTGATTGTAGGTGTATGTGCCTAGTTCTGCTGCTAATTCATACACTTTGAAGAACTGTGGAAAACCAAGCTTTACAGAAATTAAACTCTTCCAGTTAAGTCTATACACAATTTTGTTTTAATAAACCTTTTTTGACAGCTTGATTTGCATGTTTTGTTTTATGAAGTTAAGCAGACTATAGCAACAGATAATGCCTATAGTAATCTGAATTATGTAATGAACTTTCTTGGACTCTTAAAGCGGAACTTCACTCTCTCAATCAATATTGACTATCTTAATCATTGACTATCTTAATAAAAAGGGTAGGTAAGTATATTGTATTTGCTGGTTTTAAATTTTTCTTCAGTTACCGTATTTATCGCCGTATAACACGCACCTTAATTTTATTAGAGACGTTTCAGGGAAAAAAAACTTACATCGTAAATAAAGAATTTTGAAGCAAAATAAGGGTCAGTGCCCATCTGCAGCCTCGCCATTGCCCATTAACTGGTTGCCGACCAGCCGCTGCAGTTTTACTGCAACAGAATGGCACGGCTGGGCGAAACGGCGTTACCCTACGTTGCTTTACCTTTTGGCCACTAGGGGCCCGTGTGCCCGGAGCCGATGCGAGTGCCCGGAGGGTGCGATGACCGCCGGACACCCACGATCACTCATGACAGAGCGAGAACTGGGATTTGAACTGTACTGTAATTGTGTTGTCCCCCTTATACATTGTAAAGCGCTGCGTAAACTGTTGGCTCTATATAAATCTCGTAAAATAATAATAATTTGTGTGTGTAAAAACACAGATCCCAGTTCTCTCAGGGGAGAGGAGACAGATCGTGTGTTCTCTCTTTCTCGTTCTCTCTCTTTCTCTCTCGTTCTCTCTCTTTCTCTCTCGTTCTCTCTCGTTCGTTCTCTCTCTCTCTCTCTCTCTCTCGTTCTCTCTCTCTCTCGTTCTCTCTCTCTCTCGTTCTCTCTCTCTCTCTCGTTCTCTCTCTCTCTCTCGTTCTCTCTCTCTCTCTCTCGTTCTCTCTCTCTCTCTCTCGTTCTCTCTCTCTCTCTCGTTCTCTCTCTCTCTCTCGTTCTCTCTCTCTCTCTCGTTCTCTCTCTCTCTCTCGTTCTCTCTCTCTCTCTCGTTCTCTCTCTCTCTCTCGTTCTCTCTCTCTCTCTCGTTCTCTCTCTCTCTCTCGTTCTCTCTCTCTCTCTCGTTCTCTCTCTCTCTCTCGTTCTCTCTCTCTCTCTCGTTCTCTCTCTCTCTCTCGTTCTCTCTCTCTCTCTCTCTCTCTCTCTCTCTCTCTCGTTCTCTCTCTCTCTCTCGTTCTCTCTCTCTCTCTCTCTCGTTCTCTCTCTCTCTCTCTCGTTCTCTCTCTCTCTCTCGTTCGCTCTCTCTCTCTCTCGTTCGCTCTCTCTCTCTCGTTCGCTCTCTCTCTCTCTCGTTCGCTCTCTCTCTCTCTCGTTCGCTCTCTCTCTCTCTCGTTCGCTCTCTCTCTCTCTCGTTCGCTCTCTCTCTCTCTCGTTCGCTCTCTCTCTCTCTCGTTCGCTCTCTCTCTCTCTCGTTCGCTCTCTCTCTCTCTCGTTCGCTCTCTCTCTCTCTCTCTCTCTCTCTCGTTCGCCCTCTCTCTCTCTTTCTCGTTCTCTCTCTCTCTTCTCTCTCTCTCTCGTTCTCTCTCTCTCTCTCTCTCTCTCGTTCTCTCTCTCTCGTTCTCTCGTTCTCTCGTTCTCTCTCTCTCGTTCTCTCGTTCTCTCGTTCTCTCTCTCTCTCTCTCTTGTTCTCTCTCCCCTAAACAGTCCCATCCCCCTACAGTTAGAACACACCTAGGGAACACGGTTAACCCCCTTGATCACCTCTAGTGTTAACCCCTTCCTTGCCAGTGACATTTATACAGTAATCGGTGCATTTTTATAGCACTGGATTGCTGTATAATTGTCAATGGTCCCAAAAATGTGTCAAGTGTCCAATTTGTCTGCCAGAGTCCCGATAAAAATCGCAGATCGCCGCCATTTCTTTTCTTTTTTTTTTTTTTTTTTTTTTTACCAAAAATATGTAGAAGAATTCGTATTGGCCTAAACTGAGGAAAAAAAATTATTATTTTTTTTTTTTTTTTAAAGAGTGGGATGTTTATAATAGCAAAAAGTAAAAGATATTGGGGGTTATTTACAAAAGGCAAATCCACTTTGCACTGCAAGTGCACTCGCTCTAAATCTAAGGGGTAGATCTGAAATGAGTGGAAGCTCTGCTGATTTTATCATCCAATCATGTACAAGCTAAAATGCTGTGTTTTATTTTCCTTGCATGTCCCCCTCGGATCTACAGTGACTTTACTTCCAAGTGCACTTTCAGTGCAAAGTGGATTTTCCTTTAGTAAATAACCCCCCATTGTGTTTTTTTCAAAATTGTCGCTCTTGTTTTGTTTATAGCGCAAAAAAATAAAAACCGCAGAGGTGATCAAATATCACCAAAAGAAAGCTCTATTTGTGGGCAAAAAAGGACGTCAATTTCGTTTGGGTACAGCGTCGCACGACCGCTCAATCGCAATTGTCTGTTAAAGCGACGCAAAAATGCTCTGGTCATTAAGGGGGTAAATTCAAAAAATTCAAAATTCATAAAAAATCAGCGCACATCTGCAGCCTTGCTCATCACTGCAGCCTGATTAGTGTACATTTGCAGCCTTGCCCATCATTGCAGCCTTGCCCACCATTGATGCCTGATCAGTGCCCATCTGCAGTCTTGCCATTGCCGGAATAGACAGAACCGGATCTCCTGTGTACTTGGCTTGGTGTCATGCCCAGTCCCACTCCTTGGCCCAGATCCTATGATGGACATAACACCGGTCTAATGCCGGGACGTCAATGCTAGGAGCCATCCAGGGGGCGGGACTGTGAGCCAAGTACACAGGAGATCCGGCACTGTCTATTTCGGCAGCCCTCATTAATTCTTTTAAGGGGCGGAAAGTGCGTGTTATCCGCTGATAAATATGGTACTTCTTTCTTTCCATGCCTAGGCAAATTATGTCATACATCCCAGGAGTCTTCAGGAGGGGATTTTTCAGCAGAGCACACCCTCTCCTGCTTGCATACATGAGCAAGCAAGGGCAGGTGGATTCCAGGAACCAAATGCTACATGAATTATCTGCATTTACGCAAGATGGCTACAGTGTTTTTCAAAGTGATTTCTCAACAAAATAAAACACTGAGACATGGATGGATGAGTTTGCTTTGAATAATAAAAATAAATAACATTTTTGGTTTGTGGTGCTCAGATGAAGTGTAGATCCACTTTTAAGGAAGAATCAAAAGTTAGCCAAGTTGCATCCCTGGCAGGCAAAAGGCACCTTACCAGATATCTTCTCTGTAAGGCAGAGCTATGTGAACTCCAACTTGGAGTTCACCCTCCACTTTGGTTTACTTCCAAACTAGATCAAGATACACCAGCATACAACAATGTGCATATTCACTAACATAAAATGGAGGGAAAAAAACCTAATGCGTTTGAAATCGGCAAAAACTGAAAGATCATGATGGCAAAATAAACCTATTAGATCCTACGTCTGGGGACTTTGAAAAATAGGCTGAAAAGATCAGATCTCCATATCAGAGCAATTCCTTTAAGAGGAACTTCACCCTTACCTTTAAAAGTTACAATAAAGGCACCTTTGGAGTTGTTTAGTATTTGCAATCTATAAACAGATACTTTCTGATAATTGCTGGTGAAAAAAAAAGTAATTGTAGGTAAAAATCTAAAAAGTTTTCTAAAAAATGAAAGATGATTCTTATTGGTATGCAGAGCTGCACGGTGATGTTGTTTTTTTTTATCAGGGAGGAAATGGCCTGCTTTGAATTTTAACAGCGCAACAAATCTTTCTATAGTCAGGAATATGATTGAAGCCTACTTTACACTATGGTGGTGCATTGTTGCATGCACACTGATACCCAATATCTTATGTGGTTATTTTGTGTTGTGTTAATACCCTCTGTGCATCTAGAAGGTTTAGGATGGGTTATCTAGTCTGGTCAATTGTTCATTCCCCCTGTCCGTGGCCTGCTGGTGCATGGTTGCAGGCTTTCACTACTGGTGACAAATAGCCAGAATGGGTGACTATCATCTCCTAGCAGTGGGTAGTGTAAGGGCTTGTTCACATGTGCATCCAGGGGATGGTAAAATCAGGTGGTTTAGCCGTGGTTTTATGTCCCACCTGCACACAGATATGAAAAAATGAAGCAGCATGTTGCAATTAGTGGGTGTTATCTCTGCCAAATGCAATCCATGAAAGTCTAGGTGGCTGCACTGCAACTACATACAATACTCGATTTGGGTAAATTGGGCAACATATCCGATGATTCAATGAAATTCAATGATTTTGTTTTTTAAAAAAATAAAAAAAAGTTTTTTTTTTAAATATTATTTTTATCAAATTTTATCTTAAGATATTTTTCTATTTAAGATGCATCAATAATTCAGTTTATTCAGCATGAAATTGAGTTTAGTTATGTAGCATGAGTCTGCATATTCTGCAATATTTACATAATGACTGAGATTGAATCCAAGCTCTGCACTGTATTGATGCAGTCACACAGTATCACAGTAACCGTGAGATAAAACAAAGTTCAGGAATATACCTTTATCCCATTGTTTTGCAAATATATGTACACTACAACCTGTATGATTGAAACAGTTCTCGTATCACTGTTTTACTAACCTGACAGCTTATTTTTCTAAATAGGAAACCTTCATGTTGTTTGCAAATATTAAAGATTCTAACTACCAGCAAGAATAAGTCCTTACATTTAAAGAGCACCTGTCATTTAAGAGCCATCATGGCAGCGCCTTTTTAGCGGGCATCCACTCACCTGCTGCTGCCACGTCCCTCGCCTTGTTGTGTCACTGCCGCATCACCAGCCGTCCCATTAAAGTGAAAGGGACTGTTGGTGAGTCAACAGTGGGTCAGAAGAGGAGCTGCTGCAGGACAAAGATGACAATTGCTCTCTAAAAAATATGATTTAAATCGAGTTGATTTAAACCAAGCCTTTTTACTAGTGATTTAAATCAAATCCACCCTACCATCCACCATGGATTGCTTTTTTAGAGGGGCATCAAGGTTTCCTACCGCACATGTAAACAAGCCCTAAAAGTGATGAGTCCTGTAAATAACATACCACCTTAAAAAATTGCCATTACCAAAGTAACATACATATTCATAAAAATAACAGCCATTGGCTGCTAATTTTAAGCAAAGTTAGGTCTATTCTGCAATAGCCTAAAATATTTATAAAAGCTTGGTTTGAAGGTTCTTGGAGCATTCCTGGAAATCCTTCTAGTCTAAAAAGAAAAAAAAAAAATGTATGACCATAACTGCGCTGAAGTGGTACAGAGAATTGCTTTATATAACACTGTATTGGTTATGAAAATGTTTCATACACTTAAAACTAGTGCTTTCTGCTCACTCATTTCAAGGGCTCTCCCTACTTCACTTGTTCAGTAGCCACTATTGTTTTCTAGAATGGTCTTTTAAAAGTACCTTGAATTGTCATAGGTAGCTATTACCACAGTAAGTCATTAGTGCTACTGCTTGCACATGTAGTTGTCCCTGGTATGTATTAAAGCATATTTAATTTAAAAGTGTAAAATCATATATTCGTTTCCACATTGTATTTCAATTATTTCTAGCCTATTCCCATAAATATATATATACAGTGGGGACAAAGTATTCAGACCCCCTTAAATTTTTCACTTTGTTATATTGCAGCCATTTGCTAAAATCATTTAAATTCATTTTTTTTCCTCATTAATGTACACACAGCACCCCATATTGACAGAAAAACACAGAATTGTTGACATTTTTGCAGATTTATTAAAAAAGAGAGGTAAAAAAGAACCCAAAGATCACTGTGGCTGAGCTCCAGAGATGCAGTCGGGAGATGGGAGAAAGTTGTAGAAAGTCAACCATCACTGCAGCCCTCCACCAGTCGGGGCTTTATGGCAGAGTGGCCCAACGGAAGCCTCTCCTCAGTGCAAGACACATTAAAGCCCGCATAGAGTTTGCTAAAAAAACACCTGAAGGACTCCAAGATGGCGAGAAATAAGATTCTCTGGTCTGATGAGACCAAGATAGAACTTTTTGGCCTTAATTCTAAGCGGTGTGTGTGGAGAAAACCAGGCACTGCTCATCACCTGTCCAATACAGTCCCAACAGTGAAGCATGGTGGTGGCAGCATCATGCTGCGGGGGTGTTTTTCAGCTGCAGGGACAGGACGACTGGTTGCAATCGAGGGAAAGATGAATGCGGCCAAGTGCAGGGATATCCTGAATGAAAACCTTCTCTAGAGTGCTCAGGATCTCAGACTGGGCCGAAGGTTTACCTTCCAACAAGACAATGACCCTAAGCACACAGCTAAAATAACAAAGGAGTGGCTTCACAACAACTCTGTGGCTGTTCTTGAATGGCCCAGCCAGAGCCCTGACTTAAACCCAATTGAGCATCTCTGGAGAGACCTAAAAATGGCTGTCCACCAACGTTTCCCATCCAACCTGACAAAACTGGAGAGGATCTGCAAGGAGGATTGGCAGAGGATCCCCAAATCTAGGTGTGAAAAACTTGTTGCATCTTTCCCAAAAAGACTCATGGCTGTATTAGATCAAAAGTGTGCTTCTACTAAATACTGAACAAAGGGTCTGAATACTTAGGACCATATGATATTTCAGGTTTTTTTTTTTTAATAAATCTGCAAAAATGTCAACAATTCTAGGTTTTCTGTCAATATGGGGTGATTTTAGCAAATGGCTGCAATATAACAGAGTGAAAAATTTAAGGGAGTCTGAATAATTTCTGTCCCCACTATATATATGTATGTGTGTGTGTGTGTGTGTGTGTGTGTGTATATATATATATATATATATATATATATATATATATATATATATATATATATATATATATATATATATATATATATAGCCTTGAAAAGTTATTTATACCCCTTGACATTGTCCACATTTTGTCATGTTACAACCAACAACGTAAATGTATTTTATTGGTAAATATTGAACAAAATCTTGTGAGCAGCTAATAAAGATAAAAAAACTAAGCAGGCAACTGCTAACCCACTTCCAATATAAATGTGAAAAATCTGTAAATAAAATAAAACGGCTGCGCTAAATTAACCTTGTGTACATCGTCAACACAAAAAATGGTGATTTATAAGATATTTTACACAAATGGTAAAGTCAAAATTCTTAAATCATATAAAGTGATTCAGTGCAAAGTGGTCTCTTATAAAAAAACTTATTTGAATCTTCTTATTCATGCATGTGCCAAACTTACACCCCAGTGCTCCCCCATCAGGTATGTGCTCACCTCAATTAGTGTGACCTCACAATTAAGTTCGGTCCGATAAAGCTTTTTAGTCTCCCAGGACTAATCAAATATATTGCCTCCTTCCAATCTGTGTGTGTCTCTGAATGGCGTTTGGAACCCCCCTGAGGAAGTCACGTGACCCTATGACGTAACACGTAGGGGAGGGGCAAATGGTGTAATGAGATACTTGGTTATCCCTGGGAACAGCACAGAGCTGTTGGTGCAGTGCCTTGTATTTTTAAAAAAAGCTGTACATAGCTGGAGCACCCATCAAATGTGAGTGTAACATACACATCTTTTAATAATGTCAAGTTTTAAGCACTATGTGGAGCTCCTTCTCTTTTTCATATACTGGTTTAATATTGCCATTTGGAGACACACACAGACAGATTGGAAGTAGGCAATATATTTGATTAGTCCTGGGAGACTAAAAAGCTTTCTCTAACCAAACTTAATTGTGAGGTCACACTAATTGAGGTGAGCGCACACCTGATGGGGGAAGCACTGGGGTGCAAGTTTGGCACATGCATGAATAAGAAGATTCAAAGAAGGTTTTTTATAAGAGATCACTTTGCACTGAAACACTTTATATGAATTAAGAATTTTGACTTTTTTTTATTCACATTATCAAGGTTTCACAGTGCGTGTGTGTGTATGTATGTATGTATATATATATATATATATATATATATATATATATATACACACTATCTCACAAAAGTGAGTACACCCCTCACATTTTGTAAATATTTTATTATATCTTTTCATGTGACAACACTGAAGAAATTACACTTTGCTACAATGTAAAGTAGTGAGTGTACAGCTTGTATAACAGTGTAAATTTGCTGTCCCCTCAAAATAACTCAACACACAGCCATTAATCTCTAAACCCCTGGCAACAAAAGTGAGTACACCCCTAAGTGAAAATTTTCAAATTGTGCCCAATTAGCCATTTTCCTTCCCCGGTGTCATGTGACTTAGTGTTACAAGGTCTCAGGTGTGAATGGGGAGCAGGTGTGTTAAATTTGGTGTTATCGCTCTCACTCTCTCTTACTGATCACTGGAAGTTCAACATGGCACCTCATGGCAAAGAACTTTCTTTGAGGATCTGAAAAAGAATTGTTGCTCTACATAAAGATGGCCTAGGCTTTAAAAAGATTGCCAAGACCCTGAAACTGAGCTGCAGAATGGTGGCCAAGACCATACAGCGGTTTGACAGGGCAGGTTCCACTCAGAACAGGCCTCGCCATTGTCAACCAAAGAAGTTGAGTGCACGTGCTCAGCGTCATATCCAGAGGTTGTCTTTGGGAAATAGACATATGAGTGGTGCCAGCATTGCTGCAGATTTTGAAGGGGGTGGGGGGTCAGCCTGTCAGTGTTCAGACCATACGCCGCACAGTGCATAAAATTGGTCTGCATGGCTGTCATCCAGAAGGAAGCCTCTTCTAAAGATGATGCACAAGAAAGCCCACAGACAGTTTGCTGAAGACAAGCACACTAAGGACATGGATTATGGGAACCATGTCCTGTGGTCTGATGAGACCAAGATAAAATTATTTGGTTCAGATGATGTCAAGCGTGTGTGGCTTCAACCAGGTGAGGAGTACAAAGACAGGCGTGTCTTGCCTACAGTCAAGCATGGTGGTGGGAGTGTCATAGTTCTGGGCCTGCATGAGTGCTGCCGATACTGGGGAGCTACAGTTCATTGAGGGAACAAGGAATGCCAACATGTACTGTGACATACTGAAGCCAAGCATGCTACCCTACCTTTGGAGACTGGGAAGCAGGGCAGAATTCCAACATAACGACCCCAAACACACCTCCAAGACGACCACTGCCTTGCTAAAGAAGCTGAGGGTAAAGGTGATGGACTGCCCAAGCATGTCTCCAGACCTAAACCCTATTGAGCATCTGTGGGGCATCCTCAAACTGAAGGTGGAGAAGCGCAAGGTCTCTAGCTTCCACCAGCTCTGTGATGTCATCATGGAGGAGTGGAAGAGGACTCCAGTGACAACCTGTGAACCTCTGGTGAACTCCATGCCCAAGGGGGTTAAGGCAGTGCTGGAAAATAATGGTGGCCACACAAAATATTGACACTTTGGGCCCAATTTGGACATTTTCACTTAGGGGTGTACTCACTTTTGTTGCCAGTGGTTTAGACATTAATGGCTTTGTGTTGAATTATTTTGAGGGGACAGAAAATTTACAATGTTATACAAGCTGTACACTCACTACTTTACTTTTTGTAGCAAAGTGTCATTTCTTCAGTGTTGTCATATGAAAAGATATAATAAAATATTTACAAAAATTTGAGGGGTGTACTCACTTTTGTGATATACTGTGTATACATACACACTGATAAGCACTTTGTCAAGTTGATTACCATTTATGTAAAATATCTTGTAAATCACCATTTTTGTGTTGAAGATTTACACAAGGTTAACATAATTTAAAGCAGCTGTTTTATTTTATTTATTTAATGTATTTTATGTGATAGACCAACACAAAGTGGCACATAATTGTGAAGTGAAAGGAAAATGATAAATGGTTTTTAAGATTTTTTACAAATAAATATCTGAAAAGTGTGGCGTGCATTTGTATTTAGCCCCCCTGAGTCAATACTTTGTAGAACCACCTTTCACTGCAATTACAGCTTCAAGTCTTTTTGGGTATGTCTCTACCAGCTTTGCACATCTAGGGTGAAATTGTTGCCCATTCTTCTTTGCACAATAGCTCAAGCTCTGTCAGATTGGATGGCGAGTGTCTGTGAGTCTTGCCACAGATTCTCAATTGGATTAGGTCTGGACTTTGACTGGGCCATTCTAACACATGAATATCCTTTGATCTAAACTATTCCATTGTAGCTCTGGCTGTATGTTTAATGTCATTGTCCTGCTGGAAGGTGAACCTCTGCCCCAGTCTTAAGTCTTTTGCAGACTCTAACAGGTTTTCTTCTAAGATTGCCCTGTATTTGGCTCCATCCATCTTCCCATCAACCCTGACCAGCTTTCCAGTCCCTGCTGAAGAAATGCATCTTCACAACATGATACTGCCACCACCATGTTTTACGGTGGGGATGGTGTGTTCAGGGTGCCCCCCACATGACTTCTCGCAAACTGCAAACGGGACTTCTTTTGGCTTTCTTTCAACAATGGCTTTCTTCTTGCCACTCTTTTATAAAGGCCAGATTTGTAGAGTGCACGACTAATAGTTATCCTGTGGACAGAATCTCCCACCTGATCTGTGGATCTCTACAGCTTCTCCAGAGTTACCATGAGCCTCTTGGCTGTTTGTCTGATTAATGCTCTCCTTGCCCGGCCTGTCAGTTTAGGTGGACGGCCATGTCTTGGTAGGGTTGCAGTTGTGCCATACTCTTTCCATTTTCAGATGATAGGTTGAACAGTACTCCATGAGATGTTCAAAGCTTGGGGTATTTTTTTTATAACCTAACCCTGCTATACTTCTTCACAGCTTTATCCCTGACCTGTTTGGTGTGTTCCTTGGGCTTCATGATGCTGTTTGTTCACTAAGGTTCTCTAGCAAACCTCTGAGGGCTTCACAGAACAGCTGCATTTATACTGAGATTAATTAGGTGACATCTGAAGGCAAATAGTTCCACTAGATTTTAGTTAGGGGTATCAGAGTAAAGGGAGCTGAATACAAATGCACACCACACTTTTCAGATATTTATTTGTAAAAATGTTTGAAAACCATTTATCATTTTCCTTTGTCACTTTGTGTGGGTCTATCACATAAAATCCCAATAAAATACATTTTTGGTTGTAACATGACAAAAAGTGGAAAATGTCAAGGGGTATGAATACTTTTTCAAGGGACTGTATATGCTCTTAACGTTTGTCTGGAACTTTACAAAGTAAGTTTTACACATTTACTTTCTTGGATTCTATGACATGACATATTCTATGACATGACATATGACACTATGCCCTATTGATAGGCACTGCTGTGTCACACAATTCACAGAGCCTGCCTCCTGAACTACAGAGCCAATGCAGGAATCGCTGCTTACAGGCAGAAAAGTGTTATGGAAAATGTAGTCCTTGAAAATTGAAAGTTAACAGCTAAGAAGAAGCTGCAAAGCATGCAAGGAATCAGGGAAGTTGTGAAAGAAATGTCCAGCAGACAGGTAGAACTCGCAACATGAAAGGAGATTTTTCAAGTAAGCTTATGTTGGATTCAAATATAACTATTATTTGTACTGCTATTACTATGCTGATATTAGTAAATGTGTGTGCTGTGAGGTTTAATCTTTAAGTGCAGGACTTCTTTGGTTTCACTGTGCCTTTAAAGAGGAATGTGTTTCTTGTAGGCATACCTGCTCTTAAAGATGAATTCCAGGCATGGTATATTTTTACATGTTTACATTGGTCCAGTTTGGACCAGTGCAACTATACATATACCATACCTGGCCGATGCCCCTTGAAAATGTAAATTATTGTAGCAGACACCGCTACTTCATTGATCTCCACTTGCTTCCGGGTCCCATGCTGTGCATCCGGCCTGATGCATTGTGAACCCAGGAGGTCGGTTGCTCACCACGGGCAATTCAAAGCATTCTCTGATTGGACGAGGTGGGGAGTGTGATGTCCCCGCTCCACCTCTTCACTTTGTCTACCAAAAATTACACCCCAAAATACATTCTGCTGAGCAAAGCGTAAACAAAAGATTACCTGTGGTTTTAATAATGCAGTTGTCCACAGGAGGAGAGCCCTGATCCAGGCAGCAGGCAGGGACGTGCTCAGCGACAGTGAATGGATTTGTCCAGGCAGCAGGCAGGAATATTGTCCATAGTCAGTACAGACAAGGATACTGTCCATATACAGTCCAGGTTCAGTGCAGGTAGAGATATTGCCAGCAGTGCCAAAATATTGGTCCTGGTAGTAAGGAGGAACATGGCCCATAGTACAGGTAGCAGGCCATGAAAGAATGGGGACGGGGTGGAGGCTTCTCCCACCCAAATCTCTTTGAAGCCTCCGAGTCTCCAGACCTTAATCCGGGAATGAGAAAATGAAAAAATGAATTTTCTTCATCCAGAAAAACATTTCTGGAGCTCCTCACATATGTGAGACCCCTGTGTTCCCACTACCATAGCAGGGTAAAAGATCAGTCCAAGAGGCAGGCAAAAAACGTGGTCAAACAGTCCAGGGTCAGTTCAAGAGCAGGCAGAGGTAGGTACAGTTTAGCGTTAGGCAGAAGAGTGGTCTTATAGCAGGCCAGGGTCAGTTCCGGAGAAGGCAGAGTTATGTACAGTTTAGTGCAGTGTCATAAGTTGTGTAATGACAATTACGTTTACCATACTTCCCTAATAATGTAGAGAAGTATGGTAACGGCAGAAACAGTCACCTATACAGAGGCCTGGTTGGGAAGGACATTGGGGACAAATATACACGGTGTCTCTTATAACTCCTCCTCTGGAGCACACCCGGCATTTCTTTAGACGTCTGTGGCCTGTTTCGGGGGGGGTTTCAGGAAAGTGGAGTTTGTTCACTGAATCAGAGCGAATATTTTCTGGTGGGCCTTCAGGGTACAAAAGGGCAGAGATAACTTCTTCTTGGTAATGCAGAAAGGATACAGGGGCCTTGGTAGAATTTTGGTAAATAACATAACTGTTATGCATGGTCAAACTGAAAAAATAAATGGAGACTTTTTTATACCAATGGTGGGATTTTCTTGTGGGAAGGTAGGGTTCAATCATCTGATCATTGAAGTCCACTCCCCCCCATGAACAAATTATAGTCATGGACACAAGCTGGTTTCCGGATTGGGCTGTTTCTTCTGGGGACTTCCACGTAGGTGTGGTTATAGATAGATGTGAGCATGTGGAAATTTCGTCTGTCCCCCCACCTGACAGCCAAAAGCTCCTGGTTCCGCAAAGATGCCATCTACCCTCGTCGTAGCCTTTCATTGACGAGTTTTTGAGGGGGAAGCCCTTTTGCTGGGGATAAACTGATGCCCAGCCTGCTTGTGAATTTGACAAGGGACTTATCGATGGAGATATTTTGGTCGGGGCTATATAACTGGGGGAATTTTTCTGAGAAATAATTTAGAAGTGGCCGAATTTTAAATAATTTGTCAAAAGCTGGGTCATTTTGGGGAGGGCACTGGGTGTTGTCATTATAGTGGAGGAACCGCATAATCATAAGGCATCTTGACCTTGGCATAATGGTTGAGACGATTGGCATGTGGTGGATGGGGTTGGTGGTCCAGTAGGAGTATATTTTTTTTTTTGTCAGTCCCATATTAAAAGTTGGGCCTAAAAATGTTTTAAATTCCTCCACAGTAAGTTCTCTCCACTCAAATTGACAGGCGTAACTAGAACCAGCATTGCTTACTATGAACTGTTGTGCATAGAGGTTGCACTGGGCCACCATGGACGATAGTAGGTCTTCAGTAAAAATTAAATGAAAAAAGGGAAAAATTATCGGTGTTCACCTGGACACCTGGCTGGGCGGTGAAAGGGGAGATGTTTGCTGCTCCCGAATTAGAGGGAAGCCACAGGCAGTTTTGAAGGGCATAGGGAAGGCTGTCATGGGCCCTAACCCTTTGGGGCTGAGATAACACCCCACTATTGCTTGGCCTTTCTTGCAGTGGTACTTTCGTGGATGGCACTGCGCTGGAGGTGGACGGCACTGCACTCGAGGTGGACGGTACTGCGCTTGAGGTGGACACGGTACTGCGCTCGAGGTGGACACGGCACTGCGCTCGAGGTGGACACGGCACTGCGCTCGAAGTGGACAGCACTGTACTCAAGGTGGATGGCACTGAGCTGCTGATAGTAGGCTGCTGCTCCCCTCCAGAATGCCTTCTTTTCATGGGCACACGTTCCTCTTCCTCCGATTCAGTAGCAGACCCACTGCTTAAAACGGGTTCATATACCAAATCAGAATCAGACTGAGACTCAGAGAGCTCCCCGCTGCTCTCGTCTCTCAGGCTAAGAAGCTCTGCCTCCTTGCTGGAAAAATAGTTTTTTCGCCATACTGGTGACTGTGGTGCGATAGGGAAACTAGGACAGATGTGGCTGCACTGCTGGGTGCTAGTGTGAGGGTACCCTGCTGGGTGCTGGTGAGCGTGCATTGCTGACTGCTGATGAGGGTGCTGTTTTTTTTCTTCATTCTGTCATAAGGGTTCCCCTTAAACACTTCAATACACTGTACTATATACTGTACACTGACTGCACTGTAAGTATATATATATATTACATGGTATATATATATTATTACACTACCTGCACTGTATATATGGCCTACACTACACTTACTACACTATATATATATATATATATATATATAGATATATATAAATCTATTTATATATCTATATATATAGATATATATATCTATATATATACTAAACTGCCTGCACGCCATTAACTAACCTACCTCTAGCTAACTTCTCTCATTCATAACACTATATACGGCCGCCGTGTAAGCAGCCTTTTATAGTGTAGGGCGTGAACTTAGCCTCTGAGCCATGATTGGCTAAAGGCACCCTTTGGCCAATCATGGCTCTCACAGCAGAGCACACTGTGATTGGCCAACGCATGCAGGTCAGGTGCATGCTTTGGCTAATCATTAGACATCAATGCACTGCGATCTCACAGTGCATTATGGGGCGTTTTGCGGCGCTCGAATTTCCCGCGAACACCCCATAATGTTCCGTATTCACCGAACAAGCGAACACCCGATGTTCGAGTCGAACTTACATTCGACTCGAACATCGGGCTCATCCCTAGATGTCACTATCAGAGTCCTCTTTTACATTAGATGTCACCATCAGAGCCCCCCTTTACATTAGATGTCCCCATCAGAGTCCCCCTTTACATTATATGTCACCATCAGAGCCCCCCTTTATATTAGATGTCACCATCAGAGCCCCCCTTTACATTAGATGTCCCCATCAGAGTCCCCCTTTACATTAGATGTCACCATCAGAGCCCCCCTTTATATTAGATGTCCCCATCAGAGTCCTCCTTTACATTAGATGTCCCCATCAGGGTTCTCCTTTACATCAGATGTCTCCATCAGAGTCCCCCTTTACATTAGATGTCCCCATCAGAGTCCTCCATTACATTAGATGTCATCATCAGAGTCCTCCTTTACATCACGTCACCATCAGAGCCCCCTTTACAGCAGATGTCCCTATCAGAGTCCCCGTTTACAGCAGATGTCCCCATCCGAGCCCCCCTTTACATTAGATGTCCCGCCCCCCCTCCTCCCCCCCCCCCCCCCCCCCCGTCGTACTCACAGCTCTCACACAAGTCGCCTGTCATCCACCTTCGGACCTGCGGGGATGAGTCAGAGAAACCGAAAGTGAAGGCACAGGACCCGCCAACCACACACCACAGCAGGGAAAAATGTTATAGAGGGAATGTTCAGGGCGCAGAGCTCAGTGCACCAAAGACTCTCTGAAGGAAGCCAATAGAGCTTCTTGTTTGCATACACGTCATGCTTCCCATAGCAGCTGTGTGTCCAGCGCCTTGCACACACTTAAAGGGACATTTTTTTATTTATTTTTTTCAATGACTGCTGCACATCATGCTTCCCATACACCTGTGTATCCAGTATCCTGCACACACTTAAAGGGCCAGTATTTATTTTTATTTTTTAATGATAAGTAGCTTTGGGTGGCGGCACCCCTGTGCCCCTATGGGCAGGCCGCCACTGGCGCTGACAGAAAGGGGGGGCTGACAGAGAGGGTTGCTGACAGAGGGGTGGCTGACAGAGCGTGGGGGGGCTGACAGAGAGCGGCTTACAGAGAGGGGTGGGCTGACAGAGAGGGGCGAGCTGAAAGTGAGGGGGGGTGCTGACAGAGAGGGGTGGGCTGACAGAGAGGGGGGGTGCTGACAGAGAGGGGCGTGCTGAAAGGGAGGGGGGTGCTGACAGAGAGGGGTGGGCTGACAGAGAGGGGCGTGCTGAAAGGGAGGGGGGTGCTGACAGAGAGGGGTGGGCTGACAGAGAGGGGTGGGCTGACAGAGAGGGGCGTGCTGAAAGTGAGGGGGGTGCTGACAGAGAGGAGCGGGCTGACAGAGGGGGGGCTGACAGAGAGGGTTGCTGACAGAGCGGGGGGCGCAGACAGAGAGGGGGGCTGATAGAGAGGGGGGGTGCTCACAGGGAGGGGGGCTGAAAGAGAGGGACAGGTGCTGACAGAGAGAGGCGGGCTGACAGAGAGGGTGGCTGAGAGAGAGGGGGTGAGGAGGCAAAAGAGAGAGAAACTTTAGGACCCCAGGATCAAGTGGCTGCGATCACCCACAGGCCAGCCCAGCCTCCACATGTGACCAGCTCCGCCAGGCCAATCACAGATGCCCATGTCGGCCGCCCGCACATGACCCCACTTGGCCAATCACACGGCGCTCACCGCCCATCGCTGAGCTGGGCTCGGAGTGATCCCGACAGTGAAACAGTCAAAACAGGACAGGTGGCAACCCTACACCTGCGGGCCCCTTTCTGTGGCCGGGCCCCAGGCCACGGCCGAATTGACCGACCTGTCAGTCCACCCCTGACTACAGATATATGCGCCTAAGTCAAATTTTATGAATCGGGTTTACATCCACTTTAATGCTCCCAGCTTTGTGGGAACAGTTTGGGGACGGCCCCCTCCTGTTCCAACATGACTGTGCACCAGTGCACAAAGCAAGGTCCATAAAGACATGGATGAGCGAGTTTGGGGTGGATGAACTTGACTGGCCTGCACAGAGTCCTGACCTCAACCCAATAGAACACCTTTGGGATGAATTAAAGTGGATATTGCAATCCAGGCCTTCTCGTCCATCATCAGTGCCTGACCTCACAAATGTGCTTCTGGAATAATGGTCAAACATTCCCATAGACACACTCCTAAACCTTGTGGACAGCCTTCCCAGAAGAGTTGAAGCTATTAAAGCTGCAAAGGGTGGGCCAACTCAATATTGAACCCTACAGACTAAGGCGCCATTAAAGTTAATGTATGTGTAAAGGCAGGTGTCCCAATACTTTTGGTAATATAGTGTAGTTAATTTGGACCAGACTGGCCCAAACTAATTATGTAACATGTAAGGCCGCTGAATGTGCGGTATAAACTGTATGTACTGTAGCTGAGGCTAAATACAGCACACCGCGCCGTGTTCCGGGTTCGAGCCAAGACTTTCTGTCTCATACCCAGAACACACTAGAGTCTATCTTGGCCCTCAGCCAATCAGAGAAAGTGATGTATTCTAGCAACCATCATCAGCCCGCCTCTCTGGAATGCCCCGGAGCACAGTGTGATATGCTGTATTTAGCCTCAGCTATATACAATTTATATCTCACATCCGGCGGCCTCACATGTCAGTGAGGGACAGCTTGGCCCAAACAAACTATGTAAAGTAGCAAAAGCTGGAGATCAGTTTTAAGCAAAAAAAACAAATGAGGGTTTAATACTACTTTAAAAGTGGTATTAAACCCAAAACGAAAAATTTTATATATTGCAACTTACCAACCCTTAGATGTGGTGGCTGCATTCGTTTTCTTTTTAGGCTTCTTTCCCTCTGTTTTTACCTGGTAATCTAGCTAGCCAGTAACACACCGCCTGTATTAGAGTGCCCCCACTCTGGAGGAAGGAGCACAGGGGCACCTTTGAACAGCAGCATTATCAGTCCGACGGGAAGGGAGTGTTAGATGCACTAGCAGATTTAGATACACTTAACAAATTAAAGCCAAACTCCAGCTCACACTGCATTTACACAAGCAGTCACAGCAAACAGTTTTTTCATTTGTGATAAAGGTTTTACATCAATAAATAAAAGCTGATCATTATAAGCACCCCTGTCGTAATAAATGGTTTGTCTCAACAATCGAACTGCTAAATCTGCAGCAGACTTACTCGCAGGATCACCAGGTGAAAATAAAGGAAAGAAAGCCTAAAAAAGAAACCTAATGCAGCCAAAATATCTAAAAATCGGTAAGCTACAATATAATACATTTCTTTTGGGTTTAATGCCACATTAAGGTAGGGATCTGTGACATTGTTTTGGGGGGCAGACTATGAGCATTAGGAGTAAAATAAATCCTAGTTCAGCAATAATTGGAGGTAATAAATGTCCCTGCATTTGTGGTCAGTTGGAATAAGAATTGCCCTTACATCAGTGGTCAGTGGGAGTAAAAAATGCGTTGACACCCGTTTGTGTGCAGGCTTTGTTTGTTATTGCGTCTGCATCCTCCCTGAGCTCTATGTAGACAGCCTATAAAGGTCAGTCTAGCCACTGAGTCTGCATCTACTTCTATAGGCTGTCTGCGCTCAATGCACGTAGCTGCATCACACCAGTGTGGGGTTCAAGAAGTAAAATTAGGCGGTAAGGAGGCAATATAATACCTCCTCCACAGCTGTCAAATGCTCTCTGAAGAGCGATCCAAATGTGGATCACTCTTCAGAGAGCATAGCTAACGTGAATGAGCCCTAAAACAAATGAATAAAAACACAGAGCGATCAACTTATCCTTTCACTAATGACAGAAGAGTCAATCTTATGGTTAAAGGTTCTGTCCTACTGACATACACTACCACTCTCTTCAATTCATTTATATCTCAAAGAGCAACTTCACTTTCGTTGAGAAAAAAACATTCCCCTCTGGATGATCTATGTATATTACAAGGATTTTAACAAACTTTGTTGCAGATTCCTACATTTTGTTACATCTTGTTCCGAAGAAATCCCTGTGTGTTTGTCTGTGTCCATGTGGGAAAGTGAATCTAATGGGAGTGATTCCATAATTCTCAATCAACTGTGCAACTGCAGGGCTCTAATTGGAAAAATTGCAGGGTCTGCATCCTTTTAGACAAGTTCCTATTGGGATTATCTCACCAAAAATGACAGTTTTGTTGCAGGGGATGCCTGAAATCTGACTTGTATCTTAGGCAGACTTCTGGGAAAATTGGTGAGCCAATCAC
Organism: Lithobates septentrionalis; assembly: GCA_037952835.1. Taxonomy (NCBI): domain Eukaryota; kingdom Metazoa; phylum Chordata; class Amphibia; order Anura; family Ranidae; genus Lithobates; species Lithobates septentrionalis. Next base: position 168,656 of record JBBDGP010001704.1, read on the forward strand.
ACAAGCAGGAAATGATGTTTCCGGGGAGTGGTCAGTACACATTCTATGTACAGAACAACTCCAGGTAGCCATATTGCAATGCATTTTCAGAAAATGACAGAGCTGCAGATTGAAAAGGAAAAGGAATTTTTAATAGCATTCAATTACAATATGACATGTGTCACAATTGTATATGCTATATACTGTATATATTTTTTATTTGCTATTTTTTTTTTCATGTAAGTGGAGTTACCCGTAAGTCATCCTGTGCATGAGACAACTTGAACGGGTACAGTTCTTTGAGTCCAGTCAACAGAAGAAGGGACACAGACCGCAATAAAAAAGATAACAAGGATTCCTGCAGCCCCCTACTCCACCAAAAAAAATAATGTTGCATATTTAAATGTCTTGTCTGGTGAAACAGTTGTCATCGTGAGAGTGAAGCTGGCCATACACTAGTAGACACGAGCAGGAAATTTTGGAATAAATAGACTTTCCTGAAGGAAAAAACACATACACTGTTAGGAATGTTAATTTGAGAAAAATTTTACGTCCTGCTCCTTTAAATTTTCTTGTCGCTATGTTTGAAAAATAAACATCGATCTGACCCCACTAACCATTAGGAAATCAAATAAACTTTCTTAAAGCGGAACTTTACCCAAAAGGGGAAGTTCCGTTTTTCCACCTCCTCCCCTCCTCTACCACCTATTTTTGGGGGGAGAGTAATTACCTGGTTTTGACATTGTTTTTTAGAGGGACTTCTTCTCATTCCCTTGTTTTGGCTACAGGACTGGAAGCCCTCAAAAGGGGCTCACCGCCACCTTTCTGTCGAGTTGGGCTGGATTCATCGGGAGCGAATTTCCCCAACACGCCCGCACCATCACTCACAGACCCTCAACCAAGCAAGTCAGTCCCGCACGGTCTTCCACTTCTAAGAGTGCATATTTTTTAGCACTGATTACTGTATTGGTGTCACTGGTCCCCAAAAAAGTGTCAGTTATGCCGCGTACACACGACCAGTTTTGCCGTCGGAATAAATTCTCAAGGTTTCTCCGACGGAACTCTGATGGAATTCCATTCAAGCGGTCTTGCCTACACACGGTCAAACCAAAGTCCGACCAAAGTCTGACCGTCCAGAACGTGGTGACGTACAACACGTATGACGGGACTAGAAAAAGGAAGTGCAATAGCCAGTAGCCAATAGCTTCCGTCTCATACTTGCTTCAGAGCATGCGTCGTTTTTGGTCCGTCGGAACAGCATACAGACGAGTGGTTTTACCGATAGGAATTGATTCCATCGGAAATATTTAGAACATGTTCCATTTCTAGGTCCGTCAGAATTAAAAAAAAAAAAAAGTCAGATGACGCATACACACGATCGGAATAGACGATGAAAAGCTTCCGCATGACTTTTTCTGTCGGACATTCCGCTCGTGTGTACACGGCATTAGTGTCAGATTTGTCTGCTGCAATATTGCAGTCCCGCTATAAGTCGCTATTCGCCGCCATTACTAGTAAAAAATAAATAAAAATACATAGTTTGTAGACGCTATAACTTTTGCGCAAACCAATCATACGCTTATTGGGATTTTTTTTTACCAAAAATATGTAGCAGAATACATATTGGCCTAAATTGATAAAGAAATTTGTTTTTTTTTCAATTTTTTTATTGCATATGTATTATAGCAGAAAGTAAAAAATATTGTTTTTTTTTTTTAAATTTACGCTCTTTTTTTGTTTATAGTGCAAAAAAAACAAAAAAAAAACAAAACAAAGCTCTATTTGTGGGAAAAAAAGGACATAAATATTATTTGGGTACAATTGTCATTTAAAGCGATGCAAAAAATGGCCTGGTCATTATTTACTTGAGGACCAGCTGCTGCAGTTATACTGCAGCAGGTTGGTTCCCCTGGGCAAGCCGTCGTAGCTGTTAGTTGGGCATGCGGCCGACTAGGGGGCGCGCGCGCGCACCCGAGGCGATGGGATTCGTTTCAGAACCGATGAGTCTTCATGCCCAGGCCAATGATTTCTGGCCTGAACCTGGTGATCGATTCTGACGAATGAGAGACTGTCCCCTGCCTGTGTAATGTAAACACAGGCAGGGGAAGTGATGTCATCTCCCCTCCTGGAATCCTTTTCGATTCCAGAGCGCAGAGACTAACAGTGAGTTGCACCAACACTGCACTGACACAGTACACGTAGGCACACTTTTCACCCCTCGATCACCCCCCCCCCCAGTTAACCCCTTTACTCCCTGCCACTGTGTCACCAAGTGCAGTGTTCATATTTTTCACTGATCACTGTACTGGTGTCATTTGTGACACTAATCAGCGTTAGGGCAGTTAGTAGGCACAGGTATCTTTAGGGTGCCCCCTTAATAAAGGTTTAACCCCTTGATCACCCCCCAATTAACCTTTCACCCCCTGTCACCAGTGTCACCAATATAGTGTACATATCTCTTTTCTGATCACTGTATTTAGTGTCACGGATGACACTAGTTAGCCAGTTAGCTATTTACTGTCACCGTCAGGTTTTTATAGCATCAGGGTACCTGCCATATATTACTGAATAAAGGTTTAACCCCCTGATCGCCCCCCAGTACAGATTTTAGTGTCAGTTAGGGTCAGCGTCAATCCCAGGCAGCGTCAGATTAGTGCCAGTAGCGCAAACACCCACGCACGCACCATACACCTCCCTTACTAGTATAGTGTCTGAACGGATCAATATATTTGATCTGATCAGATCTATACTAGCGTCCCCAGTAGTTTAGGGCGGTGTTTCTCAACTCCAGTCCTCAAGGCGCCCCAACAGGTCATGTTTTCAGGATTTCCCTCAGATGAAACAGCTGTGGTAATTACTAAGGTAGTGAAACTGATCAAATCACCTGTGCCAAATAATGGATAGCCTGAAAACATGACCTGTTGGTGCGCCTTGAGGACTGGAGTTGAGAAACACTGGTTTAGGGTTCCCAAAAATGCAGCGTTAGCGGGATCAGCCCGGATACCTGCTAGCACCTGCATTTAGCCCCTCCCCCCAGCCCAGCCCACCCAAGTGCAGTATCAATTGATCACTGTCACTTACAAAACACAACACACATAACTGCAGCATTCACAGAGTCAGGCCTGTTTCCAGAGAACGCTAACAGTTTTTTTGGTAGCGATTTGAAGCAGTCGCTGACAACCAGTTGCTCTTTTTGCCTGTGAGTCGCACTAGTTGTACCTGTAAATTTAGAGGCCAAAATGTCCAAACAGAGGTACACTAGTGAAGAGGCTTACACGTTGCTGAGCATGACAGATGAGAGTGAAGAGGAAGTCACCCATCTGTCAAATTCAGGCTCAGTATACGAACCGGTAGACAGCAGCGGCACCCTGACAGATAGCTCTGATGACGGAATAGTGGTCTGTCATGTACCTGAAGGGAGACTGGAATGACGAGGTCGGCCTCTCTTCTATCTCCAGCCCAGGTCCCGCTGAGAGTGAAACAGAGGGAGCTGAGGGACAGGAGAAACACGAGTGCCTGCAGGTGTAGACCCGGAAACTTGTAGCAGAGGATATGACCTTGGGAAGGCAGGAGAACCATCAGATTAGAAAGGGCAGCCGTGCACCATGGGTCACCTGAGTTTAAAGAGGCACTGCGGAACTGGGACGTCAGTAGAGTTTCTGGCAGACTTGCAGCAGAAAGTCACAGCTGGTCGCAGACACTCAGATGGCAGGGTTGAGCCAAGCAGGGAACAGGAGCGAGGTCACTATAATAGCTGGGTTCGGTAGCAGGCGGGCAGCAAGGTACCAAGGCATTAGGCAGAAGCAGGGGCGGACTGACCATTCGGTCACTCGGTCGCCGACCGAGGGCCCGCCGTCAGGAGGGGCCCCATGAGTGGCTCAGTCAGCAGCAGAAAAAAGCCGCCCGCCGCACCGCACGAAAACCCCATCCTCCTGTCCTGGATTATTACTGCTCCCAGCGCCGCTGCCGAGCAGGGCTCGGCTTAGGCTGAGAGAGGCTCTGTCAGCAGGGAGGGGCGGGACAGGGAGCTCCACTGACGCTCTGACCCTGCCCTGCCACGCCCCTCCCCATGAAGTCTGAGTCTGTATCTAATTAGAGCGTCTCTCCTGCACTTTTGAGAGCTCCGCTCTGGACCACAAAAAGCCCCGCCCCCTTAACATCGAAAGCTCCGCCCCCTACCGCAGAAAGCTCCGCCCCTATCGCCGAAAGCCCCGCCCCTATCGCCGAAAGCCCCGCCCCCTACCGCCGAAAGCCCCGCCCCCGGACCTCTGAGAGCTGGAGGTGAGCCCGACTGGTCAGGTAGGTCCTTCTGCCTACCGTATATACCTGAACTGTAGACTCCTTTTTTTTGCTAAACCATCCCTGGAAATGTTGTTTACCCCCCTGTAAAGCTGTGCATTGCTGAAAGTTTAAAATTTAAAACTGGCTACCTGGTTATTTCCTATAGTCGCATCCCCAGTCTCTGGTTATTTCCTATAGTCGCATCCCCAGTCTCTGGTTACTTCCTGTAGTCGCATTCGCAGTCTCTGGTTATTTCCTGTAGTCGCATCCCCAGTCTCTGATTATTTCCTGTAGTCGCATTCGCAGTCTCTGGTTATTTCCTGTAGTCGCATTCGCAGTCTGGTTACTTCCTGTAGTCGCATTCGCAGTCTCTGGTTATCTCCTATAGTCGCATTCGCAGTCTGGTTACTTCCTGTAGTCGCATTCGCAGTCTCTGGTTACTTCCTGTAGTCGCATTCGCAGTCTGGTTACTTCCTGTAGTCGCATTCGCAGTCTGGTTACTTCCAGTAGTCGCATTCGCAGTCTGGTTACTTCCTGTAGTCGCATTCGCAGTCTCTGGTTACTTCCTGTAGTCGCATTCGCAGTCTCTGGTTACTTCCTGTAGTCGCATTCGCAGTCTGGTTATTTCCTGTAGTCGCATCCCCAGTCTCTGATTATTTCCTATAGTCGCATTCGCAGTCTGGTTATTTCCTGTAGTCGCATTCGCAGTCTCTGGTTATTTCCTGTAGTCGCATTCGAAGTCTGGTTACTTCCTGTAGTCGCATTCGCAGTCTCTGGTTATTTCCTGTAGTTGCATTCACAGTCTGGTTATTTCCTGTAGTCGCATTCGCAGTCTGGTTATTTCCTGTAGTCGCATTCGCAGTCTCTGGTTAGTTCCTGTAGTCGCATTCGCAGTCTGGTTATTTCCTGTAGTCGCATTCGCAGTCTCTGGTTATTTCCTGTAGTCGCATTCGCAGTCTGGTTACTTCCTGTAGTCGCATTCGCAGTCTCTGGTTATCTCCTGTAGTCGCATTCGCAGTCTGGTTATTTCCTGTAGTCGCATTCGCAGTCTCTGGTTATTTCCTGTAGTCGCATTCACAGTCTCTGGTTACTTCCTTTAGTCGCATTCACAGTCTGGTCATCTCCTATAGTCGCATTCGCAGTCCTGTAGTTGCATTCGCAGTCTCTGGTTATCTCCTGTAGTCGAATTCGCAGTCTGGTTATTTCCTGTAGTCGCATTCACAGTCTGGTCATCTCCTATAGTCGCATTCGCAGTCCTGTAGTTGCATTCGCAGTCTCTGGTTATCTCCTATAGTCGCATTCGCAGTCTGGTTACTTCCTGTAGTCGCATTCGCAGTCTGGTTATTTCCTGTAGTCGCATTCGCAGTCTCTGGTTAGTTCCTGTAGTCGCATTCGCAGTCTGGTTATTTCCTGTAGTCGCATTCGCAGTCTGGTCATCTCCTATAGGCGCATTCGAAGTCTGGTCATCTCCTATAGTCGCATTCGCAGTCTGGTTATTTCCTGTAGTCGCATTCGCAGTCTCTGGTTATCTCCTGTAGTCGCATTCGCAGTCTCTGGTTATCTCCTGTAGTCGCATTCGCAGTCTCTGGTTATTTCCTGTAGTCGCATTCGCAGTCTCTGGTTATTTCCTGTAGTCGCATTTGCAGTCTCTGGTTATCTCCTGTAGTCGCATTCGCAGTCTGGTTATTTCCTGTAGTTGCATTCGCAGTCCTGTAGTTGCATTCGCAGTCTGGTTATTTCCTGTAGTCGCATTCGCAGTCTCTGGTTACTTCCTTTAGTCGCATTCACAGTCTGGTTATCTCCTATAGTCGCATTCGCAGTCTGGTTATTTCCTGTAGTTGCATTCGCAGTCTCTGGTTACTTCCTTTAGTCGCATTCACAGTCTGGTTATCTCCTATAGTCGCATTCGCAGTCTGGTTATTTCCTGTAGTTGCATTCGCAGTCCTGTAGTTGCATTCACAGTCTGGTTATCTCCTGTAGTTGCATTCGCAGTCTTTGGTTATTTTCTGTAGTCGCATTCGCAGTCTGGTTACTTCCTGTAGTCGCATTCGCAGTCTCTGGTTACTTCCTTTAGTCGCATTCACAGTCTGGTCATCTCCTATAGTCGCATTTGCAGTCCTGTAGTTGCATTCACAGTCTGGTTATCTCCTGTAGTCGCATTCGCAGTCTGGTTATTTCCTGTAGTTGCATTCGCAGTCCTGTAGTTGCATTCACAGTCTGGTTATCTCCTGTAGTTGCATTCGCAGTCTTTGGTTATTTCCTGTAGTCGCATTCGCAGTCTGGTTACTTCCTGTAGTCGCATTCGCATTCTCTGGTTACTTCCTTTAGTCGCATTCACAGTCTGGTCATCTCCTATAGTCGCATTTGCAGTCCTGTAGTTGCATTCACAGTCTGGTTATCTCCTGTAGTCGCATTCGCAGTCTGGTTATTTCCTGTAGTCGCATTCACAGTCTGGTCATCTCCTATAGTCGCATTCACAGTCCTGTAGTTGCATTCGCATTCTCTGGTTATCTCCTGTAGTCGCATTCGCAGTCTGGTTATTTCCTGTAGTCGCATCCCCAGTCTCTGGTTATCTCCTGTAGTCGCTTTCGCAGTCCGGTTATTTCCTGTAGTCGCATTCACAGTCTCTGGTTACTTCCTGTAGTCGCATTCGCAGTCTCTTTTTATCTCCTGTAGTCATTTATGATATCTATGGCTATGCATATTTATTGAATCCATATTGAGCACTATATTTGATTGGCTGTTTGCTTCTGCTTAGGCCTGGCACACACGCACAATCGCACATGATGATGACTTCATCATTATGTGCGTGATTGTGATTGTGCGTGTGTGCCAAGCAGAAGCAGCCAATCAAATATAGTGCTCAATATGGATTCAATAAATAGTGGGAAGATTTTTCCTTCCATTGGTGGTCAGTGGGAAGAATGTTCCTTACATTGGTGGTCAGTGGGAAGAATGTTCCTTACATTGGTGGTCAGTGGGAAGAATGTTCCTTACATTGGTGGTCAGTGGGAAGAATGTTCCTTACATTGGTGGTCAGTGAGAAGAATGTTCCTTACATTGGTGGTCAGTGGGAAGAATGTTCCTTACATTGGTGATCAGTGGGAAGAATGCTCCTTACATTGGTGGTCAGTGAGAAGAATGTTCCTTACATTGGTGGTCAGTGGGAAGAATGTTCCTTACATTGGTGATCAGTGGGGAGAATGTTCCTTACATTGGTGATCAGTGGGAAGAATGTTCCTTACATTGGTGATCAGTGAGAAGAATGATCCTTACATTGGTGGTCATTGGGAAGAATGTTCCTTACATTGGTGGTCAGTGAGAAGAATGTTCCTTACATTGGTGGTCAGTGGGAAGAATGATCCTTACATTGATGGTCAGTGGGAAGAATGTTCCTTACATTGGTGATCAGTGAGAAGAATGTTCTTTACATTGGTGGTCAGTGGGAAGAATGTTCTTTACATTGGTGGTCAGTGGGAAGAATGTTCTTTACATTGGTGGTCAGTGGGAAGAATGTTCCTTACATTGGTGGTCAGTGGGAAGAATGTTCCTTACATTGGTGGTCAGTGGGAAGAATGTTCTTTACATTGGTGGTCAGTGGGAAGAATGTTCTTTACATTGGTGATCAGTGAGAAGAATGTTCCTTACATTGGTGTTCAGTGAGAAGAAGAATGTCCCTTACATTGGTGATCAGTGGGAAGAATGTTCCTTACATTGGTGGTCAGTGGGAAGAATGCTCCTTACATTGGTGATCAGTGGGAAGAATGTTCCTTACATTGGTGATCAGTGGGAAGAATGTTCCTTACATTGGTGATCAGAGAGAAGAATGTTCCTTACATTGGTGATCAGTGGGAAGAATGTTCCTTACATTGGTGATCAGAGAGAAGAATGTTCCTTACATTGGTGATCAGTGGGAAGAATGTTTCTTACATTGGTGGTCAGTGGGAAGAATGTTCCTTACATTGGTGGTCAGTGGGAAGAATGTTCCTTACATTGGTGGTCAGTGAGAAGAATGCTCCTTACATTGATGGTCAGTGGGAAGAATGTTCCTTACATTGGAGGTCAGTGAAAATTATATAAAGTAAATAATAATAATTAAAAAAAAATGTAAAGCACCCCCATTATCCCCGCACATGCTCTATATGAAAAGCTTTATGTAGGATGAGCACATGTATGTAAACATGTGTCTATAGACGCAAATGCTGGACATGGGAGCGCACCTGAAAGGTAACCCCCCCCCCTTCCCCAGGAGAGCGCTTCTCCTAGGGAGTTATCTGATGTGGGGAGGAGCCGCGAGAGCCACCCCCAGAAGACCTGGTTCGGGGCCACTCTGTGCAAAACGAGCTGCACAGTGGAGGGAAGTATGATATGTTTGTTATTTAAAAAAAAAAAAGAGCCTTTACAATCACTTTAATTTTGGAAATGTACCGTTGTTGCACTTTCTTTAATGTAATTCTGTGACGAACGCATGTAGTGTGGGCAGTGCAAAATGTAGGTGGGAATTTGTGTGGGTGTGGCTTGAGTGTGGGTGGGAACACATGAGCGGGGACAGGGGGCCCCAGGATCTCCTATTGCCCGGGGGCCCCATGAGTTGTCAGTCCGCCCCTGGGCAGAAGCAAGGTCAAATGGGAAGCCGGGATCAGGAACATGATCAGGAATATAACAGAGTACAGAATCAGGGTCAAGAAAAGCCAAGTTCAGCAACAGCTATCAAGCAGGATAACAGCAGGATTTAGGGTATCAGGGAACAGCTGAAGACCAGTCAACATTGATCAGGGGTCAGGGCACCGTTTAAATAGGCTGTCTGGCGCCAATTGGCACTAGGGACGCGCTCCTGCGCGTGCATGCATTCCGTCGCCATGCGTATTGGTGCCTATGGGCATCTGCAGTCGCCCGTGAGCGCGCAAGTGCACAACGGAGGTATTCTAATGGTTCTCTTACATGGTTCCTGCTAAGATAAGGCGTACCCAACCCCGTTCTTCTGTTGAGGTGCAAGAACCACAGGGCTCTCGTATTGAGCAGAGAGCCAGTACTAGTGCTGCTCATCCTTCTGGTGAACTGGCAAGCATCAGCGGCCTAGTACATCCTGGTCGTAGTAAAACCAGCACTGCAGTAACACGTGGTGATGTGGCAAGTCCCATAAGTGCAGTTCAAGCTGGTGCGGTGGCTAGCACAAATAGTGCCCCGCAGCCACCAAGAAGACAAACATAGGCCGTCGACCCCATAGTGCCCTTCCCACTGCATTTGCCAATCCTAATTGGGAGCCCACCACTTCTGCAGTGCCCATACTTTCCCATTAGTTGGCCAACCCAGAATTCAGGTGGAAACAGTTGATTTTACGCCACTTGATTTTTATTCACTATTTTTCACGGAAGATCTCTATAGATCTATTGTGGACCAAAGCAATTTGTATGCTGGTCAATTCATCACTGCTAATCCCCAGTTGAACCTTGCCAGAGATTGGAAAACTATTACGGTTTCCGAATTTAAGACCTTTCTGGGCCTATCCCTTCTCATGAGCATTACTAAAAAGTGTAATTTGCGGTCATATTGGTCCACTGACCCAAAACACCATATGTCCGTGTTCTCTGCTTCCATGACCAGGACACGATACGAGCAGATCTTGCAGTTAATGCATTTTAATGATAATGAACTCTGTCGTCCTCGGGGTGACCCTGGATACGATCGGCTCCACAAAATTTGGCCCCTCGTAAACCACTTTAACCAACAGTTTGCAGCCTTGTTTATTCCCGAACAAGTTGTCTGCGTTGATGAGTGCCTGATTACATTTTCTGGCCGCTTGTCTTTCAAACAGTATCTTCCCAGCAAGCGTGCCAGATATGGGGTCAAGTTGTATAAGCTCTGTGACAGGGCAACAGGCTATACATATAGTTTTATGGTTTACGTGGGAAGAGCCGGAGAACTGCCCAGACTTCATAGGAAGAGCTGGCAAGATTGTTTGGGAATTGGTGAAACCCTTATTAGCAAAGGGGTACGTGGACAATTATTACACAAGCGTGCTACTTTTTAGTCACCTTTTTGATTATGAAATTGGCGCATGTGGCACCATGCGATCTAATCGCCGGGGCTTCCCCCAATGGCTTGTAGAATCCCAACTTAGAAGGGGGAGAGAGCCTTTGGGAAATGTAATAATTTGCTCGCAGTGAAGTGGAGGGACACACGGAATGTTTTGTGTGTCCTCCCTTCACGCAGATACGACAGTCGAAATTCCAATAGCGACTGGTGTTGTTGTGAAGCCCCTCTGTGTCCACGAATACAACCTTAACATGGGAGGGCGGATTTCAACGACCAGATGTTGGCACCATACTTAATTGCCCATAAGGCCAGATGCTGGTATAAAAAATGTCTGTATATTTATTCCAATTGGCTCTGCTAAACGCTTATGTGCTATACAAAGCATCAGGACGAACTGGATCCTTCCTAAAATTCCAGGAAGAGATCATCACAGCCCTTCTGTTTCCAGATGGTGCTGTGCTCCACCTTCCCAATGCAAATGCAGTGAGCCGGCTGCATGAGAGGCATTTTACGTATGTCCTCCCTGGTACCCCTACCCAAAGAACACCCCAAAGAAGATGTCGTGTCTGCAGAAAACGCGGATATAGGAGTGACACCTGCTTCAATTGTCCCTCCTGTCCTGACCAACCTGGTCTCTGCATCAGTGAATGTTTCCAACGCTACCATACACTAGTGGAGTATTAGCGTAGGGCACAGCACTGCACAGTCCTAGGCCACACTAACACAGGGTCTCCAAAGATGAGATGGACATCACATTTTGAGAGACCCTAATCTGGAACGTTTACAGTTACAGTTTATATAAAAGTGCAAAAAAAAAACCAAAAAAAAAAACCACACACACAAAAAAAGAAAAAAGCCAAAAATAGTTGTTGTTTTATTTTTTTCTCTCTCTATTGTTCTCTCTCTATTGTTACTGTATTTTATAACTGTAATGTTTTATTGTTACTGTGTTTTGTTGTATTTGCTTTGCAGGTATGGTATGTTTCACTGTTGTACTGTAATGTTACTTTGTATTATTGTTAACCATTATTTGCTTTGCAGGTACGCCATTCAGCTTGTCATAAATCAGATGTAACCAGAACTGCGTGACTGCGACAAAGTGAACCAAACGTAAGTAGGTGAAAAAGTAAGTAATTTATTAAGATAAATGCATACAAATATAAACGCACCACCAATACCAAACAATGTAAATAAACCGAACAACCAAACAGTGACAACAAACTAACCAGCATATACAGCAAAAGGGGATACCAGAATCGTAGTCTAGCCAGGCCAGGGTCATAAACAGGAGATCAGCAGATGGGGGGCAAGGAGCAAGACAGACAGGGAGAAGGTGGAAGGGATCAGGCTGCAGGGCAGGGGAACAGGAATACAGGATAACAGGATGGGTAAGAACAGGTACAAATACAGGATCAGGTTCAGGTTCAAGTTTGCAGGTTCACAGGAAACAGGTCAGGGCTCAAGAACAATACCAAGGCAAGGATGTGTGAGCTTGCCGGGTATTTATACCATTTCCTGAAATCAGACTCAGGTGATGCCTGACTGCAGGAAGTGATATCAGCTCCATACTGCCAGGATCCACCCGCTGGTGGACACCAGTATTGTGGCCCAAAGATCACATAACATCAGCAGGGGAAAGCTCTCCTGACAGTACCAAACTGCCAGAAAACACCTGCTGGTGGACATCAGTACTGCACGCCAAATGTCAGATAGTATTACCAGTGGGTGAAACCTTTCCTGACAGTACCCCCCTCAAAGGAGTGACCTCTGGAAGCTCCAACTAGCCGCTGCTGGGTAAAGTCCAATGGCGTCAAGTTGGGCAGCGGGCAGAGTCACATCAGGCTGGGCATAAGGAAGGTCCATGGCTTTAAACCGGGCAATGAGCACATCGAGCTGGGCAGCGGGTACAGACACATCAGGCTGGGCAATAGGTACGTCAAACTTGGTAGCAGGCACAGGAACCTCAGGCTGAGTAGCAGGCACATCGAGCTGGGCAGCAGGCACATCAAACTGGGCGGCAGGCACATCGAGCTGGATGGCAGGCACATCGAGCTGGACAGCAGGCACATCGAGCTGGGCAGCAGGTACATTGAGCTGGGCGACAGGCACATTGAACTGGGCAGCAGGCACATTGAACTGGTCATGCAGGCACATCAAACTGGGCAGCAGGCATGGGCACATCAAGCTGCGCAGCATGCACATCAAGCTGGGCAGCATGCATGGGCACATCAAGCTGGGCAACAGGCACATCAAGCTGGGCAGCAGGCACATCAGGCTGGGCAGCAGGCAGGGGCAAATCAGCCTGGGCAGCAGGCAGGGGCAAATCAGCCTGGGCAGCAGGCAGGGGCAAATCAGCCTGGGCAGCAGACGGAGGCACATCAGGCTGGAACACTGGCTCTGGCACTTCAGGCTGGAACACTGGCACTTCAGCCTGGAACACTGACACTGGCACTTCAGGCTGGAACACTGGCACTTTAGGCTGGAAAACTGGCACCAAGACTTCAGGCTGGGACACTGGCACCAAGACTTCAGGCTGGAACACTGGCACCGGAACTTCAGGCTTTCTCTTTAGCTTAGCCACTGAAGCTCTGTGGGTGACTGCAGGACTGTAGGTAAGGGATGCAGCAGACTGGAAAGGAGGGTTGGCATATGGCAGGGAAGAGGTAACAGTAGCTGGGGGAAGTTCTTGTGGGTTTGTAGGCAGCTGAGAAGAGGCAGGTGGGTAAAAGGCAGGATAGGTGCAGGGAGCAGAAACTGGATATTGGTATTTGGTTGGAAGCAGCGTATACTGGGCTGCGACTGAGGTTGCCATGGGTGATGGGGAAAAATACATTTGGGTAGGCAGGTGTCTGATGGCAGAGGTGGTTTGTTTGGCTGGGGCTGATTGCATCATATCAGACCATGCTGAAAGTATAGGTTGCACAAACTGCATTTTTAATTCTGCCTGTCTAACAAAGGACTGAACAGACTCAACGCACTCTATTATCATCTGTTGGGAACAGGCTGAGTAGTGCTCACAAAAGTATGTGGGATCATCTTCCAGAAGCCACACCAGAGATACAACCTGATTAATACTAAAAGGTGGAGAGGAATCCTCATGGCCCTTTGGAATACAGGGCAGGGCCAGCTCTTTACAAATTTGGATTAAAGGCTGCACACCAACTAAACAGTATACAACCCTGATCGACCAGGGAGTGAGCCAAACTAATAATTTCTAGTAATTGGTCACTAGTCCACTCTTGCAATGCCTGGCGGCAATATTTACTACTCTCTGATGCCAGTAGAGCAAAATAAACAACCTCATCGGCATTCATGTTAGCAGACAAACTGAACCAAAATGGTTCCCCTGTGCAGCCACTTCTGGTCAGGGATGGCCTTGGTATTCTGTCATAAATCAGATGTGACCAGAACTGCATGACTGCGACAGAGTAAACCAAACGTAAGTAAGTGAAAAAGTAAGTAATTTATTAAGATAAATGCATACAAATATAAACGCACCACCAATACCAAACAGTGTAGATAAACCAAACAACCAGTGACAACAAACTAACCAGTATATACAGCAAAAGGGGATACCAGAATCGTAGTCTAGCCAGGCCAGGGTCATAAACAGGAAATCAGCAGATGGGGGGCAAGGAGCATGATAAACAGGGAGAAGGTGGAAGGGATCAGGCTGCAGGGCAGGGGAACAGGAATACAGGATAACAGGATGGGTGGGAACAGGTACAAATACAGGATCAGGTTCAGGTTTGCAGGTTCAGGTTTACAGGTTCACAGGATACAGGTCAGGGCTCAAGGACAATACCAAGGCAAGGATGTGTGAGCTTGCCGGGTATTTATACCATTTCCTGAAGTCAGGCTCAGGGGATGCCTGACTGCAGGAAGTGATATCAGCTCCATACTGCCAGGATCCACCCGCTGGTGGACACCAGTACTGCGGCCCAAAGATCACATAACACCAGCAGGGGAAAGCTCTCCTAACAATTCCCTACTGCAGGAGACACCTGCTGGTGGACATCAGTACTGCACACCAAATGTCAGATAGTATTACCAGCAGGTGGAACCTTTCCTGACACAGCTGCAGCACAGGTTTATTTATTCTGACAGCAACAGGGTTTGCTCTCACAATACATAAAGCTGTGACTTAAGCGCTGTAGGAGGTGATTTCACCAACACAGTTAAAAAAAAGAGCATATAGGCCGAAGCTTGGGGACAGGGGTGGAGGGGTGATTTGCCCCTAATATTGGGGATGGATTGCCCCCATGCTTCGGCATATATTTTTTACTCTTTTTTTGCCACAGATTGTTGTTTTATTGAGTTCGTGTTTTATTGTTACCATTGTTTGCTTTTCAGGTACACCATTCAGCTGCAGAACTGATTTATTTATCTTGACAGCAACAATGTTTGCTCTCACGATACGTAAATTAACGACTCCAGCGCTGTAGGAGGTGATTTCACCTCCACTGTTAAAACAAATGGTACATGTAGCCCATCATTAGAAGTTGGTGGATGCAGGGCGGTATTCTAATTGTGGGCATACCCACCGCTCAATCTCTCTTTTTCGTTCAGCCCACAGGTTGCATGCAAAAAAGAACATAACAATGTATGCCCAAGGAGGACCAGCAACGTACTGGTATGTTGCTGGACTTTGAGTGGTTATATCAGAATGATACCTGCAAGTTTAGGTATCATCTTGGTATTGTTCTTTTCAGCCAGCGATCTGCTTTCATGTACAAACAACCCTAGTGGCTAATTAGCTGCTAGATTGCTTTTACAAGCGGTGGGAGGGAACATCCCCCCCCCCGTCCTGCCGTCTTCCATGCTTTTCTTGGGCTCTCCTGTCCCAACGGGGAACCTGAAAATGCAGCCGGGGGTTCCACCAGCTGACCATAGAGCTGATCGGAGGCCAGAATGGCTCCAATCATCTCTATGGCCTAAGAAACCGGAAGCTACGAGCATTTCATGACTTTGGTTTCCCTGGATATATATAGCGCCATTGGGAAATTTGGAAAGCATCTTATCACACCGATCTTGGTGGGGTCAGATGCTTTGAGGGTAGAGGAGAGATCTAGAGTCTAATAGACCCCAATTTTTTCAAAAAAGAGTACCTTTCACTACCATAGGGGATATTTACATTTCCTGTGATAACAATAAAAATGATTAAAAAAAAATGAAAGCAACAGTTTAAAAATAAAATAAAAAAGCAAAATAAATAATAAAAAACCACCCCTGTCCCCTATGCTCGTGAGCAAAGGTGAACGCAAGCGTCAGTCTTGTGTCATATGTAAACAGCAATTGCACCATGCATGTGAGGTATCACCGCGAACGTCAGATCAAGGGCAGTAATTCTAGCAGTAGTCCTCCTCCGCAAATAGCTTGAAGTGTCTACTTTCCAAAATTGGGTCATTTGGGGGGGGGGGGGGGTGTGCTATCTTGACATTTCAGGGCTTCCGAAACTGTGATAGACAGTGAGGAAGTGAAATCACCATTTTACGCCCTTAGAAAGCCTGAAGGCAGTGATTGGTTTTTGGGGTCCTGTACACGGCTAGGCTCCCAAAAAATGTCACACATGAGGTATCCCCATAGTCAGGAGAAGCAGCAGAATGTATTTTGGGGTGTAATTCCACATATACCCATGGCATGTGTGAGCAATATATAATTTAGTGACAACGTTGTGTAAAGAAAATTAATAATTTTATATTCCCGAAACTTGTGGCAAAATATAAAATATTCCATGGTCTCAACATGCCTCTTTGCAAATAGCTTGGGGTCTCTACTTTCCAAAATGTGGTAATTTGGGGGGGAGGTTGTGCTATCTGGGTATTGTATGGCCTCCAAAACTGTGATAGGTAGTGAGGAGTGAAATCAAAAATGTACGCCATTAGAAATCCTGAAGACGGTGATTGGTTTTCGGGGTCTCGTACGTGGCTAGACTCCCAAAAAGTCTCACACATGAGGTATCCCCGTACTCAGGAGAAGTAACAGAATGTATTTTGGGGTGCAATTCCACATATAAGCATGCCATGTGTGAGCAATATATCATTTAGTGACAACTTTGTGTAATTTTTTTTTTTTGCCATTTTTCAATCACTTGTGACAAAAAAAGTTAATATTCAATGTGCTCAACATGCCTCTCAGCAATTTCCTTGGGGTGTCTACTTTCCAAAATGGGGTCATTGGGGGGGGGGGGGTTGTACTGCCCTGCCATTTTAGCACCTCAAGAAATGAGATAGGCAGTCATAAACTAAAAGCTGTGTAAATTCCAGAAAATGTACCCTAGTTTGTAGACGCTATAACTTTTGCGCAAACCAATAAATATACACTTATTGACATTTTTTTTTTTTACCCGAGACATGTGGACATTGAATACATTTTGGCCTAAATGTATGACTAAAATTGAGTTTATTGAATTTTTTTATAACAAAAAGTAGAAAATATAATTTTTTAAACAATTTTTCATTCTTTTTACGCTTATATCGCAAAAGAATAAAAATCCCAGAGGTGATCAAATACCACCAAAAGAAATCTCTATTTGTGGGGGGGAAAAAAAGGACGCAAATTTCGTTTGGGTACAACATTGCATGACCGTGCAATTACCAGTTAAAGCAGCGCAGTGCCAAACTGTAAAACGTGCTCTGGTCATTAAGGGGCCAATTCTTCCTGAAGTGGTTAAGGGGGTAAATCTTCCGGAGCCCCTCATCCCTTGTGCACATTGTGTATGTATTATCTGGACACACAGGCAAACTGTACATAGAAATAGATGGGAGAACAGGCGTGTGAGGGGCGGGGAGGACACAGCGAGGAACACTCCTAGCGGCGCCCTCTGGCGGCAGACGAGGGAAGTCTTTGTTTTGTTGTGTCCCGTGTCGGGCACCGCAGTGAGGGGATTCTCCGGCGGAGATCCGGATTGCCTTTTGTGAGTGTGGCGGGCGGAGGAGCGGTGCCGGAGCGTGTGTGGGGTGAGTATGAGGAGCAGAACGGTGCTGTGGGAATGTGGCTGGACTCGGGGAGGAGGGAGGTTCGGGCGGGCTGGTAATAAGGAGAACTTTCCACACGCACACAAACAACGTGTGGAGGCGCCTCTCCTTCCTTATGTGTGTGTTCTCCTCCACCCAGCGGGGGGCAGTGCGGGCTCGGAGCGGCCTGTTCTCTGTGTGTGAGAGAGAGACTCAGGCCTACACCGAGGCCCGCACAGGGAACTTCCTATTCTTCCATTGTGTGTCTCCGGCGGGCGGCTCGGCCTGAACAGACTGCAAGGGGGAGACATAACCCTCCAGAGCCTGGCTGTGCATAGGAGGTAGTGACCGGCATTGTATCTACTAACACAGAGCAGGCTGCATAGACTACCAGCTGCTGGCTCTTCCCTCTCTATACACTTATCTTTGTCAGCGCTGGACATACACTCTGATTGTACCATCTCATCTAAACTGACAACTTGTTTTCATTTTGGATAGAGTAGAGGAGGATTATACCCCCTCTGTCAGGCTTTCTTTGCCATCTGTGTCCCCATTGGGACGATTTCCCTCTACTTCCTGTGCCATAGCCAAAACCGAAAGTGATTGGAAATCTTTCAAAGTGAGCAAATCCCTGGATGTCCCCAGAACTAGTGTCCCCCATTGGAAGAGTTCTCTTCTATTACTGACCAGAACTCAGCTCCTGGACAATATAGTACCAAATCCCTTGGTTAATTTGTACATTGGAGATTTGTGGCATTTTTTTTTAGGTGCATATTAAATCAATAGAAACTAATTAAAAGATGGATAAAATTTTATTGATGCGTAAAAATGCGCAGTTGCCTTAGAGAAGACTCCTACAGTACAGTCCTTAAAAGGTACAGCACGATGGTGTGGTTCCCAACACGTTTCATCCTAAAATGGGGCTTCCTCAGGGGACGCTGTCCAAATGAATATCAGAGCCTTCCTAAGATGTATTGCAATTAAGGATGAGCTCCGGCGTGTTCGCACAGCCCACGTGCAGGAAGTCGGCGCTGCGCTAATCACAGGCAGTGAGACATTGTCCCAATGCGTGGCTGCAGAGATCGGGGAATGTTTCACCAAATGTGATTAGCGCAGTGCCGACTTCCTGCACGTGGGCTGTGCGAACACGCCGGAGCTCATCCTTACAATTGATAATGGTTCAGGGGGTCATGCAGACACCATAAGACCAAAGAATGGACTGCAGGAGGCATGAAAGGACCAGAGGGTCTAGTTTGCAAAAGAACACGAGGATGAGAAACTCCTATTTGGGGACACTCAGCACATAATCTGAGGTCCTATAAGGAGTGTGTGTCCCTCCTCGTGGTTTCCAGCTACAATTCCTTTTTTTTCTTCATGATAATGGTAAAGAGGAGGAAGCTCCCTAACATGGGGATACAGATAGCTATAAAAACTGGCAGGTGTTCTAATCCAGTGGTTCTCAAGTACCCCCAACAGGCCATGTTTACAGCTTTTCCTTTATCTTGCACAGGTGCTTTAAATCGCAGTCAATGTCTTGGTATTTTCGACAGCTTTTTTATCTAAGGCCCCTTTCACACTGGGGCGGTAGGGGGCGTCGGCGGTAAAACAGCGCTATTTTTAGCGCTGTTTTACCGCAGTATTCGGCCGATAGCGGTGCGGTTTTAACCCCCCGCTGGCGGCCGAAAAAGGCTTAAAACCACCCGTACAGTGCGGCTATAGCCGCGGTATAGCCGCGCTGTCCCATTGATTTCAATGGGCAGCAGCAGTGAAGGAGCGGTGTATACACCGCTCCTTCCCCGCTCCAAAGATGCGGCTTGCAGGAGATTTTTTCTTCTCCCGCCAGCGCACCGCTTCAGTGTGAAAGCCCTCGGGCTTTCACACTGAACAAACAGCGGAGGCTGTTTAGGGGCGGTTTGCAGGCGCTATTTTTAGCGCAATAACGCCTGCAAACCGCCCCAGTGTGAAAGGGGTCTAAGGGAAATTCCCAAAACATGGCCTGTTGGGGGTACTTGAGGACAGGGTTGAGAACTCTCTGCTCTAATCCATCTCCACTCTATCC
Organism: Lithobates septentrionalis; assembly: GCA_037952835.1. Classification (NCBI taxonomy): domain Eukaryota; kingdom Metazoa; phylum Chordata; class Amphibia; order Anura; family Ranidae; genus Lithobates; species Lithobates septentrionalis. Next base: position 187,967 of record JBBDGP010001704.1, read on the forward strand.
AAAACTTAAATAAAAAGTTTGGGCTTTTAGTTATACTTCTACTATTTTAAATAGGGATGCACTGATACCATTTTTTTATTACAATGAGTACAAGTACCGATACTTTTTTTTTTTTTTTTTTTTCTTTTTTTTTTTTTAGTACTTGCCTATACCTACCGCAACTGTTTAGTTTTAACTTCAGCTGTCAGCAATGGTACAAAGCATTGAAAAGTTATTTACAGATGAAATAAATTGATTTTTTTTTTTTTAAATTTAGCACTTTTTTTCAATGTGAAATGTGTAAATACATGTTAATATAAATGTGTAAAAATATTCACCAACAAAGCAAACAAAAAAAAAAACTTTTAATTGTTTATCGTTTATAAATTAGACGTGACCAAAAGAAAATAAGCAGGAAAATAATTAAATGGAGGATAATAAGGAGTTAATTAAGGCTGATTAGAGTTAATTAAGGGTTATTAAGGGGTTAAAAAGGGGAACATTTGTTCATCCCTTTTGATCTGCAGATGAAGAAACAGAAATATACAAAAATAAACAATGTTTCTTTTTATTTTAATGTTTCAGGGCTGAGCAATGTTGGTAATAAACATTGCTGTTTTTTTATTCTTTTTGACCGCTCCAATTACCGGATTTCTTTAACACTGGGGAGACCCACTCACAGACCCACTCGGCACTCACAGAGCCGAGCCTGAAAGTATCGGTTTCAGTTATCTGTGTATTTGCACAAGATACTTGTGCAAATATTCGGTATCAGCACTGATACTAGTATCGGTGCAACCCTAATTTTAAAGTTTACTTAAACCTGCCATACACTCTGCAATCTGATTGTACAATCTTATTTAAAGTGGAACTTTAACCATAACAATTTGATAAAATGATGTTCATACATTCCTCACTAATAATTATGCTACCAAAATTAGTTTGTGCTGTAAATTGCTTCCAGTGTTGTTCCTGTTTTTTCTTGCTGGAGGCTGCCATTTTGCTGAGCCCCTGAACAGCAGTAAAACATAAAGCGGAACTAAACACATCAATTTAACAGTTTAAAAAAAACGGTTACATTCCTGGAATGTTAGGATTGCTAACTGTCACATTTGATTGTGTCCTCAACCAAACTGTCAAACCATCAAATGGCTGGAGTCATAACTGATCACACGTGCAGCATCATGGCAGTTGCAGATAAAACAGAAGCAGCTTCCTTGGCGGTAAAGGATAGGAGGGTTTAATTCCGCTTTAAAGTTGTCAGCAGATCGTCTCTGCAAACTTGGCAGTGAGAGAGCAACTGAGCATGTCCAGAGCAGGATGAGACAGTTCGTTACTGCATTTTACACACTAAAGGCACTTATTTTTAATGTTTTACATATCTAAACCTGCAAAGGGGCCAGTCTGAATTGATCTATCAGGAGTGGAACTTTAGTCAGAAAATTAAAGCGGAGTTCCACCCAAAAGTGGAAGCTCCGCTTATCTGTCTCCCCCCCCTCCAGTGCTACAGTTGGCACCTTTCGAGGGGAGGGGGGAGCGGGTGCCTGTTTTTGACAGGTATCTGTCCCCACTTCCGGGAGATTGAGCTGCGGCACGATCACTCGGAAGTTCAGCCCCCATCCTCCCCCCCCCCCCCCCCACCGTGCCAGTTAGAAAGCACAGCGTGCTTCCACATGTACAGTAGGGAACCGGCTGTGAAGCCTCAAGGCTTCACCACTGGATTCCCTTACTACGAATGGCAGTGACAGCACCTAAGAGCCAATGGAAAACATAGGCTGGGGTGCCGACATTGCTGGATTCCAGGACAGGTAAGTGTCCTAATATTAAATGTCAGCAGCTACAGTATGTGTAGCTGCTGACTTTAAATTTTGTGCTGTGGGCACGGAACGCCTCTTTAAGTCCTGCTAGATCAGGGGTGTCAAACTGGCGGCTATCCAGCTGTTGCGGTAGAACCAGTCCCATCATGCCTCTGCTTGTGGGAGTCATGCTTGTAACTGTCAGCCTTGCAATGCCTCATGGGACTTGTAGTTCAGCAACAGCTGGAGGGCCGCCAGTTTGACACCTGTGTGCTAGATCACTGACAGTCTTTAAAGCAGGATTAAACCCTCCTATCCTTTACAGCCAAGGAAGCTGCTTCTGTTTGATCTGCAACTTCCATAGTGCTGCACATGTGATCAGTTATGACTCCAACCATTTGATGGTTTGACAGTTTGGTTGAGGACACAATCAAATGTGACAGTTATCAATCCTGGCATTCCAGGAATGAAACAGTTTTCTGAAATCGTTAAATCGATGGGTTTAGTCCTGCTTTATGGATTTACTGCTGATCAGGGGCTCTGGGCTTCAGCAAAATGGCAGCCTCCAACAAGAAGGGAACAGGAGCAATGCTGGAGGAAATTTACAGCACACACTAATGCTGGTAGCATAATTAATAATGTGGAGTGTATGTTCCTTGCTAGAAAACAAATTTTTCTCCCTTCGCCTTTCAGGACAGCACCTTGGAGAGAGCGTAGCTCCACCTCTTAGACAGGAAACACTGCGTGACAACGCCCCTTTAAAAAGCAGCTGCTTCCACCATGCCATCAGTTTTAGTGTTTCCTCCGCCATGGTGGAAGCACTGCTTGGGGAACCAGAGGGGCTGCGCTCTCTCCAAGGAGAGGGTTTTGGCAGGACCTCCACGTTTGGATACTCAGACCAACCCAGCTCCTTCCCTTACGTGAGGAGGGTGCTCCGGTGTCCCTTCCTTCTCCGGCTCACAGGAGTAATGGTCTGCCGGAAGTTTTCCACCCGGGGTGTTCGGGGGGCCGCGGTTGTGCTCAGTAAGAGCGTCCATGCCAGGCCTCTGCATGGCGGCGCCGAATCCCGGACAGCAGGTGATGTCAGTTCCGGTGGGCGGATACTTCCGGCGGGGCGTAGCAGCGATTGGTTCCTGCTGCTGAAACGCAGGAGGAAGGGGCGGGTCCTCTGGCCGGGACTTCCTTTTGTTTGGCACATGGAGCCTAGTACACAGTGCAGCAGCTGCGGATTGCACTATGGATACAGCGGAATCGTCAGCAGCAATGGCGGATGCAGGCGCCCAGGTTCCCGGCCAGGCCCAGGTAGGAGAGGTGCGGTGGCACCTCTTTCCTTTTATATCACTGGGTGTTTTATCTTTGATGTGATTATTCAAAACCTGCTGCTGTCTGCTATGGGGTAACAGTTTCCATTAGCAGTTCAGCAAAGGAGTGAGACTCTGGGCACTTAGGGTGTTGGCTGGAGGTGCTACTTTTCTCTGAAGCCTTAGTTCTAAAGGACCTGGGTTTTTTCTTGTTTCTCTGTTTCAGAAAGCTACTGCCAAATCAGAGAGAACAGGGAGAAAGTGCCCCTCATGCAAAAATCCTTTAAGGGACTCTTGGCCCAAACCACTGTGCAAATCCTGCATTGTGGATTTAGTAAAAGAAGAATCCTCACAAGAGTGCAAAGAACTCTTATCTTCTGTGAGGAAGGAGTTAGCAGAGGCCCTAGGGACAGTGCGTTCCCTTGTAAAGCACGGCCAGAGTTCCAGCCAAGAGCAGAGTTCTCACTCCAGTTTCCCTCAGTCCACTTCCAGACAGGTGGAAAGTGAGTCGGAGGAGGAAAGGGAAAGCATTCCACCCTCAACCATTGATTCTGAGGAGGAGGAGGTGGAAGAAGAGTCAAGATCATCTAGATATAAGCTGTCACTTGAGGAGGTGGATGAATTACTCAAGGCAATTTATACTACCCTGGAGATCCAGGAAGAAAAGGCTCAGCTGTCTGTGCATGATAAGATGTACCTGGGGCTGGAGGAAATTAAACACAGGGTGTTCCCTGTGCATAAAGTGTTAACAGACACTATTAAAAAGGAATGGAAGAACCCAGAGAGAGGACAGTTTTTTTCTAAAACCCTCAAAAGGAGGTTTCCTTTTGAGGAGAATGAGGAACTATTGTGGAATAAAAAACCAAAAATAGACGCTGCCTTTTCTCAAGTATCTAGGAAGACTGATTTAGCTTTTGAGGACATGGGTATTCTCAAAGATGCTATGGATAAGAGGGCAGATGGGCTACTGAAGAAAGCCTGGGACTCATCTCTAGCTAATCTTAAGCCAGCAATGGCGGCTACGGTTGTGGCTAGGAATCTGGAGTGCTGGTTAGAGCAACTTAAAAATCATGTTGTGGCAGGTACCTCCAGAAAAGACTTATTGGAGTCCTTCCCTACCCTGCTTAAGGCAGTAAAATATATGGCAGATGCCTCTGCAGAATCTATCAGGATGTCAGCCAGGTCCTCTGCGCTTGTTAACTCAGCAAGAAGAGCACTCTGGCTAAAGACCTGGTCAGGGGATTCAGCTTCTAAAGTAAAACTGTGCGGAATTCCCTTTTCAGGAGACCTGATGTTTGGGCCAGAACTAGAGACTGTCCTTGACAGGACAGCAGACAAGAAGAAAGCTTTCCCACAGAAGAAGAAAACGGTACAGCAGAGGAAAAATTTTCGTCCTTTTCGACAAACCGATAAGGAAAAGGACCACACACAGAAGAGACCCTGGTCTTCTCAGAGAGGAAGAGGTAGAGGTGGGGTACTCTTTAGAACCCCAGAACAAACCCCTAAAAAACAATGACCATCTAGTAGGGGGGAGACTACAGGACTTCTTACCAATCTGGGAAAAAACAACAAAGAGTCCTTTTGTTCTGGGGTTAGTCAAAAAGGGTTATCAATTGGAATTCTCACAAAGCCCCCCAAGTCGGTTTTACATCACAAACCTGCCAAAGGATCGGGAAAAGGCTCTGGCCATGAAGTCTCTGTTACAGGAACTGATGCAACAGAAGGTCATTTCCCAGGTTCCGAAAGATCAAGAGGGGAAGGGGTTTTACTCCCACATTTTTATGGTCAAAAAGCCATCAGGAAAGTTCCGCCTGATTCTCAATTTAAAGGTCCTAAATCGATCCATAAAATACAAAAAATTCAGAATGGATACGATTTTCTCAGTAAGGAATTTGCTAACCCCCAAATGTCATATGGCTTCCATCGACTTGAGAGATGCCTATCTCCATATACCAATAGCGCCCCCATCACAAAGGTTCCTGCGTCTTGCAGTCAATCTGGGGGGAGGGGAGATTTGGCACCTGCAGTTTCGGGCTCTGCCTTTCGGTCTTTCCTCTTCTCCCAGGGTATTCACAAAAGTGATGGCGGAATCTTTGGAGCCTCTGAGACTGAAGGGGATTTCAATAGTACCCTATTTGGACGATCTGCTACTGTTTGCAGACTCAAGGGGTCAAGTAGAGGTCAACCTACAGACAGTTCAAACACATTTAAGAGGTTTGGGATGGCTTCTCAATCTTCAGAAGTCAAACTTAATTCCATCTCAAAGGGTAAGGTTTCTGGGGTACGAAATAGACTCGATAGAACAGAAAATTTTTCTACCCCAGGAGAAAATAGAGAAGATGCAGTTGACCCTGATAACACTTCAATCCAACGCAGAGATCTCTGTAAGACAAGCCATGTCTGCTCTGGGTCTGTTGACAGCAGCAATTCCTTCGGTACAGTGGGCCAGGTTGCATTCCCGTCCTCTGCAATCGGATATCCTGATGAATTGGTCATACCAGGAACCTCTGGAGAAGAAATTCAACTTGGGGGCAAGAGCAAAAAGGTCTCTCTGGTGGTGGAGGAACCTAGGAAACGTTTCAAAAGGGCTTCCTTGGGTCTTTCCGGTAACCAGAAGGCTGACTACAGATGCCAGCGCCTGGGGATGGGGAGCTCACCTGGAAGAAAAAACGGTTCAGGGAGTTTGGACCAAACCAGAAGCAAGAAGATCTTCAAATTGGAGAGAGTTAAAGGCTGTTCACTTAAGCCTCCTCTCCCTCCAGGAATTTCTAGTGAATCAACATGTCCAAATATTGTCAGACAATATGACGACAGTATTATATATAACAAAGCAAGGGGGCACAAAAAGCAAAACCCTAATGGGTCTAGCGCATCAGATCCTAAGATGGGCAGAGAACAATGTGGCCTCTCTATCAGCAGTCCATCTAAAGGGGACGGAAAACACCTTAGCAGATCTCCTCAGCAGGAAAGAAATAAGGGAAGCAGAGTGGTCTCTCAATCAGGAATTATTCGAAAAGATTTCCAAGAGTTGGGGTCATCCCCAAGTGGACCTCTTTGCAAAAGAGGAAAATGCAAAAATACCAGTCTTCTTCTCTCTTCAGAGACAGGATCAAGCTCTCGGAGTAGATGCGTTAGCTCACAAATGGGACTTCCATCTGTCCTACGCTTTTCCCCCGTTCCAACTGATACCAAAGGTGTTAGCCAAATTCAGATTGGAGTCCACGGAGCTAATATTAATAGCTCCTTATTGGCCAAAAAGACCCTGGTTTTCAACCTTGATGAACCTCTCAGTGAAACCTGCTTGGAGATTACCAATCAGGGCAGACCTGTTGAGTCAGGGCCGAATTCTCCATCCAGATCCAGCTTACCTCAAACTAACAGCTTGGTTTCTGAAGAACAAATCTTAAGACGGAAGGGTTTATCAGAAAGGCTTATTTCTACCCTTCTTGCAAGTAGAAAAAAAGTGACGAGAGACATTTACTTTAAAGTCTGGAAGATCTATAATTCGTGGTGTTCCAGTAAAAACTTTGATTTTCGTACCACATTTTCAGTTTTGGAATTTCTTCAAGAGGGATTGGAGAAGGGGTTAGCAGCAAGTACGCTCAAGACGCAGGTAGCTGCTTTATCAGTTTTTTTGGAAAGAACCCTGTCAGGGGAACCTTTAATAATCAGATTTTTTAGGGCAATGGCAAAAGTAAAGCCTAGACCTGTTGTTAGTTTTCCCAAATGGGATTTATCTTTAGTTCTTCAGGGCCTAACTAGGGCACCGTTTGAACCCATAGAAGAAGCATCATTACGTTTCTTGACGTTAAAGACTATTTTATTGGTAGCAGTAACTTCCGCACGTAGAATTAGTGAGTTACAAGCCCTTTCAATTAAAGAGCCCTTCATGAGATGTCTACAGGATAGGGTAGTCTTAAGGACGGATCCAGCATTTCTACCAAAGGTGGCTTCAGTTTTTCACCGTACACAGGAAATCATTCTCCCTACTTTTTGTCCTTTACCTTCGGGAGCAGGAGAAGAAGCTTTCCATACCCTTGATGTCAGGAGGTGCCTGCTTAAATATCTGGAAAGAACAAAGGAAATCAGAAAGTCATCCTCACTCTTTGTTTTAATGGAAGGTACTCACAAAGGAGGTAAAGCTTCCAAAAGCACCCTTGGAAGATGGTTAAAGCAGGCCATCAAAGAGGCATACATATCTTTGGGTCTGGAACCTCCGGAAGGGGTATTACCTCATTCTACTCGAGCAGTGGCGGCATCATGGGCAGAAAGGGCTGGGGCATCTCCTGAGCAAATCTGCAAGGCTGCCACATGGTCCAGTTTTTCGACCTTCATAAGGCACTACCGCTTGGATCTACTATCAGCCTCGGACCAATCATTTGGTAGGAAGGTTTTGCAGGCAGTAGTCCCACCCTGAAGTAAGTTTCTCGGTTATCCTCTCCAAGGTGCTGTCCTGAAAGGCGAAGGGAGAAAACCTTAGTTAGACTTACCGGTGACGGTATTTCTACGAGCCTTTCAGGACAGCAGCCTACTTCCCTCCCTTGGTTATCATATGTAAAGTATAATTATAGGACCTGGTAATTGTCTGATTATATTTTCCAGCATGTCGGAGGATTTCTCGGTAACAACTGATGGCATGGTGGAAGCAGCTGCTTTTTAAAGGGGCGTTGTCACGCAGTGTTTCCTGTCTAAGAGGTGGAGCTACGCTCTCTCCAAGGTGCTGTCCTGAAAGGCTCGTAGAAATACCGTCACCGGTAAGTCTAACTAAGGTTTTCTTTTTTATCAAATTGTTATTATGGTTAATGTTCCACTTTAAATAGGATTGTACAATCAGATTGTAGAGTGTATGGCAAGTTTAAAGTAAACTTTAAAATAGTAAAAGTATAACGAAGTTGTGATGGGTAAAATTCCGCTTTAATTTTCTGACTAAAGTTGAACTTTTTGGATAGAGTAAGGAAGGGTTGGAACCCCTGTCAGATTTGTTTTCCCATAGGGGAGATTTACCTTCACTTTCTTTCCTATAGCAAAACAGAAAGTGAGAGAAAATCCTGTTGCTAATTTACAATTGAAGGAAAACAAATTGCAAAAAGATTATTAAAGTGAAACTAAAGTCAGCTTGGGATGTTTGTGAGATCTCGTGCTCTGTGCCAATTTCATCTTCCCAACTGGCATGAAACATGGTAACTCCCACACGTGTACAAGACAATTTATCCATCTTGGCACCAAGCTGTGCTGAGAGTGCACATGGTGTTGTACATGCACAGCTCCGTGTACACTGTATAAGTTACCATTCCCACTACTGTGCGTTTTTAATTGCTCTATAAGGCCACTTTTACACCAACGGACGGATCGGGTCCACCTGTCAGTTTGTCAGGTGGACCCGATCAGACCACACATAGCTCTTTATGGAGCGGCGGATGTCCGCTGACGCCTGCTGTCATCCCAACCAAAATGCCAAAAACAGACAGATGGGCATCCGTTCCCCATCTGCCTAGCGAATCGGATGACAGTCGGATGGAAACATACAGGCAGTCGGTTTCCATCAGACCACCCCATAGAGAACAGCGGGCTGTGTCCATGTCAGCTCTGCATAGCGGAGCAGCCACAGACCTGTCATCCGCCTGCTCACATGTTGGAACCCCTGTCAGATTTTTTTATAGCTTTTTCTGTCTGTTTGAAATCATTCACTTTCGGTTTGTTGATACCATGACAGTATGTAAGGGATAGCAGTTGAGATCAGGGGTTGTAATACTTCCTCAATCTATCCAAAACTAAAAAGAAAAAAAATGACTGGTAGATGGATTTACACTTGGAAAAATAGATGTACGTCAGATAGGATGCCGGCATTCCCAAGTCCTTTACTATATGTATAGGATTTTGTGTCGTTTTCTCAGCAGTAAAATCACTTTAAATTGAACTAATGATTGCTGCATTAAAAACTAGAACTGACAATCATTTTCTGTCAACAGGTTGATTGCATAAATATATATAAAAGAATGAGAAATGTGTAGGAGCTACTTGTGTTCTGCTGCAGTTTGAAGAGCTTTGCTTTTTGTGTCTTTATTTGTTTTTATTCCTTTGTCGGTTTGTCCTGAAAGCATAACTAAAGGCAAAACGTTTTTTTAGTTTTGGACAGAGTGGAGAGGGATTAGACTTGTTAGGTTTTTATTGCTGTGTGTGCCATGTTTGGGGAGATTTACACCCCCTGTTATGTTTACTGTTATCGTCGATTGCAAACATAAAAGAAAATCCAAAATTTTGGGTTGTTCCCAGAACCATAAGGCTTAATGTACAACGGACGTTTTTACAACCTCTCCTGAGTGATTTAACTTGACAGATGGTAACCCACGTTTAAAAACGTCCGTTTTGCCTAGAATAGCCACGTTTTGACGCGTTTGCGTTTTAAAGAAAAAAAAACATTTTTTTCCCAAAATAGCCACAAATGAAAAACACTTGTAAACGAAACTCAGCTAAATGAGTTACCACGTTTAGCCGCATTAAGAAGCGCTTGGTGCTTGAAATGCCTCTAAACTCAGCTTCTGAACCCATTTTTTTACATTCCAAAAAAAGCTTCTAACTGCCTAGAAACGTATGTAAATGGCCCTGTGTACATGTACTGATAAGATAACATAAAGGAGAGTTCAGGGGCAGTTGAAAAGAATGTCCAACTGCTCCTAAACGTCGGTTTACCAGCAGCGGTGTACATGAGGCCCAGTAGTCTTCCGATTGGGACAACCAGGGATCCTCTCACTTTGGAGGGATTTACACTTCCTGTTTTGGCTATAGGGCAGGAAGTGAAGTGAAATCTCCCTAATGAGATACAGATAGGGGAAAAAAAAAGCCTGACAGGTGTTATAACCCTCCCTAATGGCCCGTACACACAATCCGAAAATCGTATGAAAAACACCGCTTTCGACGCGATCGTACGATAATCGGTTCCTTAGTATAGAGCTTTCAAGAGCCGATCAGGACAATTCATCTGATATTATTCAATCGGACAAGCACGGAAATTTTCCTCGTACGATTTTCGTTTAGCCAGTACAGTTATTCGAGAATACAATCCAAATACATTACAACACATGACATCACTTCCGAATTTTTTTTTTTTTTTTTTTCTGTTGTATGAGAATTTTGGTGACTTTAGTAACCTATTCAATTTCTCCTTGCGACTATTAAGTGAAAAAAGTTGTACGATATTCAGCTTGTGTGTACAGGCCATTACTCTATCCAAAATGATAGATTTATTTCTACTTTAAGTAGACCTTTAAACAATAGGAACATTTGTGACAATATTATGGTTACTATAGTTTTTAAAGCGGCATTAAACCCAAAAATGTATTATATTGCAGCTTACCAATTGTTAGATTTGGTGACTGCATTGGTTTTCTTTTCTTTTGCTTTTTCCCCTCTGTTTTCACTGGGTGATCTGGCCAGTTGCACACATTCTGTATAAGCTAGACACAAATCTGGAGGAATGAGAACAGGAGGCACAGCAGCATTGTCAGTCAAAGGGGAGGGGTTGTGTTAAACGTATTAGCAGATTTAGAACCACTAACAAATGAAAGCAAAACTCCACCTCATACTTTATAATCGGTTACAGCAAACAATTTGTTTTCCTTTTAGGATAAAGGTTTTGCATTTTTTTGAAGGTTTTTTTTTATTTAACATTTCAGCTGTCAGTGGGGGAATCCTGTTGACAGCTGAAAGAACTGAGCCTGAAAGTATCAGTTTCAAGTATCGGAGCATTTGCCTGAGTACCGATTCTCATTCAAATGCTTAGTATCTGCACAGATACAGGTATCTGTGCAACCCTAGTTCTCACACCTTAAATAGATTTTCATGCGTTGTGCTTAAAGTGGTTGTAAACCCTTTACAACCACTTTAAACTACAGGCAAGCCTATAATTAGGCTTGCCTGTAGCTGCACTGAATATCTCCTAAACCTGCATGGTTTAGGAGATATCCCTGTATTTGCATGTGCCGAGGTCATGCGGCACATGCGCACTTAAGCCAACTGAAGCAATTACACGTACGTGCCGTTGCTTCAGTTGCACTGTGCCGTTCGCGGCGGCTCCCACACGCATGCGCAGGAGTGACATCGTGGCTCCGGCCAATCACGACGCCGGAGCTGTGGTACCAGGAAGCAAGGCCCGGGCGACATGTCGATGGCTGCGGGGGTTTCGTTCTTGGGTAAGTACTTCATAATGAGCTAGTATGCTATGCGCATACTAGCTCATTATGCCTTTATCTTGCAGGGTGTGTTTTTTTTGGCAGGAGGGTTTACTTCCTCTCTAAGGTCTCATGCACACTGGTCGTTTTTACAGCTGCTTCTAGGGGCATCTGGCGTTTTTTTTTTTTTTTTTTCTTTTTTCTTTTCTTGTGCCTCTAAACTCCCCTGCATGTTAGCGTATATGTACATGCACACATAGGCTTTTAGAAATGTTTAGTGGCAGGAAAAAAAGAAAACACTGCCTCTGTGTCCAGGAGCAGCAGAGTTTTGACAGAAAAAAAATGCTTGACGTTGCTAAACTTGTATAAACGCCGGGTGCATTTAGCACTTCAGTGTGTATTCATTTCAATAGCCAGAATAAAGTAAAATTCTGGCCAATGAAATAAACACCAAATGCTGCTACACTCTGCTAAACTGGTTTTAAAAAGTTCAGCTTCGGTGAGTTTTTTAACACTGATTTTATCCTATCGGAAGAAACAGTTTTATACAATAAACAGTGTGCATGAGGTCTAAATGTGGCACTTCAGTGCACAGATATAATTCATGCTCCTTTTTTTTCTTTTTCTTAAGATTGTACATTTCTGTAATGTTCATAATTAATCCTAGATAATTAACCACTACCGAATATCCTAGTAGAGTTTACATTTTCTGGTGCAGCCTAATGGCCCATTCATACTATGTGCAGTTACATGTTTTTTTCTGTGTGTTGTAGTGTGAATGGGCACTAAGGGTTAAGCCCCATACACACGCGATCAGAAAATCGTACGGAAAATACCGCTTTCAAAGCGATCGTATGATAATCGGGTCATTAGTACAGAGTTTTTGAGAGCCAATCAGGACAGTTCGTACGACTTTCGTTTAATCAGTACAGCTATCGTTTGAAAATGCATTACAACACATTACATCACTTCCAAATTTCTTTTCTGTCGTGCGGGAATTTTCGTGACTTTTCGTGACAATCATTTGTCCGATAATCTCATCGTTTGTATGGGGCATTAAGCTTGAATACCAGGCAATTCTAATCTGTAAAATATCTGACACTTCCGGGGGTCTCAAAACTTTCCGGCTACCTTCCACATTGGTTCACCGCTTAAATTGGTCTGCTTCATTGGCCAGTATGAATGCATGAAAAGCAACAAAGCACTTTGCCTGACCAGTTTGGCCTGGCATTTGGTTGTGATAGAGAGCTGTAGGATGATGCAAATATTTCCAGGTACCTATGGCACATGGATTTTTTAAAACTAAAGCCTAGTATACATTATTAAAAAATTGGAGGACTGATTGATTTTCACGAAAAAGGAGTGCTATTAATGATATGAAAATTATTGAATGATAAAAGGAAACTTCCCATAAAATTGGAAGTGAGGTAATGTGCATGGGACTCTTTTATTTGCAAATAAACTCCTTAATTAGATTAGAAATTTTAATCCCTTTTAAAAAATAAGGAAATTAATCACTAGTCAATCACAATATCAATAATATTTAGTTAATTAAAAATCATATTAATATAATCACTATTTATTTGTTGTCCAAGAGATAATCTGACTACTGACTACTGGAAAACTTTTTATATTTATAGCCACTTCTCCCTATCAGAAATTTCCGTTTATAGCTCTTTAAAAAAAATCTTTTATTGTCCTGCATACGACCATTCTTTCGTGTTTATGATTTTTTTTTTTCATTGCCATCATCTTCTTTTTTTAAGGATTAATACTGTACTAACTAAACAAAAATGGTTCATTCTGGTAATTAGAAAAAAATTTCAGCATGTCCCTTCAGAAATTTTCGTCTGAACAGTTGACATCGGCCCTTGAAAGCAGTATACAAACTAACAGAAAACGGATATTTTTATTAATGTGTAATAGGCTTAATAGTTTTCAATTTTTTTTTTTTGAGGTGACAAACTTATGTATAATACTGAATTTGCTTTATAAAATGGGGACATACTTTAGTGCTTGGAAATAGTTTTATCTTTTTTGTATATGAAAGATGTTATTGAACACAAGTAGGGTGTATTTGGTATGTTTCTGTGAAAAACTATTGCGACCATGTTTTTCTGTTTTTGCTCTTGTGTTCATTATGACTTGTATCAAAGCTAATTATGTCGGTTTTTTTTTTTTTTTAATTTTCCAGGATTTACATAGATTGAATCGTGCTTGGGGGCTGGGGTTATAATGCCCCATGGTAGCAGTCCCCAGGATACTCAATCTACACCTCAGCCACCTAAAAACAGCTCAGGGAATGATGGAGAGCAGCAAAGGCCTAACAAAGCCACACCCCAATCACCTGCACAGTCCTATACACCAGCGGTCAGTTCTGCTGGACCACAGTCACCCAGCTACCAAATACAGCAACTCATAATGAGCCGTAATCCAGTTGCCGGTCAGAATGTAAACATTACATTACAGAATGTGGGGCAGGTGGTGGCTGGTAACCAGCAGATAACTCTGACTTCACTACCAATAGCAAGTCCAGCCTCTCCTGGGTTTCAGTTCAGTTCCCAGCCAAGGAGGTTTGAACATGGATCTCCTTCCTATATTCAGGTCAGTTCTCCAATGTCTCAGCAAGTCCAAACACAGAGTCCGACACAACCCAACTCTGTGCCAATCCAAGCAATACAAGGTGTTCGAACAGCAACAACTGGAGCTAGCTTGGGAATGTGCAGCCAGAGTCCCACTCATGGATTTGTAGATGCAAGTTTGTTTGTCAGGCAGCTTAGTCTTGGTGCTTCTGGCGCTGGGCACTTTGTCTTTCAGGAAGGCTCTGGAATTACTCAGATAGCACCGGGAACACAAGTGCATCTTCCTTCTAGCACCTCCACACCAGTTCAGACTCGTACTTTGTTGCACTCCAATTCACAGCCTGCTGGCACCGTTCATCAATTTGGTTCACAGAATGCTGTTCCAGCAGGAACTGGTATACAAACCTTGACGACTTCAAGTCACCTAACAGCCACCAATATACCAACGCAAATAAGCAGTATTATACAAGGACAGTTCATTCAGCAGCCACAGGTTATACATGGCCAGCAGCTGGGCAGGACCATCAGCTTTGATAGGACTTCTGGAGGGATGATAGCGGGTGTTGCGGGGACATCCACCTTTGGTGTATCATCACAACAAACTCCAACAAGTCCATCGCGGGCTTCTGCTCCTCAGGGACTGTCTAGTCTTCCTTTGACTCCAACAATGACTAGTACCCTAAAAAAGCAAACTAAAAGGCATGAAGTGATCCCACCTGCAAATGCTGAAGTTGCTCAGTTTAGAAAACAGTGTTTGGATCATCACTACAAAAACATGATAGTCCTCAAGGAAAATTTTAAGGAGTATCTGATTGAAATATTCTTTCTGCAGCAGTGTCAAGGAAATATGATGGATTACTTGTCATTCAGAAAGAAGCCACTATTATCCCTGCAACACTTTCTAAAACAAAATGATTTGGATCTGGAAGTAGAAATGGAAGTGGAAGAGGAAGAAGTGCATAACCATTCTGTGGCCATTGCAATTCCGGTAAGTTTGTTTACTTTGCTCCATGATTAATGGTTGAGAGATGTTGCACTTAAAAGTATATGTAATTGTAAATCCTAAATATAAACTTTTCTTATTTGTTCTTTATATGTGTATTAAATATACTAGCGTTGTACCAATACCTTGTTTTTTTTGTTTTGTTTTTTTCCGGCAAGTACGAGTACCAATGCTTTCGGTCAAGTACTCACTGATACTGAGTACCGATACCTTTGTGGTGCGATTTGAGCCAATACTAAATGAATGGTCTCAAATCGCACGCGATTTGAACAGGAATGCTGTACGATTCCTGTCCGAATCACATGCGGTTTCCTGAACCACTCCTGTGTGAACCCAGACTTATCATAGAGACCTCATCCTGGGTGGGGGAAACCGCATGAGATTCAGACAGGAATCGCACCACATTCCTGTTCAAATCGCATACTTAACTGAGCCCCATCTCAATCCAGCGATGTGCACGAGAGCCTCGGCTGTTCCGGGTCTTTCCCTCATTGGCTGAGGCAGCAGTGGTAGCCATTGGTTCCTTCTACTGTTGATCACAGCCAATGAGATGGGGGCAGGGCTGAGCCGCGCTCTGTGTGTGATGGGAGACACGGAGCAGTGGCTTGGGAGCAAGCTTGCTCGGGTGCCCCCATAGCAAGCAGGTTTCTATGGGGGCACCCGAGCAAGCTCGCTCCGAAAAGCACTAGGTAGGAGGGAGGGCCAGGAGCGCTGGCAAGGGGCCCGAGAAGAGGAGAATCGGGGCTGCTCTGTGCAAAACCACTGCACAGAGCAGGCAAGTATGACATGTTTGTTTTTTAAAAAAACAACCTGTAAAATACTGTGACCTGTGCATATTTTCTTAGCTATCTCAAGAGCGCTCCATATATATATATATATATATATATATATATATATATATATATATATATATATATATATATATATATATATATATATATATATATATATATATATATATAATATAATGTTTGGGGGTCCTAAGTAATTTTGTAGCACAAAATTACGGATTTCAACTTGTAAGCAACAAATGTCAGAAATAGGCTTAGGCATGAAAGGGTTAACACATATCGTGATCCACCCATTCGTTATCACATATTAAATAAGTTCACTTTAATTAATAAATACAATTTTGTTTTGTTTTTTTGCAGGTAAAAAAAATGTGCATTTTACTATTTTTATATATACATTTTTTTTTTTTTTTTTTGAGCCTGGAAAGCATTGAACTAGTGATCATCAGTGTTAATTTTGTTGACTAGAATATTTTAGTCAACTAAATTTAATACTATTTTAGTCGATTTAAAATACGACTAAAACAATTCAGATGACTAAAATACGACTAAAACCAGGGTGGATTTGATTCAAATCAAGTCAATTTAAATCACAAGTAAAAAGGCTTGATTTAAATCGACTCAATTTTAAATCATTATTTTTAAAGAGCAACTGTCATCTCTGTCCCGTAGCAGCTTCTCCTCTGACCCGCTGTTGACTCACCGACAGTCCCATTCACTTTATTGGGACATCTGGTGATGTGGCAGTGACACAACAAGGTGAGGGACATGGCGGCAGCAGGTGAGTGGATACCAGCTAACAGACGCTGCCATGATGGATCTGAAATATCAGGTGCTCTTAAAATGTAACAAGTGCTCCTGTGGCGGTTTTTTTTTTTTGTATGTATTTGCGCGCATTTTCGTGAACGACTTATTCTCTCGTTCACAATGTTAAGGGACGTTTGCGCACAAATGTGCGCGCTTGCTCGTAAATGGGCACGCTTTTTTTTTTTTTGGCCTCGTGCACATGATACTCCTGTTTGAGCATCTATTTTTTCAGCCGTTTATTTGCAAACAAAACGAAGGTTTCTTATTTAGAATAATAGGCTGTCAGGTTAGTAAAACAGCAATAGCAAAACCAATTCAATCATATAGTTTGTAATGTACATAGATTTGCAGTGCATGTTATTTCAGCTTGCAGAACTTGGATTCATTGAATGAGTTTACCAAAAATGTAACTATTGCAGAATATACAGCCTCATGCTACATAATTAGGCTCAATATCATGCTGAATAAACTAAATTATGAATGTATCTTAAATGAAAAACTATCTTTAGATTTTGACATCCTTCCCCCCCCCCAAAAGTAGAGCTTTCTTTTGGTGGCATTTAATCATCTGCAGTTTTTATTTTTTGCTCTATAAACAAAAAAGAAAAGCGTAAATTTTGAAAAAAAACACTATTTTGTACTTTTTGTTGTAATAAATAGCCCCAATTTTTTTTTTTTTTTTTTTTAAAAAGCTATTTTTTCCCTCCGTTTAGGCCGATATGTATTCTAAATATTTTTGGTAATAAAAATCGCAAAAAGCGTATTTTGATTGGTTTGCGCAAAAGTTATAGCGTCTACAAAATAGGGGATAGATTTATGGCATTTATTTATTTTTCTTGTAATGGCGGCGATCTGCGACATTATGGCAGAGGCAGACACGTCGGACACTATTGACACATTTTCGATTGAAAATTATACAGTAGTCAGTGCTATAAAAATCCACTGATTACTGTATATATATCACTGTCAGGGAAGGGGTTAACACTAGGGGGTGATCAAGGGGTTAACTGTGTTCCCTATGTGTGTGTGTTCTAACTGTGGGGGACGGGATCTGACTATAGGAGATGAGAGATTGTGGTTCCTAGTAGGGTTGTCCCGATACCGATACTAGTATCGGTATCGGCACCGATACCGAGCATTTGCCCAAGTACTTGTACTCGGGCAAATGCTCCCGATGCTTCCCCCGATACCTGGAAGTCAGCTGTGATCGGCGCGTGGGGGAGTTACAAGATTCTCCCCCCGCCGGCTTTCAGCTGCTTTAGTGACATACAGCGGTGATCGCTCACAGCTGACTGTCACTGCATCCTCCTCCATCCCCCCTCCGTTCCTCTGTGCCACTCCGCGGTCCCCCTCCGTTCTGCTCTCATCTGTCCCTCTCAGCTGTCCCCTCCGTTCTGCTCTCCTTATCTGTCCCCTCCGTTCCTCCGTCCCCCCTCCTCCTTCCTTTGTGTATGGATAGAGTCAGCTGACTCTGTCCATTCACATAACTGAAACATTGTAATCTCCTGTGATTACGATGTGTCAGTTTATGAATGGAGAGAAGCGCTGTCTTCTCTCCATTCATTCTCAGTGCAGCTGACGCTGCAGAGAAAGGGACTGGGGAATCTCTATCCTCTGTCTCTTTCTCTGTCTCAAGGGGGAGATATCAGAGGTCTGTTAAGACCCCTGATATCTCACCAAAGCCCCCCAAAAGGGCTGATTAAAAAAAAACAAAAAACAATAAAGAATAAAAAAAATATTATTGTAAAAACTAAAAATTGTAAAAAAAAAAAAAATAACACACACATACAATGTTCACCCCCCCCCCCTCAAAAAAAGCAAGCACTGTTAAAAAAAAAAAAAAAAAAAACTGTCACGTGACATTAAAAAAAAAATATCGGTAATCGGTATCGGCGAGTACTTGAAAAAAAGTATCGGTACTTGTACTCGGTCCTAAAAAAGTGGTATCGGGACAACCCTAGTTCCTAGCTCATAGGAACTCACGATCTCTCCCTCTCCTCATAAAACTGGGATATGTGTGTTTACAGGCACGTCCCTGTCCTGCCTCTCATGGTCGACTGTCATTGCGACCGCTGGTCACGAGCATTGGCACCCCTGCTGTGCTATCACGCTTAAAGGGACCGACGTACAGCTACGACGCGTTATCCTGCCGACCTGCCGCAGTATAATGTTTTTAAAAAGTGACCGCTTGTATGGGGAACTTCTCCCTGTACTGCTATCACAGGGACAGAAGGCAGTGGGGAGCGGCTGCAGCACTGGGAACCTGTTCCACCCTAAAAAGTGTGGTACATGTAACATGTTTCCAAAGGTCAACTTAACCATTATTGTTTCCATATATAACATGTACTTTTTATTAGCACAATAATAAACTCTTTGCTTCCATAAAATCCACATAAAATCAGGATGTGGGTTTTTTTTCAATCACAAGGTTCCAAAATTAGTATCCCTGATAACGTATCTCCTTGTATATAGTGCAATAATTGGTGAATTGCTTCCAATTTTTCTTGTAACGGAGGATTTAAAACCCCGCGAGAGGTAGACAAAAATCTTTGCAACATAAAGATACTCTTACATAGTATAATATCCGGGAAAAAGGCCGTATTCTGGCGCAAAATCAATAGCTGAATGGGCATGCAGATAGTCCCATAATGAAGACAGGCAGTTCATATGGTTTATACATAAAGTATATGCATAAGCTGTCCAGTGGTTGAACCTCTTGTGGAATGAGGTTGTTAGAAAGTTAAAAGCAGGGACTATCCTAAGAGCCCCTGCACACTGGGGCGGGGGGCGGCGTCGGCGGTAAAACGCCGCTATTATTAGCGGCGTTTTACCGTCGGTATTCGGCCGCTAGCGGGGCGGTTTTACCCCCGCTAGCGGCCGAGAAGGGGTTAAATACCACCGCAAAGCGCCTCTACAGAGGCGCATTGCCGGCGGTATAGCCGCGCTGTCCCATTGATTTCAATGGGCAGGAGCGGTAAAGGAGCGGTATACACACCGCTCCTTCACCGCTCCGAAGATGCGGCTAGCAGGACTTTTTTTTACCGTCCTGCCAGCGCATCGCTCCAGTGTGCAAGCCCTCGGGGCTTTCACACTGGAATGCAAGGAGCGGCACTTTCTGGGCGGTTTGCAGGCGCTATTATTAGCGCAATAGCGCCTGCAAACCGCCCCAGTGTGCAAGGGCTCTAAGAGTAAATAAATAAAAAGACAGCGCTTGCAAGTGGGTATGTACTAAACTAATTAATATGTTGCAGCTGCTAGGTAAAAAGTGCTAGTACTTTTAGTAAAATTATGAAGGAAAGAAGACCTGCGCTAACAACTCACCAAGTGGGTACTAAAAAAATATAATTTTTCTATAAAATCACATATCGTGAATGATTATTGCACAAAAACACATTGAGTGAATATTAGATGAAAATATGTACAAAACTGTGCTCAGGCACACTGCCACCACTAGGTCACTAGAGGTGAATACAGAAACGTGAATGAGAAATGGTCTAGATCAATCACAAAAAATCCAGATCAATTTATCCTGAGACTGTGATTTCTATAAAATCACATATCGTGAATGATTGTTGCACAAAACCACATTGAGTGAATATTGGAAAAAAATATGTACAAAACTGTGCTCAGGCACACTGCCACCACTAGGTCACTAGAGGTGAATACAGAAACATGAATGAGAAATGGTCTGGATCAGTCACAAAAAATCCAGATCAATTTATCCTGAGACTGAAAGATACCATAAATTCGTGAATCATAAAGTAAATCTATATAAAAAATTAAACAAAAGCAAAAACAACAACATAGGATCTATTATATCACACAGTTCCTTCACATGAGAACAATCTGCAGACTTCAAGCTTATTTGTTCATATGGTGAACTTGAATGGCAAATAGGCTGATGCCGGTGATATTTTGGGAGGAGGTCTTTGGAATCACAAACCTCGCATTCCACCAAAGGGAGAAAAGAAAACACATAGCATAAAACCTATGGCACCGTGAGATCACCTGCGCATAAAAGCGCTACTCACGGAATCCATGTGCAGAGCAGGCATTCAGAAAATAGGCCGGCGTTCGCTGCTGGACGGCGTGCGTTCCACCAACACCAGGAAGTGATGTCACTGGTTCTCGAGTAAGCGAGCGTGGGCCGGATGTTGCGTCGACGCGTTTCACCCCTCCCCCAGTCTTTGATAACGCCCTGGGGGAGGGGCGAAACGCGTCGACTTCCGTGAGTAGCGCTTTTATGCGCAGGTGATCTCACGGTGCCATAGGTTTTATGCTATGTGTTTTCTTTTCTCCCTTTGGTGGAATGCGAGGTTTGTGATTCCAAAGACCTCCTCCCAAAATATCACCGGCATCAGCCTATTTGCCATTCAAGTTCACCATATGAACAAATAAGCTTGAAGTCTGCAGATTGTTCTCATGTGAAGGAACTGTGTGATATAATAGATCCTATGTTGTTGTTTTTGCTTTTGTTTAATTTTTTATATAGATTTACTTTATGATTCACGAATTTATGGTATCTTTCAGTCTCAGGATAAATTGATCTGGATTTTTTGTGACTGATCCAGACCATTTCTCATTCATGTTTCTGTATTCACCTCTAGTGACCTAGTGGTGGCAGTGTGCCTGAGCACAGTTTTGTACATATTTTTTTCCAATATTCACTCAATGTGGTTTTGTGCAACAATCATTCACGATATGTGATTTTATAGAAATCACAGTCTCAGGATAAATTGATCTGGATTTTTTGTGATTGATCTAGACCATTTCTCATTCACGTTTCTGTATTCACCTCTAGTGACCTAGTGGTGGCAGTGTGCCTGAGCACAGTTTTGTACATATTTTCATCTAATATTCACTCAATGTGTTTTTGTGCAATAATCATTCACGATATGTGATTTTATAGAAAAATTATATTTTTTTAGTACCCACTTGGTGAGTTGTTAGCGCAGGTCTTCTTTCCTTCATAATTATCCTAAGAGTAAGCCAGCTCTGAATGAGAAAAGAGGGGAAGAGAGGAGGAAGCGGAAGCTCAGTGTAGAGGTTTAACATTCCATTTAATTTAAATTCTGTCCCAGAAGGTCATTTGGTCTGTCCCTGTCCGCCTGATGTCACTGGATGGACTGGCAGATACAGGAAGAGACAGAAACCATACAGGCTACGCGCTCGGAGCTCCTTCTCCTTCTACAGGTCTGGGGAAGAAGTGTTCTTAGCAGCAATTTAAGCATATCAGGCGACTGTGGGACTACAACCTCCAGCCTAACCTGAATTAAACAGTTTAAAAGAATTGCATTTTTGGGCCAGCAATAGAGAAAAAAATTAGTTAAAAAACATCAAGACACTGGTGGGGAAATACAGAGAAAACCGAGATTCTGAACAATGATCCATGTATACATGTGTCCATAATGATTAAAAACAAGGGATTAAAAGATGAACATGGGAAAACAATCTGAACAGTTAGAATAGATGAAATAATATAAAAATAAGGATGAATAAAGGATAAGTAGAAAAAGGCACCAATAATAATTTCAAGGACATCCATCATTTCAGTTTCATTATTATGTTGATGGTCTAGTTTGGGGTGCTAGTAGTACATGCTAAATAAAGGTATAGACAATTCTGAATAAATACCTTAGGCTATGATGTAGTGAAATACTATGGATGGAAAAGGGGGGGGGGGGGACTTCCCAACATATGTATTCTGGACCATAAGGGTTCGCTGGGGGGGGAGGGGGGGACAAAAATAAAAATGAGAAAACTGTGTATAGTGGGACAGAATCTCTCCCTCCCACTGTAATCATTTGAGCCTGATATTTACTTACTTGTGTAAAGTGCATTTTAACTTTTAATCAATTGGAATGTTAAAGCTCTACACTGAGCTGCCGCTTCCTTTTCTCTTCCCCTCCTATAATATCAGGGATACAGCTGTATTAATACAATGAGTGTTGCATTTCGCAGTCAGTTTCTTCAGAAACGAGGAAGGTCTGAAATACAATTATGGCATATTATTTTTACAGGCTTGATAGTGCTACAAAGATTCTATTTGTATGCATACGTATGTTTTCATATCGTAATCAGTTTGAACTCACATAAGTCGATACTAGAGATGGGGACTTTTAATCCCAACAGCTGTAGTCCTTTGATTCTTCCACCAACTCTACCTACAGTGCATCCAGAAAGTATTCACAGCTCTTCACTTTTTCCACATTTTGTTATGTTACAGCCCTTATTCCAAAAATGGATTAAATTCATTATTTTGCCTAAAAATTTTACAAACAATATCCCATAATGACAACGTGAAAGAAGTTTGTTTGAAATCTTTGCAAAATTTTTAAAAATAAAAAAGGAAAAAAACACATATACAATAAGTATTCACAGCCTTTGCCATGACACTCCAAAATTGAGTTTAGGTGCATCCTGTTTCCACTGATTATCCTTGAGATGTTGCTACAACTTGATTGGAGTCCACCTGTGGTAAATTCAGTTGATTGGACATGATTTGGAAAGGCACACACCTGCCTATACAGTGAAACCTTGGTTTACGAGTAACGTGGTTAACGAGCGTTTTGAAAGACGTGCAACTTTTTTAAAAAAAAATTCTGACTCGGTTTGCGAGTGTTGTCTCAAAAACGAGCAGAATTCAAGCTAATGGACGGTGCAGTACCGCATTTGGCCAGAGGTGCGGGGGCACCAGGGACACTTGGAGCCGTTTGGAAATACTCGGAATGACTTGGAAATACTCAGTTTCCGAGTGGAGCCGAGCTGTCCCCCTGAGTATTTCCGAGCCTCTCCGGTGCCCCCCTACCTCTGGCCACATGCGGTATTGCATGTAATAGAAGTCAATGCGGAACAAATTATCTTTGTTTCTATTGACTTCTATGGGGAAACTCGCCTTGATTTGCGAGTGATTTGGATTACAAGCATTCTCTTGGAACGAATTATGCTCGTGATCCAAGGTTCCACTGTATAAGGTCCCACAGTTAACAGTGCATGTCTGAGAACAAATCAAGCTTTGAGATCCAAGGAATTATCCTTAGACCTCAGACAGGATTGTATCGAGACACAACTCTGGGGAAGGGTAAAGAAAAATTTCTGCAACATTGAAGGTCCCAATGAGCAGAGTAGCCTCCATCATCTGGAAATTGAAGACATTTGGAACCACCAGGACTCTTCCTAGAGCGGACTGCCCAGCCAAACTGAGCGATCGGGGAGAAAGGCCTTAGTCAGGGAGGTGACCAACAACCCGATGGTCACTCTGACAGAGCTCCAGCATTTCTCTGTGGAAAAAGGAGAACAACCATCTCAGGCTTGTTTGGTAGAGTGGACAGATGGAAGCCACTCCTGAGTAAAAGGCACGTGACAGCCCACCTGGAGTTCGCCAAGAGGCACTTGAAGGACTCTCAGACCATGAGATTTGTAATTTTCTGGTCTAATGAAACAAAGATTGAACTCTTTTGTCCTAAATGGCAAGCGTCATGTCTGGAGGAAACTGGGCACCGCTCATCACCTGGCCAATACCATCCCTACATTGAAACATGGTGGTGGCAGCATCGTGATGTGGGGATTTTTGTCAGAGGCAGGAACTGGAGACTAGTCAGGATCGAGGGAAAGATGAATGCAGCAATGTACAGAGACACCCTTGATGAAAACCTGCTCCAGAGCGCTCTGGATCTCAGACTGGGGCAAAGGTTCATCCTCAAACAGGACAGCGACCCTAAGAACACAGCCAAGATAACAAAGGAGTGGCTATGGGACAACTCTGTGAATGTCCTTGAGTGGCCCAGACTTGAACCCGATTGAACATCTCTGGAGAGATCTGAAAATGGCTGTGCACTGACGCTTCCCATCCAACCTGATGGAGCTTGAGAGGTCCTGCAAAGAAGAATGGGAGAAATTTCCCAAAAATAGGTCTGCCAAACTTGTAGCATCGTACTCAAAAAGACTTGAGGCTGTAATTGGTGCCAAAGGTGCTTCAACAAAGTACTGAGCAAAGGCTGTGAATACTTATATACATGGGATTTTTTTTTTTAATTTTTAATAAATTTGCTAAGATTTCAAACAAACATCTTTCACGCTGTCATTATGGGGTATTTGTAGAAATTTGAGGAAAATTTAATGAATTTAATCTATTTTGGAATAAGGCGCTAACATAACAAAATGTGGAAAAAGTGAAGCGCTGTGATTACTTTCCGGATGCACTGTATGCACAGACCAGGCGCTGGACGAAGAGTCTGCTGGAGTCAGAGCATTGCACCTGCGATTCACTGACTGTGGTTGCAGTGCTTTGTGGGCTCAAACCATAATGTATTAACCACTTCAGCCCCGGAAGGATTTACCCCCTTCCTGACCAGAGCACTTTTTACAATTCGGCACTGCGTCGCTTTAACTGCTAATTGCGCGGTCATGCAATGCTCTACCCAAACGAAATTTGCGTCCTTTTCTTCCCACAAATAGAGCTTTCTTTTGATGGTATTTGATCACCTCTGCCGTTTTTATTTTTTGCGATATAAACGGAAAAAGACTGAAAATTTTGAAAAAAAATGATATTTTCTACTTTTTGTTATAAAAAAAATCCAATAAACTAAATTTTAGTCATACATTTAGGCCAAAATGTATTCGGCCACATGTCTTTGGTAAAAAAAATGTCAATAAGCGTATATTTATTGGTTTGCGCAAAAGTTATAGCGTCTACAAACTAGGGTACATTTTCTGGAATTTACACAGCTTTTAGTTTATGACTGACTATGTCATTTCTTGAGGTGCTAAAATGGCAGGGCAGTACAAAACCCCCCCAAATGACCCCATTTTGGAAAGTAGACACCCCAAGGAAATTGCTGAGAGGCATGTTGAACCCATTGAATATTTTTTTTTTTTGTCCCAAGTGATTGAATAATGACAAAAAAAAAAAAAAAAAAAAAAATTACAAAAAGTTGTCACTAAATGATATATTGCTCACACAGGCCATGGGCATATGTGGAATTGCACCCCAAAATACATTCAGCTGCTTCTCCTGAGTACGGGGATACCACATGTGTGGCACTTTTTGGGAGCCTAGCCGCGTACGGGGCCCCGAAAACCCAGCACCACCTTCAGGATTTCTAAGGGCATACATTTTTGATTTTACTCCTCACTACCTATCACAGTTTTGAAGGCCATAAAATGCCAAGATGGCACAAACCCCCCCCAAATTACCCCATTTTGGAAAGTAGACACCCCAAGCTATTTGCTGAGAGGCATGGTGAGTATTTTGCAGCTCTCATTTGTTTTTGAAAATGAAGAAAGACCAGAAAAAAAAAATTTTTTTTTCTTTTTTCAATTTTCAAAACTTTGTGACAAAAAGTGAGGTCTGCAAAATACTCACTATACCTCTCAGCAAATAGCTTGGGGTGTCTACTTTCCAAAATGGGGTAATTTGGGGGGGGTTTGTGCCACCTGGGCATTCCATGGCCTCTGAAACTGTGATAGGCAGTGAAGAGTGAAATCAAAAATTTACGGCCTTAGAAAGCCTGAAGGCGGTGCTTGGTTTTCGGGGTCCCGTGCGCGGCTAGGCTCCCAAAAAGTCCCACACATGTGGTATCCCCGTACTCAGGAGAAGCAACAGAATTTATTTTGGGGTGTAATTTCACATATTCCCATGGCATGTTTGAGCAATATAACATTTAGTGACAACTTTGTGCAAAAAAAAAAAAAAAAAAAAAAATTTGTCTCTTTCCCGCAACTTGTGTCACAATATAAAATATTCCATGGACTCGACATGCCTCTCAGCAAATAGCTTGGGGTGTCTACTTTCCAAAATGGGGTCATTTGGGGGGGGGGTTTGAACTGTCCTGGCATTTTATGCACAACATTTAGAAGCTTATGTCACACATCACCCACTCTTCTAACCACTTGAAGACAAAGCCCTTTCTGACACTTTTTGATTACATGAAAAAATTATTTTTTTTTGCAAGAAAATTACTTTGAACCCCCAAACATTATATATTATTTTAAAGCAAATGCCCTACAGATTAAAATGGTGGGTGTTTCATTTTTTTTTTTCACACAGTATTTGCGCAGCGATTTTCAAACGCATTTTTTGGGGAAAAAACACACTTTTTTAAATTTTAATGCACTAAAACACACTATATTGCCCAAATGTTTGATGAAATAAAAAAGATGATCTTAGGCCGAGTACATGGATACCAAACATGACATGCTTTAAAATTGCGCACAAACGTGCAGTGGCAACAAAATTAATACATTTTTAAAAGCCTTTAAAAGCCTTTACAGGTTACCACTTTAGATTTACAGAGGAGGTCTACTGCTAAAATTACTGCCCTCGATCTGACCTTCGCGGTGATACCTCACATGCATGGTGCAATTGCTGTTTACATTTGACGCCAGACCGCCGCTTGCGTTCGCCTTAGCGCGAGAGCAGGGGGGACAGGGGTGCTTTTTATTTATTTATTTTTTTTCTTTATTATTTTTTTGCTTTTTTATCTTATTTTTAAACTGTTCCTTTCATTTTTTTTTTTTTTTAAATCATTTTTATTGTTATCTCAGGGAATGTAAATATCCCCTATGATAGCAATAGGTAGTGACAGGTACTCTTTTTTGAAAAAATTGGGGTCTATTAGACCCTATATCTCTCCTCTGCCCTCAAAGCATCTGACCACACCAAGATCGGTGTGATAAAATGCTCCCCCAATTTCCCAATGGCGCTATTTACATCCGGCGAAATCTAAGTCATAAAATGCTCGTAGCTTCCGGTTTCTTAGGCCATAGAGATGTTTGGAGCCACTCTGGTCTCTGATCAGCTCTATGGTCAGCTGGCTGAATCACCGGCTGCATTCTCAGGTTCCCTGTTGAGACAGGAGAGCCAGAGAAAAACACGGAAGACGGTGGGGGGGGGGGGCATTCCCTCCCACTGCTTGTAAAAGCAGTCTAGAGGCTAATTAGCCGCTAGGATTGCTTTTACATGAAAGCCGACCGCTGGCTAAAAAGAATGATACCAAGATGATACCTAAACCTGCAGGCATCATTCTGGTATAACCACTCAAAGTCGTGAATGGCGTACCTGAAGACAAAAAAATGGTTAACAATAAAGCACAGTAAACGGTAAAGTATAAAAAATTGCATACCTGAAAAGCAAACATGATAAAACATAATAACAATAAAACATTGCAGAATAGAATACAGTAAAAAAGAGCAGAACAATAGAGAGAGAGAATAGAGAGAGAGAACAATAAAACGACAACTATTTTTTTTTATTTTTGTTTGTGTTTTTTTTTTTTTTTTACACTTTTTTTTTGTAACTGTAACTTTTATAACTGTAACCGCTTCCAGGTTCGGGTCTCTCAAAATGCGATGGCATCTTGGGAGACCCTGTGAAAGTGTGCCTAGTCTGTGCAATGCTGCACCCTACGCTAATACTCAACTAGTGAATGGTAGCGTTCAAAACATTCACCAATGCAAAGACCAGGATTGTCGGGACAGGAGGGACAATAATAGTGAGTGTCACGCCTATATCCGCGCTTGCTGCAGACACAACATCTTTTTTGGGGGGGTTCGTTGGGTAGGGGTACTCGGGAGGACATAAAGAAAATGCCTCTCATGCAGCCGACTGCATTTGGTTGGGGATGTGAATGGGGGAAGTACGGGCGCTGCAGAAGCGGTGGGTTCCCAATTAGGATTGGCGAATGCAGTAGGAAGGGCACTATGGGCACGACGGGCCTGTGTTTGTCTTTTTGGTGGCAGCGGGACACTACTTGTGCTTGCCACCTCACCAGCTTGAACTGCACTTATGGGACTCGCCACGTCACCAAGTGTTACTGCAGTGCTGGTTTGACTACGACCGGGGTGTACTAGGGCGCTGGTGCTTGCCAGTTCACCAAAACGCTACAAAAAAAAGTGACAGTGATCGATCGATACTGCACTTGGGTGGGCTGGACTGGGCTGGGCCGGGCGGAGGGGCAAAACGCAGGTGCTAGCAGGTATCTGGGCTGATCCCGCTAACACTGCGTTTTTGGGAACCCTAAACTGCTGGGGACGCCAGTATAGATCTGATCGGATCAGATATTGATGCGTTCAGATACTATACCACTAAGGGAGGTGTACGGTGCGTGTACGGTGCGTGCATGGGTGTTCGCGGTACTGGTGCTAATCTGACGCTGCCTAGGGCGACGCATATCACCGCCGGGCGATCAGGGGGCTAAACCTTTTTTCGGTAATAAACGGCGGGTGCCCTGACACTATAAAAAATAAACAAACTAACCAGCGTCACCCGTAACGGTTATACGGTGATCAGTGGTAAAAGGGTTAACTAGGGGGCCATCAAGGGGTTAAAACATTTATTAGATAGTATATGGGGGTCCCTGTCGCTATAAAACACTGACGGCGAACCTAAATATTTACGTCCCTAACTAGCGTCACTAGCGACACTAATACAGCGATCAGAAAAATGATCGCTTAGCGACACTGGCGACAGGGGGTGATCAAGGGGTTAAAACTTTATTAGGGGGGGGTAAGGGGGGTACCCTAGACCTACAGGGGGCTAAACTTTTATTTGGTAATAAACGGCGGGTGCCCTGACACTATAAAAAATAAACAAACTAACCAGCGTCACCCGTAACGGTTATACGGTGATCAGTGGTGAAAGGGTTAACTAGGGGGCAATCAAGGGGTTAAAACATTTATTCGGTAGTATATGTGGGTCCCTGTCGCTATAAAACGCTGACGGCGAACCTAAATATTTACGTCCCTAACTAGCGTCACCAGCGACACTAATACAGCGATCAGAAAAATGATCGCTTAGCGACACTGGTGACGGGGGGTGATCAAGGGGTTAAAACTTTATTAGGGGGGTAAGGGGGGTACCCTAGACCTACAGGGGGGTAACAGTCACTACCCTAACTGCTAACTGTCACAAACTGACACTATGCAGTAATCAGGAAAAAAAAAACAAAAAAAAAAAAAACCTGCTTGGTGTCAGTTTGTGACAGGGGGGGGGGGGTGATTGGGGGGGGATCGGGGGGCGATCGGGGGTGTAATGTATGCCTGGCATGTTCTACTGTGTGTGTGTGAGTGTTGGTGCACTTACATGTCATCTCCCCTCGGCGCTGGAACGGAAACTCCCGAGCCGAGGAGAGATGACATCACATCCTCTGCCTCTGTGTACTATACAGAGGCAGGGGATGTTTGTCATTGGCTGGGAGCGATCGCGAGGGGGGGGCCACGATCGGATGGCCTCCCCCTCGTCTCCCATCGCTTCCAACCAAATGCCGACCGCAGCTGGCACCGGGGGGGGGGTCCGATCGGACCCCCCACCCGCGGGAAGGCAATCACGTTTCAGGTACGTGATTTTGCCTGCCCGTGCCGCTCTGCTCACGTATATAGGCGTGAGGCGGTCGGCAAGTGGTTAAACCATACATGCTTATTTGGAGCACCCTTGGATAAATTAAAGGCAGAAGTCACATCTGCTTTTTTTTTTTTTTTTTTTTTTTTTTTTTAAAGTATTATTATTTTGAGCATTGGTTTTACCCCCTTCATGGCCAGGCCATTTTTTTGCGATACGGCACTGCGTTGCTTTAACTGACAATTGCGCATTTATGCAACGTTGTACCAAAACAAAATTTCATTAACCACTTTAAGACCAGCCTCGTTTTGGATTTTAGGTGTTTACAAGTTTAAAACAGGTTTTTTTGCTAGAAAATTACTTAGAACCCCCAAACATTATATATTGTTTTTTTTCTAACATCCTAGAGAATACAATAGCGGTCATTGCAATACTTTTTTTTGCACCGTATTTGCGCAGCGGTCTTCTAAGCGCACTTTTTTTGGAAAAAATTCACTTTTTTGAAAAAAAAAAGACAACAGTAAAGTTAGCCCAATTTTTTTTTATATTGTGAAAGATAATGTTACGCCAAGTAAATTGATACCCAACATGTCACGCTTCAAAATTGCGCCCGCTCGTGGAATAGCGTCAAACTTTTACCCTTAAAAATCTCCATAGGCGACGTTTAAAAAATTCTACAGATTGCATGTTTTGCGTTACAGAGGAGGTCTAGGGCTAGAATTATTGCTCTCACTCTACCGGTCGCGGCGATACCTCACATGTGTGGTTTGACCACCGTTTTCATATGCGGGCGCTACTCACGTATGCGTTCGCTTCTGCGTGCGAGCTCGTCGGGACAGGGCGCTTTAAAAAAAATTTTTTTTTTTTTTATTATTTATTTTATTTTATTTATTTTTTCACTGTTTTTAAAAAAAAAAAAATTTGGATCACTTTTATTCCTATTACAAGGAATGTAAACATCCCTTGTAATAGAAAAAAGCATGACAGGTCCTCTTAAATATGAGATCTGGGGTCAAAAAGTCCTCAGATCTCATATTTAGACTAAAATGCAAAAAAAAAAGAAAAAAAAAAAAAAAAAAGTCGTTTAACCACTTCAATACCCGCCTATAGTAAAATGACGTCCTCCTCTTTGTGGGGTGATATCTGAATGATGCTTGCAGCTAGATGCATCATTCAGATATCATTCTTTTCAGCTGCCGATTCTGTGCACGATAAGAACGATCATAGCGGCAGTTCCGCCGCTTGATCGTTCTTATAGGCGACGGGAGGGGACGTCCCCCCCCTCCCGCCGCCATCCGGTGC
Organism: Lithobates septentrionalis; assembly: GCA_037952835.1. Lineage (NCBI taxonomy): Eukaryota > Metazoa > Chordata > Amphibia > Anura > Ranidae > Lithobates > Lithobates septentrionalis. The sequence goes on from JBBDGP010001704.1 coordinate 219,032, forward strand.
TTCTCCGGGCTCTCCCGTGCCATCGGGGACCCGGAGAATGAATCGGCCGGCGCCGGATGTTGACGATAGAGATGACTGGTGACCAGATGGTCACCAGTCATCTCTATGACCGTGGGAGGCCCGGGCGCGTCGTTATGACGTCACGCCCGGGTACCCGGAACTAACCGAAGCCGCGATCGCGGCTGTCAGCATGAGATCGGTAAATTTTTTTTTTTTCCGATCTCATGCTTTCCAGCCTAGAGGAGAGATGTGGGGTCTTATTGACCCCACATCTCTCCATAAAGAGGACCTGTCACATAGATTCCTATTACAAGGGATGTTTACATTCCTTGTAATAGGAATAAAAGTAATTAAAAAAAAAAAAGTGTTAAAAAAAGTGTAAAAATAAAAAAAATGAAGTAAAAAAAAAAATTAAATAATAAAATTTTTTTTTTAAAACGCCCCTGTCCCCGATAGCTCGCGATCAGAAGCGAACGCACACGTAAGTCCCGCCCACATATGTAAACGTCGCTCAAACCACACATGTGAGGTATCGCCGCGTGCGTTAGGGCGTGTGCAACAATTCTAGCACTAGACCTCCTCTGTAACTCTAAACTGGTAACCTGTAAAAAATTTTAAAGCGTCGCCTATGGAGATTTTTAAGTAATGAAGTTTGGCGCCATTCCGTGATTGTGCGCAATTTTAAAGCGTGACATGTTAGGTATCCATTTACTCGGCGTAACATCGTCTTTCACATTATACAAAAAAATTGGGCAAACTTTACTGTTTTGTTATTTTTTAATTCATGAAACCGTTTTTTTTCCAAAAAAAAGGCGTTTGAAAAATTTTTGCGCAAATACCGTGTGAGATAAAAAGTTGCAATGACCGCCATTTTATTCCCTAGGGTGTCTGCTAAAAAAACATATATAATGTTTGGGGGTTCTGAGTAATTTTCTAGCAAAAAAATAATGATTTTTACATGAAGTAGAGAAATGCCAGAATAGGCCCGGTATTGAAGCGGTTAAAAAAATGACACTAAAAAAATTTGTGCCTTTTTAAGAGAGTGGGCGGAGCCGTCGAATGACGTCGCTCCGGCCGTCACATGGTATGGAGACGGGTGGGGGCCATCTTGGCCTCACTTGTCTCCATACCTCAGCAGGGAAAGGACCCGATCGCCTCCGCCGCTACCGACGGCTCCGGTAAGCGGCGGAGGGTGCGGGAGAGTGGCGGGAGGGGGGGTGGCACCTCTCCCGCCGCCGATAACGGTGATCTCGCGGCGAACCCGCCGCAGAGACCACCATTATCGTGTACAGAATCGCTCACTGTAAAGATGGATATCTCGGTTGTGGCAGCAGCTGCTGCCGTTACCGAGATATCCATCTTCAAAAAAATGACGTATATATACAGTGAGCGGGGCTGAAGTGGTTAAAACGTTGGAATTAGGCATGTACAGTATGGCTAAGAAATTAGTCAAAATGTGTAAAATGTATATGTTTATTGTCTGAATAGATGACAAAACATGATACCGTACATTAGAGCTGCACGATTAATCGTTAAAAGATCGCAATCTCGATTCAACCCCCCTCACAATCTTAACCCGACATTTCCTCTGTTTCTATATGACAAGTGCAGAGCCGCTCAGAGCTCTCCAAAAAAAAAAAAGCCGGCAAGGTTGATAAACATTCCTCAGCTCTGGGAGATAGAGAAGAGATACATTGGGGGTTATGTACTAAAGGCAAAGCCTCTGTGCACTGGGGGGTGCATTTGCTGTAGATCTGAGGGAGACATGCAAGGAACATAAAAATCAGCATTTTTGCTTGCACGTGATTGGATGATAAAATCAGCAGAGTGTCCCTTCATTTCAGATCTTCCTTCAGATCTACAGCTACTGCACTTCCAAGTAGTGCACTTGTGGTGCAGAGTGGATTTGCCTTTAGTAAATCGACCCCAATGTATCTCTTGTATCTTTTTAGATCAAAGGAATAAACTTCTGTGTGTAGATGAGGGCAGTTCAACCACTTACGCCGCGTACACACGTCCGGTTTTACCGTCGGAATAAACCCTGAAGGTTTCTCCGATGGAATTCCATTCAAGCGGTCTTGCCTTGTCACACTATTTGTGCACAGGTCTTTTAAACGTATTTTTGGGAGAATTAATACAGTTCAATGAATTATAAAAAAAAGTAAAGTTGGCACAATTTTTGTATAACGTGAAAGATGATGTTACGCCGCAAGAATTGTGAGAGAATCGTGGTCTTTATTCTAAGCAAAAAAAAATTGTGATTCTCATCTTAGCCATACTCGTGCAGCTCTACCATAACATAGATACATACATTTGTGAGTATACAATTAACCAGACCATATACATCGTTCAAGATCATGGCACATTGCATTGTATGACATGGAACCTTGTCCTCCATGTTCTGGAGTAACTTGAAAACCGGAATAATGAGGTAAAATAATTTAACATTTATAGGCCCATCTATGTGGAACAGGACGCATTAAAATAGGACTGACACGTTTCGTGGGTCAAACCACTTCTTCAGGGGCTGGTGCATTCACATCTGCAAAAGGATGTAGGTAAACCAATATGGTATAATAGATGCCCATATAATAGAAACAATGGTATGTAGGGGAAAGAAGTTGCCTATCCCTTCATATACTGACATATGAGCGAAGGCTGGAACCTGGAGGCTGCCTGTAGTGTCTGTTCATGGAACTGTGGTGACAGGGACCCGCGGGGAGACCGAGCGTACAGACGGTCCCCAAGCAGAAAAAAGGAAAAGGTTCTAGCTTCACAGGTTCCGGACTTCGCTCAAACATACATGTTACACATTTTTGACTCATATTTTAGCCATATTGTACATGAGTCATTCGAAGTCCCAACATTTTAGAGGTTTTTGAGGTTTTGACCCCCGATCACCCGTTTAAGAGGTCCTGTCATGCTTTTTTTTTCTATTACAAGGGATGTTTACATCCCTTATAATAGGAATAAAAGTGCCCCTTTGTCCTTTTTTATTTTGACTTTTTAAAAAAAAAAAAAAAAAGTAAAGTAAATAAGAAAAAAAAAAATTTAAGCTCACCGTCCCGCCTAGCTCGCACGCAGAAGCAAACGCATACGTAAGTCGCACCTGCATATGAAACGGGGTTCAAACCACAAATGTGAGGTATCGCCCCGATCGGTAGAGCGAGAGCAATAATTCTAGCCTTAGAACTCCTCTAACTCAAAACTGGTAACCTGTAGAAATTTTTAAACGTCTGTCGCCGTTCCACGAGTCGGCGCAATTATGAAACATAACATGTTGGCTATCAATTCGCTCATCGTAACCTTATCTTTCACACTATAAAAAAAAAATGTGGCTAACTTTACTGTTTTATTTTTTAATTAAAAAAAAGTGTATTTTTTCCAAATAAAAGTGCGCTTTTAGGACGGCTGCGCAAATACGGTGTGACATAAAGTATTGCAACGACCGCAGTTTTTATTCTCTAGGGTATTCTCTGGGGGGAAAAAAAATGTTTGGGGATTTTAAGTAATTTTCTCACAAAAAAAGATCTCTCTCTTTCTCTCTGACAGAACGGTGATCTGCCTTGTTTACATAGGCAGATCGCCGTTTTACCTCTCCAGCGAATGATCGGCAGGCTGTTTGGCTCCCGCTGTGTCCAATCACGGTGGGAGCAGGTTGCCGGTGGCACGTTGCTCCAGACCTGGAAGAAGCAAACAACTTACAGGTACTTTGTTTCGCGTAGCTGGGCCGTCCTGCCGCAGTATATGTGCGGTCCCAAAGTAGTTAAAGGCGCTGCCATTCCCATGCAATAGTGTTCATTAAAACCTATATGTGTGACTGGGCCTTAAAACACTGAAAGCATAACTAAACCCAAAAACAAAAATATAATATACTGCAGCTTGCAAGTCCTTAGATGTCATGTATGCATTGTGTTTTCTTAGCCTAAATAAATAAATAAATAAAAACATTTTTAGCAAATACAGAAAATACCTGTTGATCTTGCCAGGAATGCAATGCCCTTGTCACTTCTTGTGAGATGAACTGGAAGCAAAACTACTAATCCCATTACCCCAATAATTAGGATGAAGAAAGGCAGATATATATTTGAAGTCCAGCCTGAGTGGCCGTCATGGCTTCCTCCATAAACACACTGGAGGAGTAAGAGCCCTTTCACACTGGGGCGGGGGCGGCGGTAAAACGCAGCTATTATTAGCGGCGTTTTACTGTCGGTATGCGGCCGCTAGCGGGGGCGGTTTTACCCCCCTGCTAGCGGCCGAGAAAGGGTTAAAACCACCGCAAAGCGCCTCTGCAGAGGCGCTTTGCCGGCGGTATAGCCGCGCCGTCCCATTGTTTTCAATGGGCAGGAGCGGTATATACTCCGCTCCTTCACCGCTCCGAAGATGCGGCTAGCAGGACTTTTTTTTTTACCGTCCTGCCAGCGCATCGCTCCAGTGTGAAAGCCCTCAGGGCTTTCACACTGGATACACAGCAGCGGCACTTTCGGGTCGGTTTGCAGGCGCTATTATTAGCGCAATAGCGCCTGCAAACCGCCCCAGTGTGAAAGGGCTCTAAGTGTAGTCATCAAAAAGTGTGTTCTTTGCGGGATTACCAAGTCCTGGAAAAAAATATTCATGCAGGTACTAATTAGGACTAAGGCCTGCTAAGCTGCAATATATTACCTTTTTGGGTTTTAATACACTTAAAGGGGAACATTAATGGTTTTAAAGTCTATAAATTGCTTTCTTTTCTTGTATAAAAGTTTAACCACTTCAGCCCCGGATGATTTTACCCCATTCTTGAGCAGAGCACTTTTTGCGATTCGGCACTGCGTTGCTTTAACTGACAATTGCGCGGTCGTGCGACGTTGCACCCAAACACAATTGAAGTCCTTTGTTTCCCACAAATAGAGCTTTCTTTTTGGTGGTATTTGATGACCTCCTGCGGTTTTTATTTTTTGTGCTATAAACAAAAAAAAAAGCGACAGTTTTGAAAAAAAAAAACACAATTTTTAACTTTTTGCTATAACAAATATCCCCCAAAAATATATTAAAAAAAAAAAAAAAAAAATTTTCCTCAGTTCACACCGATTATGTATTCTTATACATATTTTTGGTAAAAAAAATCACAATAAGTGTATATTGATTGGTTTGCGCAAAAGTTATAGTATCTACAAAATAGGGGATAGTTTTATGGCGTTTTTATTATTATTTTTTTTTTACTAGTGATGGTGGCGATCTGCGATTTTTTTTTTTTTTTTTTTTTTTTTTTTTTTTTTTTTTTTCCCTCCCCTGTCACTGCCTGCGAAGGGGTTCCCTCTCTGTGTTCTATCTGAAGGGGGGGGGGGCTACTGTCTAGGGGAGATGACAGATTGCTGTTCATACTTTGTATGAACAGACGATCAGTCTCTGCTCCCCTCAGAGAACCGGAAACTGTGTTTGCACACACAGATCCCAGTTCTCGGTGTGTGACCAGCGACCGCCGGGCACTTGCATTGGCTTGGGGGGGGGGCGGCGGCGGCGATCAGCGGGTGCGCGCCCCTAGTGGCCACAGGGCGAAATGACGTTACATAACGTCGTTTTGCCCAGCCGTACCATTATGCTGCAGCAAAACCACGGCGACTGATCGGCAAGGGGTTAAATAACAAATAGTTAGTGCATAATTCCTACTCTACACTTTGCAAAGGATGCTGGCTTTCTAAAAAGAAAACCATACAGATACATTAGCTGGATAATTATTGTACTATAAACCCTGTAACTGGATGAGTTATATGAACCTCCTCTGTCTACCAACCCAATAGATGCCTATGGGGCTGAACTGTGCAAGCACAATCATTTTACCAATAACCACAGTATTTGTCCGCACAGGAATAAATCCCTTGATGTCAACTGGGATGCAGCAGCCGCATGGACGCAGCACAGCCGCTGCTACCAATTTGACATCCATGCGCATGCTCAACCCGAATGCACATTGGTTGCATTTGGCGCTTTGCACCTGCACACGCCCAGATGTCAGATTAGGAGCAGCGGCTGTGTCTGTCAAGCCGGAGGGATTTCTGGCAGGATAAACGGATATTTTTTTTTTTTTTTGCACTATTTACATTTTTAAGGGTATAAAACATGCGGAAATGTGTATTTCAAATTGTATAAATTGGTGTCTGTCAGTTTCTAGGTTTTGTGCATTGTCTAAAAATTTTGGCTTGCTCATCTTCCAGGTATCTCTTCAAACAGAGGACTATAGTAATTTTTCAGGGTGCAGGCAAAACACTGCTTCTTAATGGCACCCCCCATGCATCAACAGATGCAGCACATTTTCTGGTGCGCAGAATCGCATGGTGCCACAGCAGCACCATGTGGTTCCATTTGACCACATTTAAAAAAAATGGGGCGAGGATTTTTTTACTTTTTCAGTGTACTTCTTCTTGAGCCACTACTTTGCTGCCTTGGCGGTTAGTTTTAACCACTTGCTTACTGGGCACTTAAACCCCCCTCCTGTCCAGACCAATTTTCAGATTTCAGCGCTGACGCACTTTGAATGACAATTGCGCGGTCATACAACACTATACCCAAATGAAATTTGAAATGAGGCAGCACTGATGGGTGGCAATAATGGGCACTGATTGCTTACACTGATGGCAGCACTGCTAGGTGGCACTGATTGACACCACTGGTGGGCATTGATAGGTGGCACTTGTGGGCACTGGCAGGTGGCACTGGCAGGCACAGATGAGGCAGATGTGCCTCCTTCCTCTAGAGGACCGATGTCCCTTTAACATAAGCCGGTGATCTTTTTTTTTTTATCCTCACGCTGTCGATTACCGAGCTTTTGTTTACATAATGTGATCAGCTAAGGGGCCGGGATTGGCCCCTTACTCGGATTGGTGATCACCCGAGTTTCTGCGACTCGGTGATCACAGTGCGCTCACTGCGCACCCTGCAGGGTGCGTGCGGGGCACGTGCACAGGGGAGGGCATCCTGTGACGGCCTCCCGGATTTTGAGGTCCGCGCTGTGGCCGTCATTCGGCTATGGCCCGGACCTCAAGTGGTTAAGAGAGGTTTTTTTGGGACTTTGAGTGAGGCACAAGACACGTGGTAGGAGAAATACTGCGGGACGAGGCAGCTCTCGTTCTGGGTGGACGTCATATGACGTGACCGCCTTCCCAAGCCACTAGGGGGCGTGCACGCCCGCCGCGTCTCTGGGGGCCCGATGCGCGTGTCCAGCGGTCGCGATGTCCGCCAGGCACCTGTGATTGCCCAGCAACCGAGCAGGACCGTGGATCTGTGTGTGTAAACACACAGATCCACGTCCTGTCAGAGAGGAGAGGAGACCAATGTGTGTCCCTTGTACATAGGGACACCAATCGGTCACCTTCCCCAGTCAGTCCCCTCCCCCCACAGTTAGAATCACCTCCCTAGGACACACATTAACCCTTCGATCACCCCCTAGTGTTAACCCCTTACCTGCCAGTCACATTTACACAGTAATCAATGCATTTTTATAGCACGGATCGCTGTATAAATGTGAATGGTCCCAAAAATGTGTCAAAAGTGTCCGATATGTCCGCCTCAATATCACAGTCACAATAAAAATCGCAGATCGCCGACATGACTAGTAAAAAAAAATAATAAAAATGCTATAAATCTATCCCCTATTTTGTAGACGCTATAACTTTTGCGCAAACCAATCAATATACGCTTATTGCGTTTTTTTTTTTCTTTTTTTAACCAAAAATATGTAGAAGAATACGTATCGGCCTAAACTGAGGAAAAAAATTGTTTAAAAAAAAAAAAATTGGATATTATAGCAAAAAGTAAAAAATATTGTGTTTTTTTTTCAAACTTGTCCCTCTTCTTTTGTTTATAGCACAATAAATAAAAACCGCAGAGGTGATCAAATACCACCAAAAGAAAGCTTTATTTGTGGGGAAAAAATGATAAAAATTTCATTAGGGTGCAGTGTAACATGACTGCGCAATTGTCATTCAAAGTGCGACAGTGCTGAAAGCTGAAAAATGGCCTGGGTAGGAAGGGGGTGAAAGTGCCTGGTATTGAGGTGGTTAAACGATTTTATATCTCATAAACATATAATACATGGTTGAACATGAGTATTTTTATCTATATAAAAGACTATGGCATACAGTAAAGAAAAAAAAAAAAAAAAAAAAAATATATATATATATATATATATATATATATATATATATATATATATATATATATATATATATATATATATATATATATATTATATATAATTTTTTTTTTTTAAATTAGAGCTGCACGATTAATCGTTCAAAATCGTGATCTTTTTCTCTTCCCGATCTTCAAAGAATGTCAGGATTCTTTAACAAGTGCAGAGAGTTCTCACAGCTGGGGAAAAAAAAAAAATCTGGGCAGCCTGCCAAGTTTAATCACAACACAATAAGTAGAAATAAAGTATCTTTTTGCTCTTTTATCAAAGGAAAGAACTCCGTGTAAATGAAATAAGTTTAACCGCTTTAATACAGGACACTTAGACACCTTCCTGCCCAGACCAATTTTCAGCTTTCAGCGCTGTCGCAATTTGAATGACAATTGCACGGTCATGCTACACTGTGCCCAAACTATTTTTTTTTTATCATTTTGTTCCCACAAATAAAGCTTTCTTTTGGTGGTACTTGATCACCTCTGGGATTTTTATTTTCTGCTAAACCCAATTTAAAAAAAAAGACTGAAAATTTTGAAAAAAAAATGTTTTTTTTTTGTTTCTGTTACAAAACTTTAAATTTTTCTCCTTCACTGATGAGGTGGCACTGATGGGCGCTGAAAGGCGGCAGGGATGAGCACTGAAAGGTGACATGGATGGGCACTGATAGGTGGCACTGATGTACACTAATGGATGGTACTGATGGGCATCACTGGCATCCATTGTGGTCACTGATTGGCATCCCTGGTATCCATGGGTGGCATACCTGGTGGTGACTAGTAGAGGTCGACCGATATATCGGCGATATTTGGCTTTTTTTACTTAATCGGCATGGGCCGATTGTGCTGATAAAAAAAGCCGATTATAATTTCAGCGGGACTTGCAAATGACTTCTGTAATAGAAGTCAATGCAAGTTTCCTGAAGTTATCTCTGGAGAGGAGTCTCTCCTCCCTGGGCAGCCTGCCAAATCTGATAAGAAGATACATTGTATCTCTTCAGGTTCTTTTATCAATAGACTGAACTCTGTGTGGAGGAGTTCTCAGTTTAACCATTTAAAGACTAAATCTTTTCTGACGCTTGTTGCTTACAAGTAAAAATCCTGTATTTTCTGCTAGAAAATCACTTAGATTTTATATTACATATATATTTTTTTAGCAGAGACCCGAGGGAATAAAATAGCGGTTGTTGCAATATTTTATGTCGCACAGTATTTGCGCAGCAGTCTTTCAAACGCAATTTTTTTAAAAAAAATACACTAATGAAATAAATTTGATAAAAACAGGTAATTTGATTACCTGTTTTTGTGTATTTAATATATAGTTTTTTTTTTTTTTTTTTTTTTTTTAATCTAAATTCTGCATACAAGTGAACTGATTGGAGATTTGTTTTGTTTAATAAATGTTTAAATGTAAAAATTTTTCTGTATCACTTATTACTTAAGGCTGCTTTCACACTGGAGCGGGCATGCGTTGACGGTAAAACGCTGTTCGTTTTAGTGGCGCTTTACCGTCATTTTAGCGGCGCTATTCGGCTGCTAGCGGGGCGCTTATAACCCAGCTAGCGGCCAAGGAAGGGGTTAAATGCGCCCATGAAGCGCTGCTGCCGAAACGCTTTGCAGGCGCTTCGGCAGCGGTGCGCATTCATTTCAATGGGCAGGAGTGGTGGTATACACCGCTCCAAAGATGCTGCTTGCAGGACTTTTTTTTAACATCCTGCTATCGCATCGACTGCAGGGGAGCCATTTTACAGGCACTTTACAGGCGCTATTTTTAGCCCAAAAGCGCCTGAAAAACGCCCCAGTGTGAAAGGGGTCTAACTGTTAGATTTTATGAGATGAAGGGGAAAAAAAAAAATCGGCCTAATATATCGGCCCAAAAAAAAAATCGGCATCATATATCGGCCACCGCGATTTCTAAATATCGGCATCAGCCAGAGAAAAACCCATATCGGTCGACCACTAGTGACTAGTGGTGGGGATCTCTGGTGGTCCAGTGTGGGCATCCTTGGGGGGGGGGGGGGGGGGGGGAGGCTGCACTGATAATCAATCAGCACAGACCCCCCCCCCCCCCCCCCCGTCAGAGGAACAGCCGTGACAGACGCGTGTAAGGAAAAGCCGATCAACAGCTCTTCCTGTGTTACACTGTGATCAGCTGTGATTGGACACAGCTGATCACGTGGTAAAGAGTCTCCGTCAGAGACTGAAACACCGCAACAACGATCGCCGCGATGCGCGCCGTCAAGCGGCTTGATATCCTGGTGCCATCATATGAAGTCCAGTCCAGATATGGCAACCACTTTGCCGACGTCATATTGCTATGTGGCGGGTGGCAACTGGTTAACCACTTCAGCCCCGGAAGATTTTACCCCCTTCCTGACCAGAGCACTTTTTACAATTCGGCACTGCGTCGCTTTAACTGCTAATTGCGCGGTCATGCAATGCTGTACCCAAATGAAATTTGCGTCCTTTTCTTCCCACAAATAGAGCTTTCTTTTGATGGTATTTGATCACCTCTGCCGTTTTTATTTTTTGCGCTATAAACGGAAAAAGACCGAAAATTTTGAAAAAAAATGATATTTTCTACTTTTTGTTATAAAAAAAATCCAATAAACTAAATTTTAGTCATACATTTAGGCCAAAATGTATTCGGCCACATGTCTTTGGTAAAAAAAATGTCAATAAGCGTATATTTATTGGTTTGCGCAAAAGTTATAGCGTCTACAAACTAGGGTACATTTTCTGTAATTTACACAGCTTTTAGTTTATGACTGCCTATGTCATTTCTTGAGGTGCTAAAATGGCAGGGCAGTACAAAACCCCCCCAAATGACCCCATTTTGGAAAGTAGACACCCCAAGGAAATTGCTGAGAGGCATGTTGAACCCATTGAATATTTATTTTTTTTGTCCCAAGTGATTGAATAATGACAAAAAAAAAAAAAAAATTTACAAAAAGTTGTCACTAAATGATATATTGCTCACACAGGCCATGGGCATATGTGGAATTGCACCCCAAAATACATTCAGCTGCTTCTCCTGAGTACGGGGATTCCACATGTGTGGGACTTTTTGGGAGCCTAGCCGCGTACGGGGCCCCGAAAACCAAGCACCGCCTTCAGGATTTCTAAGGGCATAAATTTTTGATTAAACGCCTCACTACCTATCACAGTTTTGAAGGCCATAAAATGCCCAGGTGGCACAGAACCCCCCCAAATGACCCCATTTTGGAAAGTAGACACCCCAAGCTATTTGCTGAGAGGCATGGTGAGTATTTTGCAGCTCTCATTTGTTTTTGAAAATGAAGAAAGACCAGAAAAAAAAAAATTTTTTTTCTTTTTTCAATTTTCAAAACTTTGTGACAAAAAGTGAGGTCTGCAAAATACTCACTATACCTCTCAGCAAATAGCTTGGGGTGTCTACTTTCCAAAATGGGGTCATTTTGGGGGGTTTTGTGCCACCTGGGCATTCCATGGTCTCCGAAACTGTGATAGGCAGTGAAGAGTGAAATCAAAAATTTACGCCCTTAGAAAGCCTGAAGGCGGTGCTTGGATTTCGGGGTCCCGTGCGCAGCTAGGCTCCCAAAAAGTCCCACACATGTGGTATCCCCGTACTCAGGAGAAGCAGCAGAATGTATTTTGGGGGGTAATTTCACATATCCCCATGGCATGTTTGAGCAATATATCATTTAGTGACAACTTTGTGCAAAAAAAAAAAAAAAAAAAATTTGTCTCTTTCCCGCAACTTGTGTCGCAATATAAAATATTCCATGGACTCGACATGCCTCTCAGCAAATAGCTTGGGGTGTCTACTTTCCAAAATGGGGTCATTTGGGGGGGTTTTGAACTGTCCTGGCATTTTATGCACAACATTTAGAAGCTTATGTCACACATCACCCACTCTTCTAACCACTTGAAGGCAAAACCCTTTCTGACACTTTTTGATTACGTGAAAAAATTATTTTTTTTTGCAAGAAAATTACTTTGAACCCCCAAACATTATATATATTTTTAAAGCAAATGCCCTACAGATTAAAATGGTGAGTGTTTCATTTTTTTTTTTCACACGGTATTTGCGCAGCGATTTTTCAAACGCATTTTTTGTGGAAAAAACACACTTTTTTAAATTTTAATGCACTAAAACACACTATATTGTCCAAATGTTTGATGGAATAAAAAAGATGATCTTAAGCCGAGTACATGGATACCAAACATGACATGCTTTAAAATTGCGCACAAACGTGCAGTGGCAACAAAATTAATGCATTTTTAAAAGCCTTTAAAAGCCTTTACAGGTTACCACTTTAGATTTACAGAGGAGGTCTACTGCTAAAAATACTGCCCTCGATCTGACCTTCGCGGTGATACCTCACATGCATGGTGCAATTGCTGTTTACATTTGACGCCAGACCGACGCTTGCGTTCGCCTTAGCGCGAGAGCAGGGGGGACAGGGGTGCTTTTTTTTTTTTTTTTTTTTTCTTTATTATTTTTTTGCTTTTTTATCTTATTTTTAAACTGTTCCTTTCATTTTTTTTTTTTTTTTAAATCATTTTTATTGTTATCTCAGGGAATGTAAATATCCCCTATGATAGCAATAGGTAGTGACAGGTACTCTTTTTTGAAAAAATTGGGGTCTATTAGACCCTAGATCTCTCCTCTGCCCTCAAAGCATCTGACCACACCAAGATCGGTGTGATAAAATGCTTCCCCAATTTCCCAATGGCGCTGTTTACATCCGGCGAAATCTAAGTCATAAAATGCTCGTAGCTTCCGGTTTCTTAGGCCATAGAGATGTTTGGAGCCACTCTGGTCTCTGATCAGCTCTATGGTCAGCTGGCTGAATCACCGGCTGCATTCTCAAGTTCCCTGTTGAGACAGGAGAGCCAGAGAAAAACACGGAAGACGGTGGGGGGGGGGGGCATTCCCTCCCACTGCTTGTAAAAGCAGTCTAGAGGCTAATTAGCCGCTAGGATTGCTTTTACATGAAAGCCGACCGCTGGCTGAAAAGAATGATACCAAGATGATACCTAAACCTGCAGGCATCATTCTGGTATAACCACTCAAAGTCGTGAATGGTGTACCTGAAGACCAAAAAATGGTTAACAATAAAGCACAGTAAACGGTAAAGTATAAAAAATTGCATACCTGAAAAGCAAACATGATAAAACATAATAACAATAAAACATTGCAGAATAGAATACAGTAAAAAAGAGCAGAACAATAGAGAGAGAATAGAGAGGGAGAATAAAACAACAACTATTTTTTTTTATTTTTGTTTGTGTTTTTTTTGCAAACTTGTAACTTTTATAACTGTAACCGGTTCCAGGTTCGGGTCTCTCAAAATGCGATGGCATCTTGGGAGACCCTGTGAAAGTGTGCCTAGTCTGTGCAATGCTGTATCCTACGCTAATACTCAACTAGTGCATGGTAGCGTTCAAAACATTCACCAATGCAAAGACCAGGATTGTCAGGACAGGAGGGACAATAATAGCGGGTGTCACGCCTATATCCGCGCTTGCTGCAGACACATCTTTTTGGGGGGGTTTGTTGGGTAGGGGTACTCGGGAGGACATAAAAATGCCTCTCATGCACCCGACTGCATTTGGTTGGGGATGTGAATGGGGGAAGTACGGGCGCTGCAGAAGCGGTGGGTTCCCAATTAGGATTGGCGAATGCAGTAGGAAGAGCACTATGGGCACGACGGGCCTGTGTTTGTCTTTTTGGTGGCAGCGGGACACTACTTGTGCTTGCCACCTCACCAGCTTGAACTGCACTTATGGGACTCGCCACGTCACCAAGTGTTACTGCAGTGCTGATTTGACTACGACCGGGGTGTACTAGGCCGCTGGTGCTTGCCAGTTCACCAAAACGCTACCAAAAAAACTGTTAGCGATCGCAGGGATCAGGCCTGACTCTGCGAACGCTGCAGTTATGCGTTTAGTGTTCTGTAAGTGACAGTGATCGATCGATACTGCACTTGGGTGGGCTGGGCCGGGCGGAGGGGCAAAACGCAGGTGCTAGTAGGTATCTGGGCTGATCCCGCTAACACTGCGTTTTTGGGAACCCTAAACTGCTGGGGACGCCAGCATAGATTTGATCGGATCAGATATTGATCCGTTCAGATACTATACCACTAAGGGAGGTGTACGGTGCGTGCGTGGGTGTTAGCGGTACTGGCGCTAACCTGACGCTGCCTGGGGCTGGTGCTTACCAGTTCACCAAAACGCTACCAAAAAAACTGTTAGCGATCGCAGGGATCAGGCCTGACTCTGCGAACGCTGCAGTTATGCGTTTAGTGTTCTGTAAGTGACAGTGATCGATCGATACTGCACTTGGGTGGGCTGGGCTAGGCTGGGCGGAGGGGCAAAACGCAGGTGCTAGCAGGTATCTGGGCTGATCCCGCTAGCCCTGCGTTTTTGGGAACCCTAAACTGCTGGGGACGCTAGTATAGATCTGATTGGATCAGATATTGATCCGTACAGATACTATACCACTAAGGGAGGCGTATGCTGCGTGCGTGGGTGTTAGCGGTACTGGCGCTAATCTGACGCTGCCTGGGGCGACGCATATCACCGCCGGGCGATCAGGGGGCTAAACCTTTATTCGGTAATAAACGGCGGGTGTCCTGACACTATAAAAAATAAACGAACTAACCAGCGTCACCCGTAACACTTATACGGTGATCAGTGGTGAAAGGGTTAACTAGGGGGCAATCAAGGGGTTAAAACATTTATTAGATAGTATATGGGGGTACCTGACGCTATAAAACACTGACGGCGAACCTAAATATTTACCTCCCTAACTAGCGTCACCAGCGACACTAATACAGCGATCAGAAAAATGATCGCTTAGTGACACTGGTGACGGGGGGTGATCAAGGGGTTAAAACTTTATTAGGGGGGGTTAGGGGGGTACCCTAGACCTACAGGGGGCTAACCCTAATTGTCCTAACACTGTAACTGTCACAAACTGACACTATGCAGCAATCAGAAAAAAAAAAAAAAAAAAAACCTGCTTGGTGTCAGTTTGTGACAGGGGGGGGGGGGGGGGATCGGGGGGCGATCGGGTGGGAGGATCGGGGTGTTTAGTGTGCCTGGCATGTTCTACTGTGTTGTGTGTGTGTTGTGCACTTACTTACATGTCGTCTCTCCTCGGGCCGGAACGGAAACTCCCGAGCCGAGGAGAGATGACATCACATCCTCTGCCTCTGTGTACTATACAGAGGCAGAGGATGTTTCTCATTGGCTGGGAGCGATCGCGAGGGGGGGCCACGATCGGATGGCCTCCCCCTCGTCTCTCACTTCTCCCAGCCAAATGCCGACCGCAGCTGGCACCGGGGGGGGGGGGGGGTCCGATCGGACCCCCCGCCCGCGGGAAGGCAATCACGTACCAGGTACGTGATTTTGCCTGCCCGTGCCATTCTGCTCACGTATATAGGCGTGAGGCGGTCGGCAAGTGGTTAAAGACCAAACCTTTTCTGACATTTGTTTATTACAAGTAAAAGTCATTATTTTCTGCTAGAAAATTACTTGGAACACCTATATATATATATATATATATATATATATATATATATATATATATATATATATATATATATATATATATATATATATATATTTTTTTATTAGAGACCCTATAGAATATAATGGGGGTATATTGCAATAATTTTATGTCACACCATATTTGCGCAGAGATCTTTCAAACGCTTTAATCATTTAAAAACAAAAAAAAAAACTAAACAGTAAAGTTAGCCCAATTTTTTTGTATAATGTGAAAGATATTACACCGCGGGAAATCGTGATCTTTATTCTAAGCAAAAAAATCGTGATTCTCATTTTAGCCAAAATCGTGCAACTCTAAAATAAAAATATATAAATTTTGCATGCATCTGAAATCGCATAGCATCCCATGGAAATAATTAGTATAAAAAGCCAAAGGCTTCTTGAGTAATTGATACAAAAGGGTTATAAGATACAAATGAATCACAGTTGAGGTCAAGATATGTGTTTGGAACATGATGACATTGAGTAGGCTCGACACTTTTAGTGGCCAGTCGCCTCTCATCAGGAGTAAAACATAAATGGGGAAAAAAGGTACCAAGTAGGATCTAATGTTTTGCCCAGATAGTAATAAACAAGGTAGGGGCAAGGGGAAACCTGTATCTCCCTGGAATACTTAGGCCACTTTCACACTGAGGCGCTTTACAGGCGCTATAGTGCTGTAAAGCGCCTCTCCTGTCACTTCAGTGTGAAAGCCTGGGGCCAAAAAGCACCGCTAAAACGACGGTAAAGTGCTGCTAAAAATAGCACCCTTTTCCCACTGACACATCCAATGCCCCAGTGTGAAAGTGCCCTTACATATAAATTGTTCTAGATAAGAAGTTGCAAGTCAGGATCTGCGAGGAAAGTCTGTCCCGGGAGCTGAGGGAATGAACCCAAGGAGGAAGCAAGTGCACCGACACACCCCAGGAGCACCCTCCAAACGTAATGGGCAAGGGTGAAAAGATTCCAAATATGTCTGTAGAGTAAATGATATTGGACCAACACATGTGAATGGTACCAGTATATACATACAGTATTCATGAAATATAAACCAACACCCATTATTGCCTGAAAAAGTGAAAAGCGTAGTAGATACAAAGTGAAAGAAATAGTATATCGCATAAAGAGAAAAAGTAAAAAAGTGAAATATCGCATGAAAATCATGAGATGCCACAAAGGGGAAAGGGTGAAGAAAAGACAAGTCATGCAACACTGTACCCATATGAAATTTTTGTCCTTTTTTTCACACAAATAGAGCTTTCTTTAGGTGGTATTTAAGCACCGCTGGGTTTTTTATTTTTTGCACTATAAATCAAAAAAGACTGAAAATTCCCTCAAAAAAAAAAAAAAATCTTTGTTTTTGTTAAAATTTATTGGCAGGGTATTGCAGAGTACTGCAGAGTATTGCACAGTATGGGCACAGAGCAGCGATGTGGGCACTACAGATCCAGCCCACAGCGCTGCTAAAAACAATCTCTCCCCCTCTCCCTGTACAGATCGGTACAGACTCGGGGAGGGAGGTTTGTTTACAAGTAATCCGTCATTTGATGGAGCGATCACGTGGTAAGCGGCCGCTACAAGCGGCCATTTACCGCGATCCCGCGGTCACGGATGTTTGCGGGAGTGCGCCCAGGGGGTGCGTGAGAGCAACATTCTCGGAGGACGTCCATGGACGCCCACCCAGAATAAGCCCACCGCGCTGTACATGTCTTTCGGCTATGGCCCGATCGGCAAGTGGCTAAATGAGGTGCATGATACCATGCACCTCCATCCCTAAATCAGAAATAAGAAAGGGGTTTTTAGGACTGTGAGTGAGGCACAAGACACGTGATATGTTTTGGGTCATTGTCATGCTAAAAGACCCACCCATAACCCATCTTTAATGTTCTGGTTGAGGGAACAACGTTCTCATTCAAGATTTTACAACACATGGCCCCTCAATGTGGCACATTTTATGTTTACCCCTTTCTTGACCAGGCCCTTTTTTGCGATACGGCACTGCGCCGCTTTAAACTCTGCAGTTTTTATTTTTTGCACTATAAACAAAAAAGTGACAATTTTGAAAAAACAATATTTTTTACTTTTTGCTATAATATCCCCCAAAAATGTATAAAAAAACTAATTTCTTCCACAGTTTAGGCCAATATGTATTCTTCTACATATTTTTGATAAAAAAAAAAAAAAAAATCGCAATAAGCGCATATATTGATTGGTTTGCGCAGAAATGTTATCACGTCTACAAAATAGGGGATAGATTTATGGCATTTTTTTTATTAGCAGTGGCGACATGACTGCGACATTGCGGCGGAGAGATCGGACACTTATGACACTCTTTTGGGACCATTGGCATTTATACAGTGATCAGTGCTATAAAAACTCACTGATTACTGTGTAATTGTCACTGGCAGGGAAGGGGTTAACCACTGCAATACCAGGCGCTTTCGCCCCTTCCCGCCCAGGACACTACCCAAACTAAATTTTAATCATTTTCTTCCCACAAATAGAGCTTTCTTTTGGTGGTATTTGATCACCTCTGCGGTTTTTATTTTTTGCTAAACAAACTAAAAAAGACTGACATTTTTGAAAAAAAAAAAAAAAAAAGTTTTTCTTCGTTTCTATTATAAAAAAATGTTGTTTTCTCCTTCACTGACGGGCACTGATGGGCAATGATGAGGCGGCACTGATAAGTTGGCACTGATGAGGAGGCATTGATA
This sequence comes from Lithobates septentrionalis, assembly GCA_037952835.1. NCBI lineage: Eukaryota > Metazoa > Chordata > Amphibia > Anura > Ranidae > Lithobates > Lithobates septentrionalis. The sequence continues at coordinate 237,448 of JBBDGP010001704.1, forward strand.
TGCACTGATAGGCGGCACTGATGGGCACTGACGGGTGGCACTGATGGGCCTTCTGCTTATGGAGCCCCACAAATCTCCGGAAACGATAGGCGGGTCTATTTTCCAGCGCTTGGTGGGCGTAGTCATGATGTCCCCAGAATCCACGCCCACCTCTACACTCCCCTTGGCCAGGCAAAGTCGCAAGGACGAACCTCGCGCTTGTTCAGTGAAAAGTGCGTGCGCAGGAGAAACGGAGCGCGTACTTGGCATAAGCAGAGTTCACAGCCTACTGTCATTCCTGCGCATGTGCTATACACTGTCTGCCGGCTATAGTGGAGGATTCGTAGATAGTGGAGGGAATGCAAAAAAGATGAAAAAAGATTTGATGGGTTGCTTACAGTTGGATCAACTTTTTGTGGCAAGACTGGGCATAGATGACATGACATCCTCTATTGTACCAGGTAGAAGTCTTTATTAAAAATATTTTTTCGGGTTTACATCCACTTTAATCCTATAGAAAATTTATGGAGTGAGCTGGAACTTCAAGTTGCCAAGCAACAGCCAGGAAACTAAGGATTTAGAAGATCTGTAAAGAACAGTGGACCAAAATCCCTAGAAAAATCAAGAAAAATCTGGACGGCCGAACTCCAATGCAACACCTTTATTGTAGTCAAATAAAATCCTGATAGTCCCATACGGTCACAGAGGTACGGGACAAGTAGCTAACGCGTTTCACACCACAGATGGGGAACAATAAACAAGCATCGTGAATGCATTATAAGTGGCACAAGTCATTCCATGCATTTCAAGATACAGAATATAAAATATGAAATCCAAAATGTAAATGTAATATTTTTTTCTATTTTGTGTCATCCTATGGTATATACCATGGGGAGGCAACCTCGGCCCTCCATCTCTGGTGAAACTACAAGTCCCATGAGACATTGCAAAGACCCTGACAATCATAGGCATGACTCCTAGAGGCAGAAGCAAGATGGTATTTGTAGTTTCACCACAGCTGGAGTGCTGAGGTTGCCTACCCCTGGTATATACTGATACTGCCTCAGGTGTTCTGCATTATGTTCTGGTAACTGGTTTTCCTACCATGTATGTAGGTAGCCCATCCCAATTAACCACCTTTTGAAGGGGGAGGTGACTCCTACATATACGGGGGAATAACCTGATTCACATTGGCTATGATTAAGCACCCATCTGTGGTGTGAAACGCGTTAGCTACTTGTCCTGTACCTCTGTGACCGTATGTGACTATCTGGATTTTAATTGACTACAATAAAGGTGTTGCATTGAATTGCGGCCACCCATATTTTTCTTGATTTCTCTGTTATTTGCAGAGCCTGCACCTGTGCCTTGACTAGCAGGAGATGTTATCATGGGATAATTGCCTGGAGCGGTGAGTTCCTATCTTGTTGGACCAAAATCCCTCCTGAGATGTGTGCAAACCTGGTAACCAACTACAAGAAGCGTCTTACCTCTGTGCTTGCCAACAAGGGTTTCTCCACCAAGTACTAAGTCATGTTTTGCTTGGCGATCAAATACTTATTTGCAACTCAATTTATAACATTTCAAGTGAAAGTGTACTCTGTAAATGTGTTTGTTTTTGACAAAGTATTCAATGTGGAACATGTGGTTATTGAAACAGTATGGAGTAAGGCTGGCCATAGATTATGCAATTTTCATTCCTCCAATCCTAGCTTAAATAAAAGAAAATTGCTCAATTCTTCCATCAACACAATCAGCAACCATATAGTCATGACTGGAAAACTCTGCCTTAAAGTTTGATTAATACCCTCTGAAATTATGTTATACTTTATAATTATTATGACGAAAAATGTATTTTTACTGTAAGTAATTATGTTTAAATTGATTTTGGTTTGTTTTTTTAGCTGTGATATGTCCATACTTACACATAATATAAGAAATTGATGTGTATTTGCTTTCTGAAATTTGGATTATTATTTTTCTTTTAGTCTTTGGATACTCCTGCCAGCCCAGTGTCAGAAATTCCAATTGCCATGGAGGCCATGACTTCATTTGGTACTATTTTTAATATTATTTTGGTATATAAACTGACAAACTGTGTGTTTTTGGTGTCCAAGTATTTATATTGATGGTGAACAGAAATCTTAGATTCTTAAAGGGGAACAGATACTCCCCCCCCCCCCTTAACAAATTTTCTTGGTTCCAGACAGCTCAATGGAGTGGGGAAACAAAAGAACGGTGAGTTTTGTGATGCTGAGGGATATTGGCTACTTGCCTACTGGGCACTTTTAGCCCCTTCCTGCCCAGGCCAATTCTTAGCTTTCAGCGCTGGCGCACTTTGACAATTTGGCGTCGTGCAACATTGTACCCAAACAATTTTTATCATTTGTTTGAGACAGACCTTTCTTTTGGTGATATTTAATCACCACTGATAGGCTGCACTGATGGGCTTGGGTAGGCAGCATTGAAAGGTAGCACTGTTGTGTCTGGACTGATGATCAGTGCCCTGATAATCTGTGCTGGCCTCCACTGTGAGGCAATGCCACCAATCGGCTCTCCTCTCCTCACACGCTGTTGGTGTGAGTCGAGGAATGCCGATAATCGGCATTTCTTTGTTTACATGTGATTAGCTGTGTTCATCTTCGGCTCTTTACTGAGATCGGTGATGCGCTGTGTTCTAAGGACAGAGATATAAGTGATCACATACCCTCTGTTCTCAGCTGTAAAGGACACAAGGGGAGGATAAATGGCAGCACGCTGGTCTTCCTAGTGAATGACTGTGCAGGGGAGGGGCATGCCAGCACATTCTTGATTGGAGTTGCTCCCAGCACAAGCAAAAAACTGACCACACTGTGCTGGTAATGTGGTCAGTTTAGGAAATAGGAAAGCAGAGGGACTGGCAGAAACACCAGGCATTTCACACAAAGGAAGCAGTACAAAGAGAACAGGATGCTTTTTTTCATACAAGTACATGGTACGACAGGCACATATTAGGAAAATGAAATGTTGGGTTTACATATTCTTTAACAGAGATCCATTTTTTTTTCTTTCACTTTCTGTTGATGTAAAAAAATTAAATCAACTAATACATTGTTCTAAGACAATAAAACTTCAGATGATGAATACTTTTTCTAGAAATTGAGTATGTTTAACTGTAGCTGCTGACTTTTAATAATAGGACACTTACCTGTCCTGGAATCCAGCGATGTCAGCACCCCAGCCGATGTTTCCATCGGCTCTCGGGTGCTGCCGTCACCATTGTCTGTAAGGAAAACTGGCAGTGAAGCCTTGTGGCTTCAGAGGCAGATAAGCGGAACTTCCACTTTTGGGTGGAACGCCACTTTTTTTTTTTTCGATGGAGAGATATACACTGCTCAAAAAAAATTAGAGGAACACTTTAAAAACACATCAGATCTCAATGGGGAAAAAGATTATTCTGGATATCTATACTGATATGGACTGGGTAATGTGTTGGGAACGAAAGGATGCCACATCGTTTGATAGAAATGAAAATTATCAACCTACAGAGGGCTGAATTCAAAGACCCCCCCCCCCCCCCCCCGAAAATCAAAGTGAAAAAAATGATACAACAGGCTAGTCCATTTTGCTGAAATTTCATTGCAGCAACTCAAAATGGTACTCGGTAGTTTTGTATGGCCCCATGTGCTTGTATGCACACCTGACAAGATCGGGGCATGCTCCTAATGAGACGATGGATGGTGTCCTGGGGTATTTTCTCCCAGATATTGACCGGGGCATCACTGAGCTCCTGAACAGACTGAGGTGCAATCCGGCATCAGATGGACCAAAACATAATTGTCCCAGAGGTGTTCTATTTGGATTTAGGTCAGGCGAGCGTGGGGGCCATTCAGTGGTATCAATTCCTTCATCCTCCAGGAACTGGCTGCATACCCTTGCCACATGAGACTGGGCATTGTCGTGTACCAGGAGGAACCCAGGACCCACTGCACCAGCGGAGGGTCGGACAATGAGTCCAAAGATTTCATCCCAATACCTAATGGCAGTCAGGGTGCCATTGTCTAGCCTGAAGAGGTCTGTGTGTCCCTCCATGTATAGGTTTCCCCAGACCATCACTGTCCCACCACCAAACCAGTCATGATGAACGATGTTACGGGCAGCAATAACGCTCTCTATGGCTTCTCCAGACCCTTTCACGTCTGTCATATGTGCTCAGGGTGAGCTCTCATCTGTGAAACGCACAGGGTGCCAGTGACGAACCTCACAATTCTAGTGGTCAATGGCAAATGCCATTCGAGCTCCATGGTGCCGGACAGTGAGCACAGAGCCCACTAGAGGACGTCTGTTACTGATTGTTTGGTCAGAGACATTCACACCAGTGGCCTGCTGGAGGTGATTTTGTAGGGCTCTGGCAGTGCTCATCCTGTTCCTCCTTGCACAAAGAAGCAGATACCGGTCCTGCTGATGGCTTGAGGACCTTCTGTGGCCCTGTCCAGCTCTCCTAGAGTAACTGCCTGTCTCCTGGAATCCCCTCCATGCCCTTGAGACTGTGCTGGGAGACACAGCAAACCTTCTGGCAATAGCATGTATTGATGTGCCATCCTGGAGGAGTTGGACTGCCTGTGCAACCTCCTATAGGGTCCCGGTATCGCCTCATGCTACCAGTAGTGACACTGACCCTAGCCAAAGCTAAACTAGTAAAAAAAAACCATCAGGAGTAGGGGAAAAAAAATGTCAGTGGCCTCCACCTGTAAAACCATTCCTGTTTTGGAGATTATCTCATTGTTGCCATCTGGTGCACCTGTTGTTAGTTAGTTTAAGCTGCTTTGGTGCTGGACCCCATTTCACACTGAGAAGCTTTACAGGCGCTACAGCGCTAAAAAAAGTGCCTGCATAGCACCTGTTAAGAGCCTCTCCAGTTCCGGCTTTCACACTGCAGCGGTGCGCTGGCAGGACGCTAAAAAAAAGTCCTGCAAGCAGCATCTTTGGAGCGGTGTATACACCGCCCCTGCCCATTGAACTGAATGGGCACCGCTGCAGAACTGCCTACAAAGCTGAAACCGCCCTGCTAGCAGCCGAAAACACCCGCAAAAACGAAGGTAAAGCACCGCTATAAATAGCAGCACTTTACCGCAGACGGCCCCGACGCCCCAGTGTGAAAGGGGCCTTAGTGAAATTAACAACCCCCTCTGCTACTTAAAGAGGAGGTCCAGCCTGGGTGAAAAAAATTAAGTCAGTAGCTACCAATACTGTACTGTTAATATTGGGGCACTTGCACAGTCCAGGGAGCCTGTGATGTCGGCACCCCAGCCGATCTTTGGATCGACTCCCGGGTGCTGCTGCTGCTGCTATTCCTGGTAAGGGAACTAGGCAGTGAAGACTTTCCGCTTCACTCCTGGCTCCCTACTGCGCATGCGCGAAGCGTGCTGCACTTTCTAATTGATCCAGTGGTGGGGGAAGGGGGAGGGGAGCCGAACTTCCGGGAGATCGTGCCGCGGCCCGTCTCCCAGAAGTGGGGAAGGGGACCTATAAAAAACAGGTCCCCGTTCCCCTCCCCCCCTGAAAAGTGCCAAATGTCTCAGCGGAGGGGGAAATATAAGCGAGAGTTACGCTGCTTAAACTGACCAGATCAGTATCCCAGGTGTTTAATTGACTTGATGTTATACTCTGATTTAAAAAGTGATCCTTTATATTTTGTGAGGTGTGTGTGTGTGTGTGTGTGTGTGTGTGTGTGTGTGTGTGTGTGTGTGTGTGTGTGTGTGTATATATGTATATGTGTATATGTGTATATATGTATGTGTGTGTGTATATGTATGTATGTATATATATATATATATATATATATATATATATATATATATATATATATATATATATATATATATATATATATATATATAATGTGTGTGTGTGTATATAGATAGATATCTATATCTATATATATATATATATATATATATATATATATATATATATATATATAATGTGTATTTTATAATAATTATTTCTCCATTCTATGCTTCTAGACCCAACACAGAACCTATTTCTTGAGTCCAACTTCTCGGAGTCGGGATCCCATCTACAAAATATTACACATTTGTCTCCCCAGCAGCAAACAACTGGCAAACTTGGTAAGCAATTCCAAGGTATGATAAAAAATATTACATTTACAGGTGTTGGCTGCACTAAGCTGTTTATAATATAAAGTTTGGAAATGTAGCTTTATGTATTTGTCTTTTATTTCTTGTGTAGGTGCTTCTACTGCTGCTATTGGAGTGCCACCCTCTCTACACTTGGCTGCTCTGGGTAACAAGCATACTGAAACACCTAAGGTTTCTATGGTGCCAAACGCTACTGCCGTTCACCCAGGCAAAACTCCGGCTCCAAGAGTTGCCGTCTCCACTGTACCCACCAGTACACATATAACACAGCAACAGCTCCTCAGTGATTCTCAGCCTTCAAAAGGAAAGCCTCAGGCTTTTAGCATTCCAATCCTACAGTCTACCCAGAATCAAATTTCTCAGCAGAGTCAAGGGATGTTGGTAGATCAGACGTCTTCCTTGAAATCACCCTTGTTGCCGGTATGTGAATGATAAATCACAAACGCTGTTATGAGAAGGTCATGCATTGTACACCACATATCCACGTACAGGCCTAAATGAAACCCACTTCTGGCTATTACTAAAGATTTTTTTATGTCCAAAAGAATAAACCAAATGAAAGTTGTTAAATATGTTGCATGTACATTTCATCAGCCATCAACTGCCTTTGAATTTAATACTTTCTAGATACATGTATTGAGAACCTTGTGAAGAAGGTCTGAACTAGGTATTATCTATACTAATAATTTTAAATCAGTTTCACCGCTTGCCGCCCAGGGTACACCATATGATGTCCTGGGGTTTGAGTGGTGATATCTGAATAATGCCTGCAGTTACAGGCATCAACAAGATATCATTATTTTCTGCCGGCGATTCCCTGCTCCATAAAAACAATCGTGTTCCCCTCTTGATCCTTTTTACTGGCAGCGGGAGGGAACGCCCCCCCCCCCCCCCCCCCTGCGCGCCGACCCCCTGTGCTTCTACCGACATGCTTCGATTGGCATGCCGGAGAAGGATTCTGCTGGCGCAGGAAGTTTTCCATAGAGATTTCCGGTGACCAGATTGTCCCCAGTCACCTTTTGGAGCCCGGGCGCGACGTTATGATGTCACGTCAGGCACGGCGGAAGTAAACATTGCCGAGTACTCGGCTGCAAAGGCCGAAAAATTATATATTTTTTTAATTTCTTTTTTTATTTCCCTCTTTCCTGTCTTTATGGAGAGGTGTGGGGTCTTGTATATCTCTCCATAAAGAAGACCTGTCATGCACTTTTCCTGTTACAAGGGATGTGTACATTCCTTGTAATATGAATAAAAGTGATCTAAAAAATAACAATTTAAAGGAAAAGTGTAAAAAAAAATCAAATAAAGATATACAATAAAAAAAAAATATTTTAAAGTGTCCCCGCGTGCTCGCACACAGAAGCGAACGCATACGTAAGTTGCGCCCACATATGCAAACGGCGCTCAAACTACACGTGAGGTATCGCCGTGAACATTAGAGCGAGAGCAACAATTCTAGCCCAAGACCTCCTCTGTAACGCTAAACAGATAACCTGTAAAAAAAATTTAACTGTCGCCTATTGAGATTTTTAAGTACCAAAGTTTGATGCCATTCTACGAGGGTGCGCAATTTTAAAGCGTGACATGTTTGGTATCTATTTACTCGGCATAACATCTTTCACATTATACAAAAAAATTTAGGGTATTTTACTGTTTTTTGTTTTCTTTTTTAATTCATGAAACGCATTTGAAAAATTTCTACGCAAATACCGTGTGACATAAAAAGATGCAATGACCGCCATTTTATTCACTAGGGTATCTGCTAAAAAAATATATATGGTGTAATTTTATAGCACAAAAAATAGATTTTTACATGTTTGAGAGGTGTGCCAGAATGGGTTTGGGCGGAAAGTGGTAACCTCTTGATGACCAGCGCACGCCGATTTACGTCGGCAGAATGCAGCTGGTGGGCAAAAGGGCGTACCCCCTTCCTGACCAGAGCACTTTTTGTGATTCGGCACTGCGTCGTTTAACAATTGCGCGGTCGTGCGACGTTGTACCCAAACAAAATTGCCGTCCTTCCCCCCCCCACGCCCCCCCCCCCCACAAATAGAGCTTTCTTTTGGTGGTATTTGATCGCCTCTGCGGTTTTTATTTTTTGCGCTATATACAAAAAAAAGCGACAATTTTTAAAGAAACGCAATATTTTTTACTTTTTGCTATAATAAATATCCCCCAAAAATATATAAAAAAAACTATTTTATTCTTCTACATATTTTTTGTAAAAAAATTTGCAATAAGCATATATTAATTTGTGCAAAATTTATAGCGTTTACAAAATAGGGGATAGTTTTATGGCATTTTTATGTTTAAATTTTTTTTTATTTATTAGCAATGGCGGCGATCAGCGTTTTTTTTTTTTTTTTTTTTTTTTTTAAATCAGGACTGCGACATTATGGCGGACACATCAGACATTTTTGACACTATTTTGGGACCATTGTCATTTATACAGCGATCAGAGCTATAAAAATGCATTGATTACTGTGTAAATGACACTGGCAGTGAAGGGGTTAACCACTAGGGGGCAGTGAAGGGGTTAAGTGTGTCCTAGGGAGTGATTCTAACTGTGAGGGGGCTGGGCTTTAACACACAGGACAGTGAGCACTGCTCTCGATGAAAAAGCATCTCCCCGTTCTTCCTCTCCGTGACACGATCGCGGGCGCCCGCGACACCGCTTCTCAAAGGGGACGTACCTGTACGCCCTTTTGCCTACCAGCGCCATTCTGCCGACGTACATCGGCGTGCACTGGTCGGCAAGCGGTTGAGAAGCAGTGGTGCGTGCACGCCGCCGGCAGGACGCACACGCCCGCTGCAGTCTCCATGACCGCGGGTCCCCCAGACTCAATGTCCGCCGGGTAACTGCGATCGTGCCATGGAGAGGTAGAATGGGGAGATGCTTTTGTAAACAAAGCATTTCCCCGTTCTGCCTAATGACAGGACAGAGATCACTGCTCTCTATCATCGAGTGCAGTGATCGGTGTCATGTGAGGTGTAGCCCCCCCCCAAGTTAGAATGACTCCCTAGGACACACTTAACCCCTTCACCGCTCCCCTAGTGGTTAACCCCTTCATTGCCAGTGTTATTTACACAGTAATCAATGCATTTTTATAGCACTGATCGCTGTATAAATGACAATAGTCCCAAAATAGTGTCAGATCACCGCCATTACTAATAATAAAAAAAAAAAAAATTAAAAAAAAAAAAGCCATAAAACTCCCCTATTTTGTAGACACTATAAATTTTACACAAACCAATCAATATACACTGTGTGTGTGTGTGTGTGTGTGTGTGTGTGTGTGTATATATATATATATATCTATCTATCTATCAGTGTGAAAAGTACATATCGGCCTAAACTGAGGAAAACATTTTTTTATATATCTATTTGGGGGATATTTATTATAGCAAAAAGTAAAAAATATTGCTTTTTTTTTTTTTTTTTTCAAAATTGTCGCTCTTCTTTTTTTGTTTATAGTGCAACAAATAAAAACTGCAGAGGCAATAAAATACCACCAAAAGAAAAAAAGGGGAAAAAAGGACGTCAATTTTGTTTGGGTAAAACGTTGCAGGACCGCGCAATTGTCAGTTAAAGCGATGCAGTGCCGAATCACAAAAAGTGCTCTGGTCAGGAAGGGGATAAATTCTTCCGGTGCTGAAGCGGTTAATCAACCTGTCTAAATCAATTGCCCTTAAAATTACATTAAATAAAATCCTTATTCTTTAAAAATCATCCATACACATCCACTACTCAATTGCCCTGTAATATATTTTTAATGAAATTGTTCTTACTATGTAAACCACACAGTAATATTCTCTGTGAGCACTCACTTTTCCCCCCTCAGTTCCAATTGCAGCATGAGCAGTGCATGTTAAGGTCTTGTGCACTGCTCTTTGCACACTACAATTCCTATAATCCCTAGTCAATCTCGCAAGCAAAACATGCAGTGGCACCATGGAGAACGAGAGCCCTCTAACAGGAACTCAGATAACTGTATCATCCCTAAGTCAGCAGTTTAGTGTTACTTTAATTTTAAAGATCATACGAAATGTGCAAATTAAATCAACGTAATTAACCACTTGCCGCCCGCCATATAGCAAAATGACGGCGGCAAAGTGGTTTCAATAACCTGACCAGACGTCATATGACGTCTTCAGGATATTGAGCCCCTGGGGAGCGCATCACGGCGAACGTTGTTGCGGGCTGTCAGTCTGACACCCCGCAACACTGATCTAGGTAAAGAGTCTGACGGAGACTCTTTACCACATGATCAGCCGTGTCCAATCATGCTGATCACAGTGTAAAGAGGAAGGGCCGGTGATCGGCTTTTCCTCACTCGCGCCTGTCAGACGTGAGTAGAGGAGAGCCGATCAGCTGCTCCTCTAACAGGGGGGGTCTGTGCTAATCGATTATCAATGCAGCCCCCCCCCCAGGATGCCCACACTGGACCACCAGGTATGCCACCCTAGACCACCAGGGATGCCAATCAGTGCCCACAATGGGCATCACTGATTGGCAGCCATCATTGACATACATTACATCAGTGCCGCCTATCAGTGCCCATCCGTGCCGCCTGTCAGTGCCGCATATTAGTACCCATCAATGCCACCTCATCGGTGCCCATCAGTGCCGCCTTATCAGTGCCCGTAACTGTAGCCCCATCAGTGAAGGAGAAAACTTACTTATTTACAAAGTTTTGTAAATGAAACAAAAAAAAACATTATTTTTTTTTTCAAAATTTTCGGCCTTTTTTTTATTTTAGCAGAAAACAAAAATACCAGAGGTGATAAAATACCACCAAAAGAAAGCTCTATTTGTGGGAACAAAATGATACAAATTTAGTTTGGGTACAGTGTTGTATGACCGCACAATTGTCATTCAAAGTGCGACAGCGCTGAAAGCTGAAAATTGGTTGGGCAGAAAGGTGTATAAGTGCCCTGTATTGAAGTGGTTAAATTAGGAAAATATACATTTTCAAAGTAATTAATTTAAATGAAGTTATTTACTGCTGTTGCAACAAAATCCTTACCTGTTAAAAAAAAAATCATATCTGTTACCATTTAAGCCTTTATCTTCATCATTTTTCAGCTGTTTCTGTGATTCTGAGTTGTAAGATATACACTTGGTGGTTTTTCATTTATTCTGAGTTTAATTTTCCCAGCAGGTGTCTTCTTCGAAGTTAGGCTCTGATGTTGCAAAGCCCTCAACTCCTGCCCCTTCCTCACCTTCCACCCCGACCTGTATTTCAGAACCTGCTCTTTCAGCTGCAGGTGTCTCACCTAAGAGGATGATGTCCCCAGGGGCCAGCAAGGTTTTGTCACCTGCTTCATCCAAGTCACCTTTACCCCAGGACTCCCAGAGTTTACAAGCAGTTACAGATGAACTGCCGCAGGAAATGTCAAAACCATTAGAGCAGGTAATTAAAAGTTTAACTTTGCTATGTAATAAAACATTTTACCGTAATATAGGAAAAGGGTTAATATAAAATGACCTGTAAATAGTTTTGTATTTGAAACTAATTTTTGTTAACATATAGTAGGTACGTGTTAGAATCCCTGTCAGCTGGTAACACTTGTTCTGATGGCAGTTGTCTAATAATTTTACCTTATTTTACAGAGCTTTCTTTGTATTTATTTTTTTTTTGTCCCCAGGAGAGTAAGGCTAGGTTGACACTAGCCAACATGGTATAACATAAATCACAAATGTTAACGTGTAAATGTAGCTATGGATATGCTAATAAGGGATAGATACAAAATTAGAAAAGTTTATTGAAACACACAATAAATAATAGAATCCATGCTTGAATGACAACCCCAGACAAAATGTGTTGTAAAAATGCTACAAAATGTTGTCACCCCCCCAGTGTCATGAATGAACCCTGCATAACCAAGAAAACACAACAAAATGTCGTCTGGCATGATGTAATAAATACTGTAAACCAAATGACTTGTCATCATGGAGCATCCCTGATAAAGTAGTTAATTCAGTCCATGTGAGGATGTATGATGAGCAGATAATGAAGTTTAAAGAACAATCCCCCAAGAGAAGAGTAGTATAACATGTTGTCTAGACTTTGCAAAGTTTATTACACAGTTGCTGAAATATACAGCATGGCGCACGGATGAAATAAAGTCAATTAATACATGTAGGTCACATAATTGCAATATTTAGTGTTTTGCAAAAAGATACTGTATCAACATATGCAGAAAGCCTGCCAGCTGAGTTCTGTGACTATTTCTGTCAGTGTCTGCTCCATAAGGGAGCAGTGCGATGCATGTTTTAGACCATCACACTGCTAACCTTCCTTTTTTTTTTTTTTTTTTTTTTTTTTACTTTATTTAAAGTGACACTCCATTAACGTCTTTGTAAAGCCGTACGCTGCGCTGCAGTGCCATCCAGTGTGCTGGGCAGAAAAGGAAGACATGCTTCAATTTTCCATCCTGCACATCACACTAATACTGTGGTGTGAACGGGGCACATAGAAAGGGTTTCCTCCTATCAGTGATCTGCATTTTTCCAAAGCAGGAAAAACAAAGCTGGCACTTTATGTGAGGAGAAATCTTAGATATGTATAGTGTTTTTTTTGAAGGACTCTCTCAGTCAATTTATGTTAGGGTTGTCCCGATACCACTTTTTTAGGACCGAGTACAAGTACCGATACTTTTTTTCAAGTACTCGCCGATACCGATACTTTTTTTTTTAATGTCACGTGACAGTTTTTTTTTTTTTTTTTTTTTTTTTTAACAATGCTTTTTTTTTTTCGGGGGGGGGGGGGGGGGGTGAACGTTGTCTGTGTGGTTTTATTTTATTTATTTTTTTTTTAATTACAATTTATTTTTTACAATAATATTTTTTTTATTCATTTTTGCAATATGTTTTTTTTTTTTTTTTTAATCAGCCCTGTTGGGGGGCTTTGGTGAGATATCAGGGGTTAACAGACCTCTGATATCTCCCCCTTGAGACAGAGAAAGGGACAGAGGATAGAGATTCCCCAGTCCCTTTCTCTGCAGCCTCAGCTGCACTGAGAATGAATGGAGAGAAGACAGCGACTCCTCTCCATTCATAAACTGACACATCGTAATCACAGGAGATTACAATGTTTCAGTTATGTAAATGGACAGAGTCAGCTGACTCTATCCATACACAAAGGAAGGAGGAGGGGGACGGCGGAACGGAGGGGACAGCGGAGAGACACAGCAGAACGGAGGTGGACAGAGAAGGAGAGGGGGACAGAGGAACGGAGGAACGGAACGGAGGGGGACAGAGAAGGAGAGGGGGACAGAGAAACGGAACGGAGGGGGACAGAGAAGGAGAGGGGGACAGAGGAACAAAACGGAGGGGGACAGAGAAGGAGAGGGGGACAGAGGAACGGAACAGAGGGGGGCAGAGAAGGAGAGGGGGACAGAGGAACGGAGTGGGCATAGAGGAGGATGAGGTGACAGTCAGCGGTGATCGCGTGGGGAAGTTACAAGCACCGATCACCGCTGTATGTCACTGAAAGCTGCGGGGGGGAAGCTTGTAACTCCCCCACACGCCGATCACCGCTGACTGTCATAGTATCGGCGGAAGCATCGGGAGCATTTGCCCGAGTACAAGTACTCGGGCAAATGCTCGGTATCGGTGCCGATACCGATACTAGTATCGGTATTGGGACAACCCTAATTTATGTTAAATAATAATGTGCAAATCACATGTAACTTCATAAAAAAAATATTTTCTTGCTACTGTGTATTTTGGTAACATTTTATTTTGACCAACTAATGCATGTTTATAGTCAAAAAAAAGCAGTCTTAATTTTTTGGCTGCAGAAAATTGTATCAGATTTTCTAAAAAAAAAAATGTTTACTTGCTCATACACACATAATTTCTTTTTATGCATTGTGCAGGAAAACCATATTCATCAACGAATCACAGAACTTCGGAAAGAAGGCCTTTGGTCATTGAGGAGGTTACCCAAACTTATGGAGCCCAGCAGACCAAAGTCGCACTGGGACTATCTTTTAGAAGAGATGCAGTGGATGGCTGCTGACTTTGCACAAGAGAGAATGTGGAAAATTGCCAGTGCTAAGAAGGTAGTGAAATGTGGTTAAATAGTTTTTTCGCCATTTCTTAATGACGGTAGTGTTGATTTACTAAAAGTAAATAGACTGTGCACTTTGCAAGTGCAGTTGCCCCAGAACTTAGTAAATGAAGTAATGCTTCACTTTACAAAGAATACCCAATCACATGCAAAGACAGCATTTTTTCTTGCACATCATTGGATGATGAAAATAAGAGAGCTTTACCAGGTTTACTAAGCTGTGGGGAAAATGAGTGCAACTGCATAGGCAAAGTGCACAGTCTTGTGCCTTTAGTACGAGGGCTTTTAATTTTACAGGTATAAAAATTGATGCTGCGTGATGGTACTACACGCAGTAGTAAGTGGAAAGTGTTACCTAATACTGATAGGCGGCGCACATGTCCAGAGACCGTTAATCAAGATGATAGACAACAGTGTTAGTGTGTGCATGGGACAGCATGTCATAATGAAGTTTCTTGTGAAACCCATTGATATCTACAGAAGACTTCAAGTACAGTGATGAGACGCTCAGCCTTAGTAAGACATTTGAATGGTGTAAATGTTTCAAAGATGGCCGTACGTCCATCAGTGACTTTTCCTGCCGTGGTGGTTCCCAGCCCACAGCAGTCATTCCTGTGAACATTCAGCATGTGGAACGCCTGATCCTGGATAATCTAAGCATAACTTGTTGTGAAATTGCAAAATAGACACATCTTTCTGTGGGGAATGGTGAACACAATCATTCACGAACATTTGCATTTTTTAAAAGTTAGCGCACACTGGGTACCAGCTGGGTTTCCGATTTTGACCGGCACAGAAGAGTTGAAGTCTGCACTGTGTTTAGAGCTGCACAATTAATCACTAAGAATCATTATCACGATTTTTTTTTTTTCCCCCCTTGCGATCTTAAAGTATTTTCCCAATTCTTTCTATGCAGAGAATTCTCTCTGCTCTGTTGAAGCCGACAGCCGTCAAAAGAAAGGAAAACAAAAAACGGGCATTCTGCCAAGTATCACAATGTCCTTCAGCAGTGGAACCAAATATAAACATTGTAACGCTTTGTCCTTTAGCGCAAAGGAATACACTTCGGTGTGTAAATGAGGAAAGTTTAATGACTTAAACACTAAGGCTGCATGCACACCCAAATGTTTCAGAGTCACGCGTTTGGTTTTTGCCGCGTTTTAAATGCGATTTTTGCCGCAATTTTGTTCAGGTCACCAATGTAAAAGGCAGAAAAACACCTGTAATCTGCCCCAAAGAAGCTAGTGTTCTTTTTTTGAGCTTAGGGTGTTTTTCAGGTGTTTTGCTTCAGGTGACAAAACGCTCAGATGTGAACAGGTGTCATTGAAATGAATGGTGTTTTGCTTGTTGTACGTTTTTCAGGTGTTTTTTCGGGCGTTTTACGAGTGTTTTATGAGCTGAAACGCTTGGGTGTGAATGCAGCCTTAACCGTTTTCTGATATTTGTTGGTTTCAGGTTAAAATCATTTTACTTAGAACCCCCAAACGTTATATATATATATATATATATATATATATATATATATATATATATATATATATATATATATATATATATATATATATATATATATATATTGTTTTTTTAGTAGAGACCCTAGAGAATAAAATGGTGGTTGTTGCAATATTTTATGTCGCACTGTATTTGCGCAGCAGTCTTTCAAACGCAATTTTTTTGGAAAAAATTACACTTTGAATTAAAAAAACTAACCAGTAAAGTTTTTTTTTTTTAAGCAAAAAAATCGTGATTCTCATTTTGACCAGAATTGTGTAGCTCTAACTGTTGAAGGAGCATTTTGACAGGAAAGGCCAGGATTTTCTGGATCGCATCATTACATGTGACGAAATCTGGGCACCTCATTTCACTCGAGCATCAAAGCAGTGGAAGCATGCATGAAAAGTGATGGCAAGTGTTTTCTGGCATTATTCATGTGGATTTTCTACCCCGTGGTGCGACTATCAACAGTGAATATTACTGTTGTGTTCTGAGTCCTGTGCATATGCTCCTGCGGAAATAAACAGCCTGGTTTGATCACTAAGGGCGTCCTGTTTCTCCAGGGCAATGCACAAGCTCATACTGCAAATTACAGCAACTCGGCTGGGAGGTATTGCCACATCCCCCTTACAGCCCTAATGATTTCAAACTGTTTGATCCCTTTAAAAGAGTTCCTTGGAAGTCAGCATTTCAGCACTGATGATGAAGTGAACAGGCAGTCTTAGGATGGTTCAGGTGTACTGATAAATCTTTCTCTGCTGAAGCTTTCCAGGCATCCTTGAAATTCTTTTATTATATAAACTCAAAAGTTTCGGTTTTACTTCATTGCCCCTTGTAAATTGTGTCATTAAAAAACACTGCAGCTAGAGACAACTGCATGCAGTATATACACAGCAGCCTCGACAGGGCCTGTGTCAACTGGCTTTTGTACACTTCAGAAAGGTTTGCATTCCCATACAAGTCTTTTGGAATGGAAAACCCAGTTGAAGCAGGTCAGAGTGGGGGTCTACTGCAGGTCATACGCAGCTGTCAATGAATTCTGGATGATTTCAGTAGCATCTCAAAGTGATGGCGAACTAATGCTATTAATACAAAGCACATAGGCCCTTTAGCTGCTGTTCTATGAGACAAGGTAGGAGGCAGGACAGGGAAGGTAAGCTTCCTAGCTGTTATGTATTGCCAAAGATTGACCTGTCAGGAATTTGACCACAGTGCCACAATTTTTGGAGGCTTTTGAGGATACAGTGGCAAAAATAATTATTTGATTTTCTGCAGATTTTGTAAGTTTGCCCACTTACAAGACATGAAGGGTCTATAATTGTTATCATAGGTGTATTTAAATGATAGAGACAGAATAGTAACCAAAAATCCAGAAAAAAACGATACAAATGTAATACTTTGAATTGCAGTTCAATGAGTAAAATAAGTATTTGATCCCATACCAACATTAATTCTGGCTACAGTATATGCTCATGTGGTGCACAAATTAAGAAGGTACTCCTAACGACTACTCGTTTTGTTGACACCTGCCCACAGAATCTTTCTTCCATTCAAAACACACCATCGTGGGCAAGACCAAAGATCTGTCAAGGGACATCAGGGACAAGATTGTAGACCTCTGCATAAGGCTGGAATAGGCTACAAGACCATCAGCAAGAAGCTTGGTGAGATGGAGACAACTGTTGGAGTGATTATTCGCAAATGGAAGAAATACAAAATAACCATCAATCGCCCTTGGTCTGGAGCTCCATGCAAGAGGATGATCATGAGAAAAGTGCCCAGCCCAGAACTACACGAGAGGAGCTTGTGAATGATCTTAAGGCAGTTGGGACCCCAGTCACCAAACAAACCATTCGTAACACAATACGCCGCCATGGTTTGAAATCCTGCAGCGCCTGCAAGGTACCATGTACAGGCCTGTCTGAAGTTTGCCAATGAACATCTAAATGATTCAGAGAAGGATTGGGAGAAAGTGCTGTGGTTAGAGGAGGCCAGAATTGAGCTCTTTGCATTAACTCGACTCGCCGTGTTTGGAGGAAGGAAAATGCTGATTATGACCCCAAGAACACCATCCCTACAATCGAGCAAGGAGGTTGAAACATGCTTTGGAGCTGTTTCTCTGCTAAAGGTACAGGCCAACTTTACCACATTTAGGGGCTGATAGATGGGGCCATGTATGGTAAAATCTTGGATGAGAACCTTTTTCCCTCAGCCCAAACACTGAAGATTGGTCGTGGATGGGTCTTCCAGCATGACAATGACCCAAAACAAGGCAACAAAGGAGTGGCTCAAGAAGAAGCACATTAAGGTCATGGAGTGGCCCAGCCAGTCTCCAGACCTTAATCCTATAGAAAATTTTTGGAGGGAGCTGAAACTTCAAGTTGCCAAGCAACAGCCAAGATCTGTAAAGAAGAGTGGACCAGAATCCCTCCTGAGATGTGCACAAACCTGGTAACTAACTAGAAGAAACATCTTAACTCTGTGCTTGCCCTCAAGGGTTTCTCCACCAAGTACTAAGTCACGTTTTGCTTGGGGATCAAACACTTATTTCACTGCAACTCAATTTATAACATTTGTGTCATGTGTTTTTTTCTGGATTTATGGTTGATATTCTGTCTATTATCATTTAAAATACACCTACAGTTAGGTCCATATTTATTTGGACACAGGCACAATTTTCATACTTTTGGCTTTGTATGCCACCTGAATAAAATTAAAACAAAACAATCCAAATGAATTTGAAGTGCAGACTTTCAGCTTTAATTCAAGGGGTTGAACATAAAAATCAAGTACAAATTTTAGGAACTGCAACCATTTTTATACACAATACCCCCATTATCAGGGGCTCAAATGTAATTGGACAAATGAATATACTCATAAATAAAGTGTTCATTTTTAATATTTTTTTGAGTCCTTTGCTGGCAATGACTGCCTGAAGTCTGGAACCCATGGATATTACCAAAGGCTGGGTTTCTGCCTTTCTGATGATTTGCCAGGCTCTGACTGAAGCCGTCTGCAGTTGTTTTTTCTGGGTCTTTCTGCCTTTTTAGTTTTGCCTTCAGCAAGTGAAATGCATGCTCAATTGGGTTGAGATCAAGGTATTGACTCGGCCATTTCAGAATATGTCACTTCTTTTCCTTCAAAAGCTCCTGGGTTTCTTTTGCCGTGTGTTTTTGGATCATTGTCCATCTGTACTGTGAAGCGTCGTCCAATCAACTTTGCTGCATTTAGCTAAATGTGGGCTAATGGTATATCTCTAAACGCTGCAGAATTCATCTGGCTGCTTCTGTCTTCTGTCACATCATCAATAAACACCAATGACCCAGTGCCACTGAAAGCCATGCATGCCCATGCCACCACACTGCCTCCACCATGTTTTATAGATGACGTTGTGTGCTTTGGATCATGAGCTGTTCCAATCCTTCTCCACACTTTTTTTTTTTTTCCCCCCGTCATTCTGGTACAGAGTAATCTTAGTTTAATCCGTCCAAAGAATGCTTTTCCAGGTCTGGCTTTTTTAGATATTTTTTTTGTCAAAGTCTAATCTGGCTTTTCTGTTCTTCAGGCTTATGAATGCTTTGCACCTTGTGGTGAACCCTCTGTATTTGCTCTCGTGAAGTGTTCTCTTGATTGTAGACTTTGACTATGAAACCCCCACCTCCTGGAGAGTGTCCTTCACTTGTCTGGATGTTGTGAATGGGTTGTTTCATTTTTTTTTTTGAAGCCTTACAATGGCCTGTTTCACTTGCATGGACAGCTCCTTGAACGCATGATGTAGGTTCACAGCAATAGATCCCAAGTGTATATACCACACTTAGAATCAACTTCAGAACTTTTACCTGCTTAATTGATAAAGAAATAGCCCAGGAGTAGCCCACACCTAGCCATGAAACGGCTTTTGATTCACTTGTCCAATTACTTATGGCCCCTTGAAAAAGGGGGGGAGGGTGGCTATTCTTAAGAGCTGTAATTCCTAAACCCTTCCTCCAATTTGGTTGTACATACCCTCAAATTGAACCTGAGCGTGCACTTTGAGCCCATATCCATTATATAACTATAGCTTGAATATCTACAGGGGATCATATAATAATTTTCCCCACTGTACATGCAGACACACTTTTATTGCAGCAGAGGTTTTTTCTTTTTTTTTTACAAAGTCTCTTCAAATGTCAGGAATTGCATAGAGTGGATGAAAGAAACATTCAGTTTTGCTAGGTTATCTGCATCTATCAATTCATTTTCTGCATTAATTTAACTAAAGCACTTGTTTCATAAGTTAAGATTTTGGTGTAACAAAAAGCAGTGTAAACGCTTCCCATCTCTACATAGATGAATGGTGACGCATTAGTAATTTCTCTTTTTGAAGCAGTTTCCCATTATGGTTAATAACGAACAGATAATGCTTCTAGAGATTTTTCTTTTACAGTAAGTGTTTGTTTGCAGGTGGCTAGAACAGCTGCAAGACACTTGTCCGAGAAAGTGAAAAGTGTTGCCAGGGCGAAGAAGGAAGGGGAAGACCGACTTAGACGTATAGCATGGCTAGCTGCTCGAGAGATTCAGCATTTCTGGGCAAATATTCAACAGGTAAGGCTGGTAACTGATGAAGCACCAGATTTGTACTATGTCCTATGGTATACTGAATGTGCAGGGTAAAATACACTGCAAAGCCTTTGATTTCTTTTTATTTTTATATTCATCATACATTGTCATTAATTTAGCTTTTCATAATTGGCATTGAAAAGTGCTCTGTACTTCTTATAGAGCTTCTTTTAAATTGAATCTAATGTGTTCTTCAGTAAGTACACATTTTCTGTGAGGTTCCATGAAAATAACTAC
Source organism: Lithobates septentrionalis (assembly GCA_037952835.1). NCBI lineage: Eukaryota > Metazoa > Chordata > Amphibia > Anura > Ranidae > Lithobates > Lithobates septentrionalis. The sequence goes on from JBBDGP010001704.1 coordinate 257,975, forward strand.
TGAATGAATAATATGTGAGAAAATATATGTGCATAAATATTTTTTTGTTGCTGCCAGCCACTAACACCACTTCTGAAAGGGTTTTTTTTTTTTTTTTTCCTTGTCCGTTTAGGGACACAGGAAGTTTTTTTATTGTCAAATTCTACTGACGCCTACAAATGGACTGGACACTGACAAGCAAAAAACTATAGGCTGCCTAGAATAACCCCTGCTAGTAATAGGATGAAGGACTTTTCTTCAGCTCTGGAGAAGGAGAAGTCCAGCCAAAGCTCGTTTAGCTGGGCTTCTCCTATGGATCAAAGGAGTGCAGTTCATTTTGCACTCCTGTGACATGTTTCAGCTCTCTGCTGACGTCACGGATATCAGTCCACGCACCGCGTCATCCCGACAAAGTTTGGATCCACCAGGTGCCTGGACTGACACCCGTCTCAGCGAGCCGCTGAGACGGCCCGCTCTGCCCCTTCCACAGCTCAGCACTCCAATGAGCACGGAGGGAGATTAGCAGAGAGCTGTGACTGACAGTCTACAGCTTTCTGCTCACGGAGCTGTGAAAACCGAGCGATCGGTGGTGATCGATCGTTTGGTTTTTAGTGCAGAGGCGCCGGGGGACAGTATGAATCTGAAATAAAAAAGAAACCCATACTTCTCTTTTAACTTACCGTATATACTCGAGTATAAGTCGAATTTTTCAGCACATTTTTTTGTGCTGAAAGTGCCCCCCTCGACTTATACTCGAGTCAAGCACTTTTCTGAAGGAAAAAATTTCATTTTCCGAACCGACTTTGAGGCCCTGTATCTCAGGGCCACTTGGTGCTAGGAACCCCAAATTTGGTGTGCAAACCCAGTGGAACTGGTACCACAACATATCCAAAGATGAAGTTCCTAGCACTAAGTGGCCCCGAGATACGGGGCCCCAAAATCGGTTCAGAAAATGTCATTCTCTGATGCAGAAAAGTGCTTGACATTTTCAGAACCAACTTTGGGGCCCCTTATCTCAGAGCCACTTAGTGCTAGGAACCCCAAATTTGGTGTGCAAACCCAGTGGAACTGGTGCCACAACATATCCAAAGATGGAGTTCTTAGCACCAAGTGGCCCCGAGATACGGGGCCCCAAATCCGGTTCAGAAAATGTCATTCTCTGCTATAGAAAAGTGCTTGACATTTTCTGAACTGATATTTGGGGCCCTGTATCTCGGGGCCACTTGGTGCTAGAAACCCCAGCTTTGGATATTTTATGGTGCTAGTTCCACTGGGTTTTCACACCAAATTTGGAGTTCTTAGCACTAAGTGGCCCCAAGATACGGGGCCCCAAATTTGGTCAACTGTGTCCATCTGCAGCAAAGTCATTTCGGGACCCTTTGGGTTCAGAGACCCCAAATTTTGGCTGCAGCTAGGGGGCATCTAGGAACCCTTAACTACCGAGTTTGAAGTTCAGGGGACCTATGGCTGCAAATGGGCACAGTGAGGCTGCAAATGGGCATTGTTGACCCTCTTTTCCACTTACAGTAGCTGTGCATTTCTCACCCTCGTCTTATACTCGGGTCAATAAGTTTTTCCCATTTTTTTGTGGTAAATTAGGGCCTCGACTTATACTCGGAACGACTTATACTCGAGTATATACGGTAGCTTAACTTAATTTTGCAAGCATAGTGTGTCCCCCCTTTCAATCAGGACTATTCTCTACATTGTTGCTGGAGCTGTTCTCTTCTGTTGCAGCTATAAGGATGCTGTGGCCAGACCCTGCTGGACATAGGCTGTTGCAGGGCTGGCCTAGAAGTGACCTTTTGGGCACTGGGTTCTGCGAAAAGGCACTTTCTAGACGCTGTTTTGGTAACAAATTAGTTACAGATCACTTTATAGGTCCAGATCCTTTAGCATTACCTCAGCACTTACCCTAACTCTAGACTCGCTCTGTGAGTAGGCTTTTAAGACTGAGCATTGGGGGCTACTTAATTCGCTTGAAAAATTGAGCACCTTTTAAATTTCCCACTCTTCAGTGGTTCCTAATGAGAAGGGTTCAACACTAAGTGATGTGAAACTTCGATCTTTGGCCTGTTCATGCTGCCTATATACAGTGACTGCATTCACCTCCAGCCATCCGACCATCATTTGTTTACCAGCTGTTTGGGTTTCATGAGTACCTGTGGCATTGCTTAACCAACATGAATTTGCAACATGCCTGATTTTAGACATGGAGGACCGTCCCAATGTAGCCCTCAGCTAACACGTGAAGCTCCAGTGCTGCTTGCAGCATGTTCTCTGGTGTGGAAAACATCTGTATGTTACTCTCCTAATCCTTGAGTCTAATTTTTTGGAGTCTTGCCTAGCTCATTTGGGTGTTTACTGGCTCTTCAGCCATCTCAGCTGAGGTCTTTACTATAGTCATGTATGACTTTAACATTAAAGGTTCATTTAAAAAAACAAACCTGTTATCTTTACCTACTCTGTGCAATGGTTTTGCACATAGCAGCCCTGATCCTTTTTTTCGGGTCCCCCGTTGGCGCTCCTGGCTCCTTCTTCAGCTAGTGCCCCCAAAAGCAAGCAAGTTGCTTGCTCTTGGGGGGTACTGCTGCGTGCTCTCTCCCGAGCCCCTGCTCTATGCGTTCATAAGAGACACAGCCATGGCTTGACCCTGCCCCCCGCGCTCTCCTCATTGGCTCACTGGCTGTAATTGACAAGACCCGGGAGAAGCTCCATTCTCATGCACATCGCTGAATCAAAAGGGAGTTCTGGTGAGTATTGTGGGGGGGGGTAAAAAAACCTTGAGCCTATAAAACCACTTTAAGGCCTAAATCGTCCAGTTATTTGCCAATCTGACTGTAGAGGCCTCAAGTGCTCTCCCCAGGCTTCCCCTGTAGATTCTGTAACACATCTGCCTGTGGCTTCTGAGCCATCAATCACTGATGCCGAGTCAATCCATTCCTTAACAGATGAGCTTGCCTTCTGAACAGTTGCAGTGTTCTAATATTGGTCCCTAATTAGGAAACCATTTTTACTCTGATGCGGAGTGTGCATCGCTCTCAAACTAGAGGGTCAGCCTGCTGCTTCTGCCAGTGCTATTCCCAGACATGGGTTCTTTACAGCTCCTGCACAGCTTCTTTACACCTCCAAGTGCACCCACTGTTACAGATTTCTTTATTGTACGTCACGGGACACAGAGCACCATAGTAATTACTATGTGGGTTATAGGCCACCTTCAGGTGATGGACACTGAAACACCCTAAACAGGAAGTTGCCTCCCTATATAACCCCTCCCACACAGGGAGCACCTCAGTTTTTTTGCCAGTGTCTACGGTGTTGGTCATGGTTATATGATCTGAAGGTCATCTTCACAGTAGCCATGCCTCTCTGTATACGCCTTGTGTCTGCAAAAAAGAAACTTTGCATACCTCTCAGGGGATTTCTCCCAGTACGGTTTCAGCCACTATGAATGAAGGGCAGGGGGATTGCTGGGGTCGCCCCATGGCAGCAGCGGCTGTTCTGTTTCCCCCCTGCATGGACCAGCGCTCAGGCAGCTGGCGGTCTGGCCTCCCACCCCCCACACACTGTTCAATCCATCATCTGAAAATGGAAAGAGTATGGAACAACTGCAAAACTACCATGACATGGCTGTCCACCTAAACTGACAGGCCGGGCAAGGACAGCATTATTCGGCGAAGCAGCCAAGAGAGGCCCATGGTAACTCTGGAGGAGCTGCTGAGATCCACAACTCAGGTGGTAGAATCTGTCCACAGAACAACTGAGTCCTGCACTCCAAAAATCTTCTTTTATGGAAAAGTGGCAAGAAGAAACCCATAAGAAGTCCTGTTTGCAATTTGCGAGAAGACATATAGGGGACACAGCAAACATGTGGAAGAAGGTGCTCTGGTCAGATGAGACCAAAATTTTTAACTTTTTGGCCTAAAAGCAGAAAACTAACACTGCACATCACCCTGAACACACCATCCCCACCGTGAAACATGATGGTGGTAGAATCATGTTGTGGGGATGCTTTTTTTCAGCAGGGACAGGGAAGCTGGTCAGGGTTGATGGGAAGATGAATGGAGCCAAGTACAGGGCAATATTAGAAGAATTCCTGTTAGAGTCTGCAAAAGACTTGAGACTGGGGCGTGGGTTCACTTTCCAGCAGGACAATGACCCTAAACATACAGCCAGAGCTACAATGGAATTGTTTAGATCAAAGCATATTCATGTGTTTAGAATGGCCCAGTCAAAGTCCAGACCTAAATCCAATTGAGAATCTGTGGCAAGACCTGAAAATTGCTGTTCAGACGCTCTCCATCAAATCTGACAAAGCTTGAGCTATTTTGCAAATAATGGGCAAAAATGTCACTCTCTAGATGTGCAAAGCTGGTAGAGACATCCCCAAAAAGACTTGCAGCTGCAATTGCAGCGAAAGGTGGTTCTACAAAGTATTGACTCGGGAGGGCTGAATACAAATGCATGCCACACTTCAGATATTTATTTGTAAACCATGTTGAAAACCTTAATCGCTTTCCTTCCACTTCACAATTATGTGCCACTGTGTTGGTCTATCATAAAAAATCCCAATAAAATACATTTACGTTTTTGGTTGTAACATGACAAAATGTGGAAAATTTCAAGGGGTATGCATTCTTTTTTAAGGCACTATATATGCATGTCTTTTCCGGTTTATGTTGTGAAATGTGATATTTGACTTTTAAATTGTAAAAACTAAAAGTTGTTTATATAGATGCAGCCCTGCACCTGATTTGCGAATCTTTTGGCCTATGGTATCAGCAAATACTTTTACTTTCAAGATCTAAGAGAGTAAGTTTTATGGTCTCTCTACTGGTTAAGACTAGTCCAAACTTCTTTCCCACATTTAAGAGCGCTATGACTAGTCCCTCAGCAACCTATCATCAGGCCCCAACATTGACACGTGATGAAACGATTACAGTTCCTAAACACTGAAAACTTGCTATTTTTTATAGTAATACATATGACTTGTTTGCATGTATCTCTCTTGCACACACATGCTTTGTTTTCCTATTAGGTGGTGGAGATAAAACTTCAGGTGCAATTACAAGAGAGGAGAAGGAAGGTCTTCTGTGAAAGACATGAAAAAGAAAAAGGTATGCCTGTTACTTATTAATGAAACCTACATTTGTTAAATAGATTGCTGTCTCAAAGCATTATCTTTGTTTCTTTCTTGTCCGTTGAAGGACACAGGAAGTCTTATACTATCTAATTAAACTGCCGCTAACAGGACAATTGGACAGTTGCAAACAAAAAAAAAAATGGAGTCCAGCCCAGGGTAACCCCTTCTTTGCCCAGCATACCCTCGTTATTTTGTTAGGGTTTAAGGATGATGGGTGTCTTGAAAGTCTTTTTGCTAACTTTTTTCTTTGATTCTTCAAGGATTTTCTTCAATGAAGATTTCTTGCTACATTGCTGCTTGATATGATCTCTATAAGGTCTTTCACTTGTGCGACCTGAAAGTTGAGCGGTTTTTGCCACGACTTGAAGCAATGCCTGTGTAATCTTGAGGTCTATGGACCTCAAGTCTCATCAAAGTCAGACCAAAGTAGTGCAGGGGCTACTTTTTGAAGTTGCACAGATATAAATGGTACTCATTGGGAATCGTGGGGTACGACTTGTCATGCAACTTTGCAGTCCCAACTCACAGGACAAGTGGCACAAGTGTGAAAAGGGCCTAAGGCATACGGTATCTGACAAAAGTGAGTACACCCCTCAAATCTTTATAAATATTTTATTATATATTTTTCATGTGACAACATTAAAGAAATTACACTTTGCTACAATGTAAAGTAGTGAGTGTACAGCTTGTATAACAGTGTAAATTTGCTTAAAATCATACAATACAGCGCTCGCAAATATATGTAATCAATAATCTCAAAAAATATATGATTATAAAAAGGAAAGAAAAACTTTGTTGCAGCTGCAGAGTGAAAGTACTGTACTTTAGAAATATATGACCAGGTGAACTGCGCTGGCAACTAAATGTGGACGAAATATACCAAAACAACAAAACAACACAAATAATAAATATCAAAGTGACACGTTATAATGAATATGGATGTGTCAGAGAACTGGACATGCAGCCCGCGCATCTAGCCCAACACCTAGTGGGAATGCGCTGAACTGCACTACCAGAACTCCAAGACCCTCCACATAAATGTGATGAATCAATTAGTGTGTGTAATTACTGCAAAATGGCAGATAAAGCAGCAGGAGCATAGGAAGATGCACTATCTAAACAGAAAACCTTCACTCCAATATATTGATGTGCATGTTGGATAAATGCATCTATCTAGCATCAGAAATAGCAGTTTGGCATACCACTAATGTACACAAGCAAGTAAAAAAATATAAAATATAAAATATCAATTGTGCAAAAAGTACATAATCAGAAATGACTATGGAGCGATCCACTCGGAAAGTTCCAGATGGCATAAAGAAATCATGAAACGTCAGCAATATTATGTGAAAAAACGTAGCTAGCGGTTAAAACCCCTTCATAGGAAAAACAATGGACAGACTTCCAGCTTTTTCATCTTTCAAATCAAACAGGGCCAGTGATATAGCGATGTAAAAAATTGCTTGGAAGAAACCACAGAAGCACACGTTCCACCGAAGGAGAAAAGAGAAGCATATAGCATAAAACCCTAAAATACCACAGGTCACCTGCGCATAAATGCGCTACTCACGGGACCGGTAAGAAAAGCAGGCATTCAGATATTTGGTCGGTTCGCCGCTCTCCGGCGTGCGTTCCACCGCCAGGAAGTGATGTCACTGGTAACAAATCAGATGGACGTGGACAGGATGTTGCGTCGACGCGTTTCGCCCCTCCCCCAGGGCGTTATCAAAGACTTAACATCCTGCTCACGTAGAGAACCTTTTATATTGTGTTCAAATGAGTGACAGCCATTTACGGCCAATGGGTGAAAAGTCACCCATTCCTTCCTCTATCATCATATCCTGTTTGCAATAAAACTTTAATCAATGGTCGGAGACAAACAACTCCAGTATACAGATAGATGTTTGTGACATCTCCATATGGAAACTATATTGACACTCACTATCTTCCACAGAACAAAGTATATGCAAAACAAAGTATATACTAACATCAGGATATCTAGATAGGCGGAAAAATCTTATACAATATATATTGAATATCTAAATCTCTAATACTAAAAACAAATGTTTAATACATTATACAATGAATAAAAATTAAAATGAAAAAATTGCAAAATAAATGTATAAAGAAAAATATATAAGAAAATATATAAAAAAACCTTTTCAAATAAATATAGATAATATATAATCCCACATTTCACTCAATACTTCATTGATTACTGAACTTAGTATTCATAATTAGGCCATGGGAAAAAGGACAACAAATGATCAAAAAATTCATAATTGATAGTAATTGATAGCGATAGAGCAAAAATAAATATTAAATCAAAAAAATAAATTAATTATATATGTATGAAACTAAAAATAAATAAATAGAAATAAAAATAAAAATAAAATAACGTGTCACTTTGATATTTATTTATTATTTGTGTTGTTTTGTTGTTTTGGTATATTTCGTCCACATTTAGTTGCCAGCGCAGTTCACCTGGTCATATAGTGTAAATTTGCTGCCCCCTCAAAATAACTCAACACACAGCCATTAATGTCTAAACTTCTGGCAACAAAAATGAGTACACCCCTAAGTGAAAATGTCCAAATTGGGCCCAATTAGCCATTTTCCCTTCCCTGTATCACAGTGTTACAAGGTCTCAGGTGTGAATGGAAATCAAGTGTGTTTTAAATGTGGTGTTATCGCTCTCACACTCTCAAGCTGGTCACTGGAAGTTCAACATGTCACCTCATGGCAAATAACTCTCAGAGGATCTGAAAAAAAGAATTGTTGCTCTACATAAAGATGGTCTAGGCTATAAGAAGATTACCAAGACCCTGAAACTGTGCTACAGCATGGTGGCAAAGACCATACAGTGGTTTAACAGGACAGGTTCCACTCAGAACAGGCCTCACCATGGTCGACCAAAGAAGTTGAGTGCTCATGCTCAGCTTCATATCTAGAGGTTGTCTTTGGGAAATGGATGTATGAGTGCTGCCAGCATTGCTGCAGAGGTTGAAGGGATGGGGGGGGGGTCAGCCTGTCAGTGCTCAGACCATATGCCACACACTGCATCAAATTGGTCTGCGTGGCTGTCGTCCCAGAAGGAAGCCTCTTATAAAGGTGAAGCACAAGAAAGCCTGCAAACAGTTTGCTGAAGACAAGCAGACTAAGGACATTGATTACTGGAACCATGTCCTGTGGTCTGATGAGACCAAGATAAACTTATTTGGTTCAGGTGGTGTCAAGCGTGTGTGGCGGAAACCAGCTGTGGAGTACAAAGACAAGTGTGTCTTGCCTACAGTCAAGCATGGTGGTGGGAGTGTCATGGTCTGGGGCTGCATGAGTGCTGCCGGCACTGGGGAACTACAGTTCATTGAGGCAACCATGAATGCCAACATGTATTGTGACATACTGAAGCAGAGCATGATCCCCTCCCTTCGGAGACTGGGTCGCAGGGCAGTATTCCAATATGATAACGACCCCAAACACACCTCCAAGACAACCACTGCCTCGCTAAAGAAGCTTAGGGTAAAGGTGATGGACTGGCCAAGCATTTCTCCAGACCTAAACCCTATTGAGTATCTGTGGGACAGCCTCAAACGGAAGGTGGAGGAGTGCAAGGTCTCTAACATCCACCAGCTCTGCGATGTCGTCATGGAGGAGTGGAAGAGGACTCCAGTGGCAACTTGTGATGCTCTGGTGAACTCCATGCCCAAGAGGGTTAAAGCAGTGCTGGAAAATAATGGTGACCACACAAAATATTGACACTTTGGGCCCAATTTGGACATTTTCACTTAGGGGTGTATTCACTTTTTTTTGCCAACGGGTTAGACATTAATGGCTGTGTGAGTTATTTTGAGGGGACAGCAAATTTACACTGTTATACAAGCTGTACACTCATTACTTTACATTGTAGCAAAGTGTCATTTCTTCAGTGTTGTCACATGAAAAGATGGAATAAAATATTTACAAAGATGTGAGGGGTGTACTCACTGTTGTCAGATACTGTATATCCAGATCAAACAAATTGCCACTACCCTCACTTTTAACTGGTCTTGGCAGCAATGAGCACATGGAAGAACGTAGGCAAAACAAAACCAGAGAAATTCCCCGCTCAACTTACCGACCAGCCTGCAAACAACCAAATTTTTCTGTCTGACTGTATGTGTTAAAAGCAGGGGTTTAGTCTACACACATTTGCATATGCATGCATAAGCTACAGAGCCCCGTCAAGGCACCATGGTATTTTCTGTAGTCCTAACTTTAACTTTTGAGAGCCTCCACAGTGGAAGCACATGTGTTAGAATTGATAGGTAGAGGGCAGATGAGCCAGGAGGGGGCCCACCCCTCCTTAAAGGCACAGGAGTGCATCGGACACCCAGCACATAGCACTATGACATCAAAGGTGTTCAGTGTGTCCCCTCACCACATTTCTCTGTGTTTCTGCAAAAAAAAAAAGTGCATGCACCTTTTCAAAAATGCAGCCACAGGGAAATTGCATGGTCTTTTTGACTATGATTTCCTTGCGGTTCTCAGACACGCACTGCGATTTTACATGTGTGTGGTTGCCATTCAGAATGAATGGCAGAGCAGTGCGTCTTCACTGCAGGTGGTTGCGGATGCGGGAAACGCTGCAATTCCCCGCACTCACAGCCACACGCAGAGATGTGAACATAGGGTCAGGGGCCTTCCTCTTTATGCTGGCTGGCCTTGCCTTTTTCAGAGATTTTTTCCCCAAGGTTCCTACAACAGACTTGATTCCTTTCCTTATTCTGTGATAGTTAGTCACTTTCTGCTAGTCGTGTTCTGTATTGAAGATATTTCATGGTTTTATGCAAGCCATGTCTTCAGTTCACAAGTGTCAGGAAAGTACCTCTGCTTTTATATCCACACAGGTAGCATCAACACCTTGATCCAGCCATCGTGAAAGGCAGAGGTTCTTGTCCAAGAACACGATGGCAGGATGATGGAGCCACCATGTTCTACTTGCATATTCCCATCTTTGGTGTCGATATTAAGCCTACAGAAATTTTCTGTTTTATTTCACCCCTTGGCGGGTTCAGGTTGTTCAGTTTCTCGCTAGTGCTCCCTTCTGTGCGTGTAATAATTAATCTCCAGGTGTTTGCTCCTTTAGGTGGATCTTGGGCTGCAATCAGTCCCCAATTCTGTTTTGTTGGGCTTGTTAGCAGATGTTACTGTTTGCTCACGCCTTATTTGGACTGCTTTCGAACATCTTGACAGTTTAAAACAGTGGTTCTCAACTCCGGTCCTCAGGACCCACTAACAGGCCAGAATTTATGTATTACCTTGGGGAGATGCAGACTAAAATACTGCAATCACTGATCAGCAAATTATATCACCTGTGATGTATTTCAGTTATCTTGCAAACCTGGCCTGTTAGTGGGTCCCGAGGACAGGAGTTGAGAACCACTGGTTTAAAACTTCCTATGTTATCCAGTTACGCCAGTGTCCAATCCTCCTGTAGGTGGCAGTATAGCATGACAGTGTAAGACTATATATGTTGCATAATTAACTTTAAGAGAAGGATTTTACAGTGAGTGAAAAAATCCTATTTTTTTTCATACAGTAACAGGTACCGAATTGTCAACAGTGACATAAACTAAATTTAAATTGTCAATCGTAACTGTAGTTTTTCCTTTCTTTTTATATGTTGCATGATCCTACCATGGGACCCGCTTTCAACATATCGTTCAGTACCCCACTGTCATATTTCTTTACGTACAGCACGTTACAAAAGTTACTGTTGTGTCTTTAACCACATGTCTGCCAGTGCTGTTTGTAAACTGCGACTGGTAGATGAATTAAAAAACAGGGACTGTGTTTAAATTTGTTTGGTAGGTGATGCTCTGGGAGCTGTAAAGCCATTTGATCACATCAACAGCCTAGCCTTCTCGTTAAAGGAAAGCTTGTCATTACAATTCCAGTATGCTATCACATAGGGAGGTATTGGCCCTCCTATGTGATTGCAGGAAAGTTAATTAGGTTAAAAAAAATAATAATGAAGTGACATAAAAATTAGAAAACACAAAAAAAGTTTTAAGTTCCTCAGTCTTGCATATACACACCCAAGGTCATAAGTGCATGTGGCAGTTACACCTACACGTGAAAATCACAATGTTGCATATCACAGCGAATATTAGAGTGAGAGCAATAATTCTAGTGCCATCATTCATGGTTAAAGGGTTAGTTCACCTTTACCAAGAAACTGCCTATGCAAATGAGAGGCATTTGTAGCTCAAAACAAGCTGTAGGTTAACCTAAAGTTGAAAATTGCCCTTGCAATAGATGTTGGCCATTTACGTACCGCATGAAGCCTGACCTGAAAGGTCCCAGAACTTTGATAGGACGTTGCTAAGCGAGGCCCAGCTTTTACCGTTCACCTTTACTATTACAGAAGTGAACTCCCTAACGCTAAGCTTAGAGCTACTACATCAGGGGACAGAACGCATGTGAGGGGGGTTTGTATCGGAGAAGGAGCTTGCTCCTGTGATGGTGGAGATGAGCAGTAACAACTTGGCCTCGCTTGGGCAATGTCCTGGGAGTTTTTAGGTCAGGCTTCATGAGGTAAATGACCTACACCTACCTACAGTATATAGCAAAGGCATTATTCAACTTTAAAGTTCCATAGAAAGCCTGTTATCTGCATAGGCAATTTCTTTGTAAAGGCGACCCAACCCTTTTAAAGGATAAGTTCACCTTTACAAAAAAAATAATAAATTCACATCTTTTTGCAGGTAAAAAAAATGTTTATTTTTCATTTATTTTTATTTCTTTTGTTGGGAGCCTGGAAAGCATAGCACCCACATTTAGCAGATCATGCAGACTTTGTGTGTAAGCTGTTTGGCTGTACATTGTACGACCAAGCAGTTACACACTAGCAGGAAGCATCAATGAAATACCAGAGCGCTCATCAGTGTCGTGGTAGTTTTTTGAGAACTACAAGCCGACAGCCACACAGGCTGCCGTACCTTGTAGTTTTCTGATTCACAGAACACTGTGAATGTATGACGTGGTCGGTGGGCAGAGCCCCGCACAGCCTCATCTTTTACAGTTTGTGATAGCTAGCAGAAGGGAGAAGATCCCCCTTCTGCTGAATATGGGTGTAACATGTTGCAAAAGGTAAACTTATCCTTTAACTCTAAACTGCTAATCTTTAAAAGCTTTTCAAACGACCGCTATGGACTGCTTTTTAGCACCAAAGTTACCATTTCACGTTCACGATTTTAAGCATTGACATATTGGGTATCTATTTACATACTGTTACCTCATCTTTTAATTTGGGTAATATATTGAATTTACTTGAATTATTTTCTAAAAATAAAACCTTTTGCAACTGTGCCATGCCATCAGAGCCCAATTTAGCTTCTTTTTCAGCCCTATAGAAGTCACTCAGTTTGAAAAGCTACTATTTAGATCTGACACCACCGGATTGACCTCCTTATATTATTCTTCTCTTACTAGTGACACAAATGATAAATGTTCGGTGGCTCAACAAAAATGTCTGTCACTCAGCCTCCATATTACAGACCCGGAATGGTCAGAGTTTGAAGGGCTGTACAAATCCTCCATCATCTCCTCTAAGGATTGGGTTATCCAACCTAAATTGCTCACCATGAGTCTATGTAAAATGGGCGTGCGCCCAGACGCTTTTTGCTTTAGAGGTTGTGGAGAAGTAGCTGACGTCCTCCACTGCCTTTGGACCAGCCCAGTCGTTTAGGCCTTTTGGTCAGAGGTCAACATCTTAATTTCCTCGACCCTGGGTTTGCCCAATAAATCCCACCCTAAAAGCTGTCTCCTTGGTATTTTTGGAGACCTGTCCGTCTCCAAATATGAGAAGCATGTAGCGCACATGATACAGTATACTTTTATGCTAAAAAGGCCATCTTATTTACATGGAAAGGTGTCACTGTCCCCACTATATCCATGGGGCTACAGTTAATGAACAATAGCCTCCCACTTTATAAACTCGCCTATTTGGAAGATGCCTCATTTGCTTGATGCTGTTTGGGACTGCTGGCTCTCTAACTCACTTACTCTTGCCTCTGTTGCTCCAGACAGTTACTAAATGTATCTCCATGCTTTGTATTATGACCATACTGTTTGATCTGACCCATGATATTTGGTGTATCGTCTGTTTTGTTAAGCTTTCGGAAACAGCTCATTTGTACTGTTTTTTGTTTTTACTATAAAACTTAATATATCTTTAAAAAAAACATTTGATAAATATGTTCTAATTTCATGTGACATAAATAGGAACTACCATCATTTTACTCTCCTGGGTCTTCAGGAATGTCCTGGAAAATAGATACTGTCTGGAGGGTTTACCTAATCTAAAGGTCTGTGTATTTTAATGTGTGCAGAAATGGAGAAAATGGCTCTTTTAGCAGTGGTTATAGAGGATCTGTCAATAGAAATGTGGGGGCGATCGCTGACTTTTTTTTTCCCCCTCCTTCTGTTAGTGCAGGCTTACTAAGTAGTGAAGGTTGCAGAGGTGATTGCACCTTCACCATATTTGTTTTTCTTAATTTTTTTATTTATTTATTTTTTAACTGCCTTTAGGTCAAGAAACTAAAAGAGCTAACCAGCAGGGGAGAACAGTGAGATGTTTGGTAAGTCGCAGTGAAAGCTTGTAATACAGCTAAATGTATGAAATATAGTATACGAAATTGGTTTCCTTTTTTAAGACACCATTTTGTTTAAATGACAGGATGATTTATAGTCTTGTAAACAATTCCTTAATTGCATCAGTAGTTGCATTTAAATAATGGATCTCCTTAATTCAAACATTCAAAAGTGGCTGCAGGACAAAATGCAGGCAACCACACCTGTGTGTTATTGGAATGCAAGCAGAAACACTCACACTGCGCTTGCGGTGCCATTATTTCTTACCCACTTAAGGACCAGCCTCGTTTTGGATTTTAGGTGTTTACATGTTTAAAACGTTTTTTTTTTGCTAGAAAATTACTTAGAACCCCCAAACATTATATATTGTTTTTTTTTTCTAACACCCTAGAGAATAAAATGGCGGTCATTGCAATACTTTTTTTTGCACCGTATTTGCGCAGCGGTCTTATAAGCGCACTTTTTTGAATAAAAAAATAAGACAACAGTTAAGTTAGCCCAATTTTTTTTAATATTGTGAAATATAATGTTACGCCAAGTAAATTGATACCCAACATGTCATGCTTCAAAATTGCACCCGCTCGTGGAATAGCGTCAAACTTTTACCCTTAAAAATCTCCATAGGCGACATTTAAAAAATTCTACAGGTTGCATGTTTTGCATTACAAAGGAGGTCTAGGGCTAGAATTATTGCTCTCGCTCTACCGGTCGCGGCGATACCTCACATGTGTGGTTTGACCACCGTTTTCATATGCGGGCCCTACTCACGTATGCGTTCGCTTCTGCACGCCAGCTCGTCGGGACAGGGCACTTTAAATTTTTTTTATTATTTATTTTACTTTATTTTATTTTTTCACTGTTTTAAAAAAAAAAAAAATTTGGATCACTTTTATTCCTATTACAAGGAATGTAAACATCCCTTGTAATAGAAAAAAGCATGACAGGTCCTCTTAAATATGAGATCGGGGGTCAAAAAGTCCTCCGATCTCATATTTAGACTAAGATGCAAAAAAAAAAAAAAAAGTCGTTTAAAAAAATGACACCAAAAAAATTGTGCCTTTTAAGAGAAGTAGGCGGAGCCGACGTAATGACGTCGCTCCGGCCGTCCTATGGTATAGAGACGGGTGGGGGCCATCTTGGCCTCACTCGTCTCTATACCTCAGCAGTGACAGGTCCCGATCTCCTCCGCCGCTACCGACGACTCCGGTAAGCGGCGGAGGGCGCGGGAGAGCGGCGGGAGGGGGGGTGGCACCTCTCCCGCCGCCGATAACGGTGATCTCGCGGCGAGCCCGCCGCAGAGACCACCATTATCGTGTACAGAAACGCCGGCCCTAAAGATGGATACCTCGGTTGTAACAGCAGCTGCTTCCGTTACCGAGATAGCCATCTTTAAAAAAAATGACGTGTGTATATATACAGTGGCCGGTCGTTAAGTGGTTAATGACTCCTCAAATGTGTGGTACAAAAACGTGGTTGGTTCACTGCCCAATAAAAGTACCAGGGCTACTTTGATGTGTTTGTTGTGCCTAAGACAAGCCATTTAAATGAATGGGCTGCCCTATGCTGTTACGCGACAAACGTGCAAAAAAAAAATAGAGTAAATAAAATGCAACATACTGGTGTGAATGGGGCCTAAATGTTTTCATGAGTGCTCAGGAAACTCCAAATCTAGAGGTACTCTGAAATATAAGGAGCTAACTCGTGCAGACCCACCGCTGAAGCCCCCACTGAAGTCGTGTGCAGATCGCCTTGCAAAGTTGCACTGCAAGTCGGGCAGCCCCTGTGTGAACCGGCACTTATACAAGCTGTACACTCACTACTTTACATTGTAGCAAAATGTCATTACTTCAGTGTTGTCACATGAAAAGATATATATTTACAAAAATGTGAGGTGCGTACTCACTTTTGTGAGATACTGTGTGTATATGTATATATGTGTGTGTATGTATATGTGTGTGTGTATGTATATATGTATATATATATATATATATATATATATATATATATATATATATATATATATATATAATATTTATCTATATCATGTAATACTGTTCTTTTAGATACTTAATAAAATAACTAGATTGCCTTCTTGCATTTAAATATCACTTGTATTATACCACTTGTACAGATTGTATGCTTATGAGATTTTGTTCACTGGCTTTGAAATTGTTAATTTGGACATTATCTATTTTGTTCAAAACTGCAGTATGCACTAATGTTTGTTTTTTTCCATTTTGGATTTTTAATCAGCAGTTTCCTCCAAATTGACATTCTTAATTGTTTCTGTTTTTCAGAATCCAGTTATCTCAGGGAATGTTTATAAAGTAACGGAAAGTAAAGGTTTGTGTTTTTATTTTCTAGCGGAGTTTGTCTAAAGCATGACCTGATGAGTAAGGATGGGCTCAGGCGTGTTCGCAACCGCACATACACAGCCTGCCAGGAAGTCGGTACTGCACAGCGCAATTCACAGGCAGTGAGACATTTCTTGATCTCTGCAGCTGCGAATCGGGAAAATGTCTCAATGCTTGTGATAAGCGCTGTGCAGTGCCGACTTCCTGGCAGGCTCTGCGCGTGTGGTTGCGAACACGCCTGAGCCCATCCTTACTCATGAACTAGAGCACCTTATGGAAAAAAATTATTTGGAAAAGGTTAAAAGAGCACATAAGTGTTAAACAATTTCCAAGAAAGAAAAGCAAGGAAACCCTTCATATTTCGCCATCACTGTTGGCACCGCCATAGAAAGACAAATCAAATACAATAAAAAGACTATACTAGCTGGTGACCATTTGCATTTATTTTTCATCCTTCTTCATCCTTCACGAGTTGCATTGTCACTTTGTTTTCTAAATGTGTTTGTTTTCTTTATACATGTTTTTATATTTGACAATAAATTCACAAAGTTTTTATTGCATCTCATAATTTTTGGAAAATCATTATTTTTCCACATAAAATGGTCATTCAGTTCTAAAGTCAGTAGGTTTTTTTTACCTTAATGCATTACCTGCATTAAGGCAAAAAAGGCTTCCGCTTGCTGTTCCTTCCCTTACCCCCTAAATTCTTACTTGAGTCTTTTCCTGCGCTCACAGAACAGACTGAGAGCAGTGGGAGCCATTGGCTCCTGCTGCTGTCAGTCAAATCCAGTGAGGAGGGAGCGGTGGAGTGTGCATGCACACAGCCCAGCTAAGAAGCTTGCCTGCATGTATGCCCCCATAGCGCACAGTTTGCCCTGCATGTATGCCCCCATAGTGCACAGAGAGAGTGGACAGTGTCAGCAGAAGACTCTAGAAGAAGAGGTAAGGGAACAATATCCTTGCACAGAGCAGCAAATATAAACCTATTTTGTTGCTTTAGGGGAAAAAAATGGGAGCCTTTGTTACATAGTTACATAGTAGGTGAGGTTGAAAAAAGACACAAGTCCATCAAGCCCAACCTATGTGTGTGATTATGTGTCAGTATTACATTACATATCCCTGTATGTTGCGGTCATTCAGGTGATTATCTAATAGTTTCTTGAAGCTATCAATGCTCCCCGCTGAGACCACCGCCTGTGGAAGGGAATTCCACATCCTTGCCGCTCTTACAGTAAAGAACCCTCTACGTAGTTTAAGGTTAAACCTCTTTTCTTCTAATTGTAATGAGTGGCTACGAGTCTTATTAAACTCTCTTCTGCGAAAAAGTTTTATCCCTATTGTGGTGTCACCAGTATAGTATTTGTAAATTGAAATCATATCCCCTCTCAAGCGTCTCTTCTCCAGAGAGAATAAGTTCAGTGCTCGCAACCTTTCCTCATAACTAATATCCTCCCGACCCTTTATTAGCTTTGTTGTCACTTTAAGTATTGAAAGCCTTACTCTCGAATCTGTAATATTTTTTTCTCATTGGTATTTATAAACACCACCTTAAGTGTTGGTTCACACTGGAGCGACTTCGGCTGACGAGTCGCGCTCCATTCAGTGCAATGGAACCTGTTCTATTCAGAGCGACTCAAGTCGCTCCTACTTAGAAAAAGGTTCCTGCACTACTTGGGCGACTTCGGAGCGGCTTGCATTGACTTCTATTAAAGCAGTCCCCTGCAAGTCGCGCGGGGCGGCTTCAGAGTCGGGCAACAGGCAGAAGCTAGCTTTAATTTTTGTAGTGAAAAGCTGTGTGATAATCTTTAAAATATAGAATATGTATTTGGTAATTTTGTAGGATTTGTGCTAGAAAACCTTTAGTGACTTGGGGGAAAATAAATTATCCATAAATCAGCAAATGATGCAAGGCAAAGAAACCATGTGTTAGGCTTTTGTAAGATGCTATCATTCACTTCTTCTAGCTAACTTATTGTTTGTGTTTTTTTTTTTTTTTTTGTTTTTCAGAAGGTGACCCAGGTTCAGATGGTGCACAGAAGCAAATGGTTCTCATAGACTCTTTGCTGACTGGAAGTAGTGCTGCCCATGTAGGTTTACGGAAACACAATCGTGACATTGCCGAAGTGGCTGGTGCTGCAGAACTATTACTGCCTCGTGGTAGTGCACGGATCTCTGGGTTGGTGAGTATGTAGATCTGTGTGTAATTTGTTTGGTCGTGTTTTTAAAAAAAAAGATCCTTTCTTGCATGTTTCTTGCCAGCTTCCTGTTAGCTGATATACATTTTTTTTTTTTTTTATGGGAACTTAAAATAACTAAATGATATGTAAGCTACCATTGCTGCCTCTTCTGAAAATGCCCTTCCTGGCACCCTTGTTTCGGCTCAGTGTCAAAATGGAAGACAGAGTGTTTTTCAGAAGCCATGGAAGAATCCCTTTTACTCTCAAATGTTTGCTTTATTATCTATCTTCTGATGCAAATAACTACATATACTTGAGTGATACAGCACCATGGCAAACATTTCATCCTCTGATAATGTCAAGCTTTTCATCTCATTTAGAGAAGCATGGAGAGCTGTTGGTATCTCTCTATTTACAGTGGATATAAAAAGTCTACCCACCCCTTTTTAAAATGTAAAAAAAAAAAAAAGCTCTCCATGCTTCTCTAAGAGCCCTTGCACACTGGGGCGGTTTGCAGGCGCTATTGCGCTAATAATAGCACTTGCAAACCGCCCAGAAAGTGCCGCTCCTTGAATTCCAGTGTGAAAGCCCCGATGGCTTGCACACTGGAGCGATGCGCTGGCAGGACGGTAAAAAAAGTCCTGCTAGCCGCATCTTCGGAGCGGTGAAGGAGCGGTGTGTATACCGCTCCTTTACCGCTCCTGCCCATTGAAATCAATGGGACGGCGCGGCTATACCGCCGGCTTTGCGGTGGTATTTAACCCCTTCTCGGCGTTTTACCGTCGGTATTCGGCCGCTAGCGGGGCGGTTTTACCCCCCGCTAGCAGCCGAATACCGACGGTAAAACGCCGCTAATAATAGCGGCGTTTTACCGCCGACGCCGCCCCCCGCCCCAGTGTGCAAGGGCTCTTAATGAGATGAAAAGCTTGACATTATCAGAGGATGGCGGCTTTGTTTACTTCCGGGAACGCCCGGGCCTCTGACGGTCATAGAGATGACTGGTGACCATCTGGTCACCGGAAATCTCTATCGTCGTCATCTGGTGCCGGGCGATTCTTTCTCCGGGCTCGCGATGGCACGGGAGAGCCCGGAGAAGCACCAGATGGTGGCGGGATGGGGGACCAGTCATCTCTATGACCGTCAGAGGCCCGGGCGTTCCCGGAAGTAAAAAAAGCCGCCATCGGCTGTCAGCATGAGATCGGTGAATTTTTTTTTTTCTTGATCTCACACTTTCCAGCCTGGAGGAGAGATGTGTGGGGTCTTATTGACCCCGTATCTCTCCATAAAGAGGACCTGTCACAATAGATTCCTATTACAAGGGATGTTTACATTCCTTGTAATAGGAATTAAAGTGATAAAAATGTAAAAAAAAAATAAAAAGTGTAAAAATAAAAAAAATTAAGTAAAATAATAAAAAAAAAATTTAAAACACCTCTGACCCCGGGAGCTCGTGCTCGGAAGCAAACACGCATGTAAGTCCCACCCACATATGTAAATGCTGTTCAAACTACACATGTGAGGTATCGCCGCGTGTGTTGGAGCGTGTGCAACAATTCTAGCACTAGATCACCTCTGTAACTCTAAACTGGTAACCTGTAAAAATATTTTAAAGCGTAGCCTATGGAGATTTCTAAGTACTGAAATTTGGCGCCATTCCATGAGTGTGCGCAATTTTAAAGCGTGACATGTTAGGTATCTATTTACCCAGCGTAACATCAACTTTCACATTATACAAAAAAATTGGGCTAACTTTTACTGTTTTGTTATCTTTTAATTCATGAAACTGTTTTTTCCCAAAGAAAGGCGTTTGAAAAATTATTGCGCAAATACTGCGCTAGATAAAAAGTTGCAATGACCGGCATTTTATTCCCTAGGGTGTCAGCTAAAAAATATATATATATAATGTTTGAGGGTTCTGAGTAATTTTCTAGCAAAAAAAATGATGATTTTTACATGAAGGAGAGAAGTGCCAGAATAGGCCCGGTATGGAAGTGGTAAAGGAGCTGCAGGAATATCTGGCTGTACTGGCTGTGTGGTACATGTGATAACATGCTCCTGTATTCTTCATATGTCTGGGCTATGGGGGTAGAGTGGCAAGACAGAAACCCTTTCTTACAAAGAAAAACATCCAAGCCAGGCTAAATTTTGCAAAAACACCTCTGAAGTCTCCTAAAAGCATGTGGGAAAATGTCTTATGGTCTGATGAAACCAAGGTTGAACCTTTTGGCCATAATTCCAAAAGATATTTTTGGCGCAAAAACAACACTGCACATCACCAAAAGAACACCATATCCACCATGAAGCATGGTGGTGGCAGCATCATGCTTTGGGGCTGTTTTTTCTTCAGCTGGAACAAGGGCCTTAGTCAAGGTAGAGGGAATTATGAACTATTCCAAATGCCAGTCAATATTGGCACCAAACCTTCAGGCTTCTGAGTGGGCAAATATTGCCAAGTCAAGATGTGCCATGCTGATAGACCCATACCCAAAAAGACCGAGTGCTTCAACAAAGTATTAGTTTAAAGGTGTGCACGCTTATGCAACCATATTATTTTATTTTTACTTCCCGCCACCCAAAAGATTTCAGTTTGATGTTCAACTGTTTTATAGGTCACATTAAAGGTGGAAAAAGTTCTAAAATTATTTCCTCCTTTTTTTTTTTTTTTTTTTTTTTTACATCACAGAAACCTGACTTTTGTCAGGTGTGTAGACTTTTTATATCCACTGTATCTAGATTGTTTGTTTTAAACAAGGTTATTAATTAGATTTTTTATTCACAGGTTAAAACTCCTGCTTCACCCCTTCTACATGGCAAACTTCGAGATTATCAAATGATCGGGCTAGATTGGTTAGCCAAACAGTACAGAAAAAATCTTAATGGGATCCTGGCAGACGAGTCAGGACTGGGCAAGAACATCCAGGTGATAGCTCTCCTAGCTCATCTGGCCAGCAATGAAGGTGAGTAATAAGCTAGGAGAACATTAAAGTAAAACTCCAACTACAGGTAATTTATTTTTCTACTTTAGAATAGGAGAGTTCTAACCTCTGTCAAGACTATTCCTAACTATTTGAAGGAAAATACCTCTCAAAAATTGCTTTTCAAGTTATATTTAAATAAAAGTTCTGCACTTATTTAAAATGTATTTTTATTAATTTATTCTCAGGTGTATGGGGTCCACACCTAATTGTTGCACGAAGCTGCAACATTCTTAAATGGGAGCTGGAACTGAAACGCTGGTGCCCAGCATTTAAACTGCTGCTATATTTTGGTAGTCAGCGAGAGCTCAGGAGAAAACGTCAGGTACTGTTTCACATAAAAGCTTTGAAATTCTTTTATCCATGTTTTTAAAAATGAAATAATTATATATACTTTTATACTAGACTTGGAATGAACCCAACGGCTTCCATGTCTGTATCACCTCCTATAAGCAATTGTTTAAAGGACTCCAGGCCTTCATGAAAATGAGATGGAAGTATCTAGTGCTAGATGAGGTCCATCAGATCCGAAATATGAATGAGAAGCACTGGGAAGCTATTTTGAATCTTCCAAGGTTTGCCCAATAATATATATCATAAAATAGCACATGTATGGATGTAGAGGTTTAAGAGGGATAGAAATTAACACAAATACAAACAAATAAAAAGATAGATATGCAATACTGGGTGGTACCATTATTTTCTGTTTCCTGTATCTTCTATTTTTGTTTAGTCAAAGGCGGCTGCTTCTCCGAGACACTCCATTACCACACACATGGAAGGACCTGTGGACCATGGTGCATTTCCTTATTCCAGGCTTGTCTAGACCTTATTTGGATTTCCCAGTGAAGGATGGCAGTGACCAGGACCAAGAATATCGACATACCATTTCAATACGATTGCATCGGGTAATTAATAAAAACTCTAAAGACAGAAAATTTCAATTACTTTGCTTTTCTTTGTGTTGAACATAAAAGGAGAAAAAAAAGCAATGACCTAAAGAACATTATCATAAATTAATTACACCCACATGCACGAGACAACAGTATGCTGGCTAGTATGTGAGTTGTTTGCTCTATTTAACCTGCACTATCAGGAGGGGAGCTGAGGATTTCAAAGTGGAACTTCACCCAAAAGGGGGAGTTTTGCTTTTACTCCTCTGCCAAATTTGGATCAATTTTGTTCTTTTTGGTGGGGGGTTGGGAAGCAGTTATCTCATTTTGTCAGGTAACTGCTGCCACTTCTGCTCAGATCTAGCGATCTAAGTGGAACTTCTCCTCCCCTCTTCCCTGCCTGCAACCTTCTGGAACACATCAGAGGTCCCAGAAGGCTGCAAGACCACTCGCAAAGCGCAGTGGGCAGCCAGCTGTAAAACTGCAAGCAGTCACAGCCAGCTGCCCACAGTTAAGATGCCGGCGCCAGGGATCCGAAGACTAATGAAGAATCGGTCTTGGTGAGAACAGGGCTGGATCCTTGGACAGGGAAGTGTCTGTTTATTAAAAGTCAGCAGTTTTGTAGCTGCTGACTTTTAATTTTGACACATCTGACTGAAAATCCTCTTTAACAGTGTACAGTACTGCTAGCCTGTATCCTGTTCTGGCATTATTCCTTAGCCAGCGGAGAAGTTGATATGTCTGTATCCTTTCTTCTGCATTATAGTACAATTAGAGTGTTTGTTTTAATAAAGTGTTTTTATAGTGCGTTAGGTTGGTCTTCTCTTCTCAGTGGGTTTTACAAGAGTACCCTATATTTTTTGAGAGCAGTAAGACCTGGTACCACATTGGAACTAATCATGTCTAACTAGCAGTGTTCTCTTCGTGGACCAGTGACTATTAGGGATGAGCCTGATGTGCGAGTTGAACGCGAGTTCGACTCGCACATCGGGTGTTCGCCTATGTTGGTGGGGACAAGGGCCTCATCCCCACAACCCTTGCCCGGTGGTTGTGGGGGTCTGCGGGCGGGGGGGCTTATCGGAATATGGAAGGGGGCCCCCAGATCCCACCCCTCTTTTTGAAATGGTACGTAAACGGGTGGCTTCGCCCCCCTCTAAAGCCACGGGGAAGCCATTGGGAAGTCCCCGTGCGTCAGAGGGGGGCGGGGTCACCCGGGTACGTCACCGCGTGGCTCCACCCTCAGTTATAAAAGAACTGTCACCGGCTGAAGCGTCATATGGAGGGTACCTCCCATGGAGGCTGATCTTTTTTATTTTATTTTTCGGTCCGTCGGCGGAGCCATAGAAGAAGATGAATGGACTTTGTGGGACTTTTTTATTTTTTAATAAAGGACTTGTCCCAAGGTGTGTCATTTTGACATTTTTTTTGTGAAATGGTACGGGTACAATGTACCCATTACCATTTTAAATGGGTAGGGGGGCGGGATCTGGGGGTCCCCTTGTTAAATAAGCCCCCCGCCCGCAGACCCCCACAACCACCGGGCAAGGGTTGTGGGGATGAGGCCCTTATCCCTATTAACATGGGGACATGGTGCTTTGGGGGGCTACCCCAAAGCTCCCTCCCCATGTTTAGGGCATGTGGCCTGGTACGGTTCAGGGGGGCACTCTCTCATTCCCCCCCTCTTTTCCGGCGGCCTGCCAGGTTGCGTGCTCAGATAAGGGTCTAGTATGGATTTTTAGGGGGACCCCCACGCCATTTTTTTTAAATTTTGGCGCGGGGGTTCCCCTTAGAATCCATACAAGACCAGGTCTGGTATGGATTTTGAGGGGGCCCCCCACGCAATTTTTTTTAATTTAAATTTTGGTTCGGGGTTCCCCTTAATATTCATACCAGACCCAAAGGGCCTGGTAATGGACTGGGGGGGATCCAATGCCGTTTTTTTCAATGACTTTTATCTGTATTGCCGGGACCCGTCAATTCGTTATAGCTGCAAGTAGTTTTAAATGACTTTTTTTCCTTTAGAAATGTCATTTTGTGCTGGGACTGTTCTAAACACTGGAAAAATGCGCCACTTTACAGGCATACTATAGGCACCCCCCAGGTACAAAATTTCAATGAATATTTCACATCTATTGTTTCACTTTAAGCATTATTAAAATCACTGCTTCCAAAAAAAATCTGTTTTTAAAACTTTTTTTTTGCATTGATACATGTCCCCTGGGGCAGGACCCAGGTCCCCAAACACTTTTTATGACAATAACTTGCATATTAACCATCAAAATTAGCACTTTTGATTTTTCACGCTAGTGTCCCATAGACTTTAACGGTGTTGGCGTGTTCGAGCGAATTTTTTGCCTCTTCGCATGTTCTGCTGTGAACCGATCCGAGGGGTGTTCGGCTCATCCTTAGTGATTAGTAGTATTGACATATCACGTTTCTGGTCGTGACATTTCTTGTGTCAAGGACAAAAAATGGACACAGTCAACAGATTTTCAAGCGATTGGCTATTAAAAGAACGTTTTAACCTGAAGAGAAATGCAAAATGATCTAAATTATTTTTTGTTATGGATTATAGGTGTAATATCTTTTTTATGTTTTGCATATTATTTTGTGTAGTTATGCCATTCAGATTTAGTGTTGTTTTTCCAGTCCACGCAACCATTTATATTGCGACGGACCAAAAGAGATGTGGAAAGGCAGCTAAACAAGAAATCTGAGCATGTGCTTAAGTGTCAATTATCAAACCGCCAAAGGGTCTTGTATGAAGATATCATGATGCAGCCTGGGTAAGAAAGTTTCTAGAGGCTTAGGCAAAAAATACATAATATATTTTTACAATAGTAATATTTTGAACCTCTTTTAGTATTAACCGTTACTTTTATTCTTGGTTAGAACTCAAGATTCCTTAAAGGGTGGCCATTTTGTCAGTGTTCTTCACGTTCTGACGCAGCTGCAGAGGATTTGTAATCATCCAGATCTGGTGGATCCACGGCCTGGGCATTCCTCCTATTCATGTGAAGCTCTGCAATTTGAAACTGCATCTTTAGTATTGAAGGCTTTGGAATATGACCCTTGGAAGGTGAGAAGATATTCACAGTGATTTGTTAACCTCATTAAGAAGGTATAGAGGTAGATTATGCACTAAAAGCAGCAGCATTTGTGCTTAACCTTCTTATTGACAGAATTATTAGACTGTGTGGAGTCTCCCAAATAATTTGAGAAACACTATAGAAACAACACTGTTTAGGAATCAATTCTGAACATGCAAAAATAGTGCATTGAGTCTACTTGTTCTATAGCTACAGTATCTTCTAATGATTTTGCAAATGTATTTCCAGGAGACAAATATCTTCTCACGCTATGTTTGTGTATAAAGAAACTTTCTCCTGTTGAAGGCTAACACACTTCAAAACACCTTGTAGTCGTTTTTCCTATTTTCTTATTTCCAATGTAATACTGCTTGATTGTGCAGGAGGAAAATGTCAATCTCACGGATATTAATCATTTATATGAATAATTTGTTATGGTAAATGTTATCTTTTACAGTTTTCATTCACTTGTGCTTGAAACTTGTCTGTACAAATGTGACATTTCTTCCAGGAGAATGGCAAGCTGTGGGTGCTTGTTAGTATTCAGTGTTTGTGCACACAGCCAGTCGTACAGTACAGGATACAAGACTTGTATTTTTAGACCATGGGCTATATGCAGCTAGCCCGCCTTCCGGTGGTTGAATGCTGGCAACACCTGTTTGGGCCACCATAAGAGGCACACCATATAACCTTCCCCACTCTGCAAGACTCCAGTTTTTTGCTAGTGTCCTTCAGTGATTTTTCTTTCACTGCATTTTTTGAGGTATAAGCTGCGGCTTCTTGCCAAATGCTTTCTACTGTGGACGCACTTAATCATGCTGTGTGTTACCAGTCTTTGCCTACCAGCGCCTGATTTTCTACAGCCTATAATAATCTCCTCTGGAGAAATATATTTTTAATTGCTTCAATTTGTAGCAGAGGCTGCAAAATATTTTTTTATCCCCTGCATTTTATCAGAAACAAGCTGTGGCTTCATGTCAAATGCTCTCTTCTGTGGACACTGTGTCAGTGCACACTAGTCTTTGCCTCTCAGCATATCTAGCTCTTCACAGCCTATAATGTTCCCCTCTGGAGAAATATTTTTCTTTTTCTAAATATTCAATTTTTTTCTTTGAAACTTATATCATGACGTAACTGCTTACTGCCCTGGGCTGTCTAGCAGTTTCTGGATTGGTTACCCTCAATCTGTACATTGGGAAAGTTACCTGCACCCCACTGTGTGGGGTCAGCCTGTAATGTTTTCTTCAGGCACTGAATACTGCATTAGACATTTACCATAGAATGTAGTGCAACGTGTGTAGTTAGCCACAGGGTGGTTGTGCAAGTCCAGGGCTGTACTCTATTTCTATGGTTCCCAAACCCTGAAAACTCCTTTTGGGGGTATATGCAAAGTGATGTGCAAAGCCTAGACCTCTAGTAGGCCCAGCGTTGTAGATAAAATATACAGGGATACCCTGTCTTAGCTTATTTTATACCAGCTCTTGGCTTTTACTAAAACAACCTGCAGTGCCTAGCACATCTTGTGGTTCTGTAGGCAAAGGCTTTAGGTTTTATTCACTTTATTGTTACCACCTTTACCATTTTGTCTCTAGTGTTTTTGGTGCATTTTAAAATTGCCAGTTTTTCTTCTCCTATTCAGAAGTATGAGGTAACTGCACCATGCCTCCTTGATGACACCTTCCAGCCTGCCTATTTCTGCCCAAAATCAACAGAGCATGTTGCTGCACTCCTGCTGCCATTTTCTACAGAGACAGAGCCTTAGGAACATGGTCGGTTCCTAGGTTACAGCAGTTCCTGTATTCTGATTCACACAACTCCATCCATTCAGCATTCCATAACCGTGAGCTTTGCCAAATGGCATGCATTACACAGGCGACCTACTGGAAACTAACCACTGCTCAGGGTGATGGCTGTTCCTTTTGTCCCTGAGCAATAGCCTGTTATGACACCGCTCCTATTTTCTGACTCTAGTTCCTTCTTAGGTGGGCAACATTTGGCCTATCTAAGCAGATTTTTCTGCCACCATGTCTGAATGCTTTGGAAAACTCTTAAAACTTCTAGTACCTTCGGTTTCCAGAGGCCAGAAATGCTATATGTCCTCTGTTTCTTCTGATTCTGTTCTTAATCCAAAAATGAAAGCACCCTCCCTTGGTGATATTCTAAAGGACCCTGATTTTGTAGCAGAGTCTGCAGTCTTTTCTTAAGCACCTGACTCTCCAAAGCACTTTGAGGATTAGCCCAATTCTGAAAGGATTTTCACTCCTCCTAAGCTTTTTGCTGAGATTTATCTTATAGAAAATAATTTTGAAAGCCCTCTTAAAGTCCCTTATTTTGCTCTTCCAGATCAAGCCTTGCAGCCAACTATTGCTGCTATGTCCATTTGTCTGTTGGCATTTGCACTTGTCTGAATCGGAGACATCCCGGGCCTCTGGGTCCAGTCTGTCATTTTAAAGTGGTACAAAACACTAGTTTCTGTATAAGAGTATCTCTGCCTCCTCCTTGCGTTTTGCCTTCCAATCTGCCAGCTTCAGACCAAAAGAAGGTTATTTTAATGACCTGCGTTGCTTCAGCTTCAAGTAAGAGGAGTAGTTGTACCGTTTCCTACAGAGGAAAGGTTTCTACGCAAACCTTTTCACGGTCCCAAAGCCAAATGGAGTTATCCACCTTAAAATCTGTAAACAAATTTCTTCTAATTATTTCAGATGGAAATGACAAGATCTGTCATTCTCTTCTAAGACCAGCTGAATTTCCAGCACCAGTAGACATAACCGATGCCGATCTACACATCCCCATTTTCCCCTCACATCGCTGCTTTCTGCATTTTGCTTTTGGAGACCAACAATTCCAAAATGTTGCACTACCTTTCAGGCTTTCCTCTGCACCTCAAGTGTTCACAAAAGTTCTTGCCCTGCTTTTGCCTCTTCCGCAAACCCAGGGTATTCATGTCATAGGTTCAGTTGCAAGCTTGGCTACCAACATCCAGAAAACAATTCAGTTCTTTCAAAACATTGGTGGATAATCTACTCTTGGACACAGCCCAAACCCAAATTTCCCATCTCCAAGTGAAGGTTGCTTTCCTAAATTCTCACACAAGGATCCTTGGGTCAAAACAACATTCATCAGTTTGCTTCTGCATGAAGGTTCTGGTCTTCATGGTAGCCTCTTTCAAGGCTAACATTAAGGCAGTTTCGCACCAGACTGCTTTACTTCACATGCTCTGGCAGGCGGTTACAGTGGATGCCAGCGTTCCAGGTTGGGGTTGGAGTTTAAAACTCCCTGACCGTTTTAAGTGACCTGGTCCCCATAGGAGTCGAAACATCAACAGCCTGGATCTGAGAGCTGACAGATTGCTGCTACAATAGTGGACCTCCCTTCTGCAAGGTCACCCAACCAGACTACAGTAAAGTGCCAAAGCACTGGTCTACTTAAACCATCAGGTTGCAACTTAAGTCAGGCTGCTGCAGAAGAAACAAGTGTGTCTTTCTTCTGGCCAGAAACTCTCATTTCCAGTTCTCTTGGCGATCCGCATCCCCGGACTTCCTAAGTCGCCTTCGTCATTACCTGGGAGAATACTCGGTGCACCCGAGTTCGCTGTGAAAGAGAGGTGGGGAGAACCAGATGTGGACATTCTGGCCTCCAGGTTCAACAAGAAGATTAGCAAATTTGTAGGCAAGACCAGGGATCCTTTTAGCCTTTCCAGTGGATGCCCTTGTGATTCTTTAGGTTCAATTTAAGCTTGTTTATGTCTTCTCTCAACTGTTGTGCAAGATAGAAGAGGAAAGGGTTCTGGTGGTTCTCATTGCACTAAATTGGCACAGAAGAACACTGTACATATACATACTTGGTATTCTGGTGGATGAGGCTGTGCTTTGTCCAAACAGACAAGACCTGCTGGAACCAAAGCACTTTATTCTAGGCCTCTTCTTTTCAGTCGCTGACTTTAACAGCATGGCTGCCTAGATGTTATGAGGGAGGTCAGGGTCTAACTGAAAGCCACAGCCTTTATTAGCAAGACTGAGTCCCTCTTTGTTCTGCTTGTGAGCACTTGAAAGGCATCCTGATTCCTATTCCACCATTGCTAGATGAATCGGGTAACTCCTTTCCAGGGCATACACCCTGAGGCACAAAGTTTCTTTTCCCTGAGCTCATTTCATCAGGCCTGTTGGAGTCTCTTATGCCGCGTACACACGGTCGGACTTTTCGTCTACAAAAGTCCAACGGACGCTGACGGACTAAAGCTGGCTGGTAATCCGATCGTGTGTGGGCTTCTCCGGACTTTCAA
>JBBDGP010001704.1:292500-325000 GCA_037952835.1 Lithobates septentrionalis
CAACCTTTGCAGCTGCCCCTTCAGTGAGGCAACTGAGTCAGGCTCAGACTTCTCAGCATGCTGTCCAGCAGAATGTTCTGTCTCCAAGGCTGGTGCTCAGTTCTCAGGCCAGGCTTCCAAGTAAGTTGTATCCCATGAAGCCTCCGTAATTTTAAATGGCTGTTCTAATAACACATGCATGCAGAAACCTGCATACCTTGACAGAACCCCATAATCCATTATCACACATAGGTGCTGTTCTTAATTTTGCAGCTAATTTACAGCTACCCCACCTTCTGATACATATAAAAATCAACAAAATTTATTTTTATTTATTTGAACATATTTAAATTCTGAGCACAGCGTGCTTTCTCCAAATGCTAAACTTTTTTTTCTATTTTAAGTAGGCTTTAACACTAAGCATATACAATAATTCTGTGATGTAATTTTTTTTTAAAGGGAAACTGTCACAATAGTATTATGGAAGCTACTATTGCTTTTTTGTTTTTGGAATTGGAAGCTGCTTGTACTGTTCTCCTAGTCAAAGTCAAAGATCTGATATGACTATGCAGCCAGTAAAGTTCTATTTCCATAGTTGCATGCTTTCAGTGTGAAGGGCTTACTGAGTTTTGAAACGAAGGTGAAGGTAACACCCCCTTTCTTCTTTCCCTGAACTTATGCCTTCAAAAATAACTTGGCAGTGATTGCTCCAATATTTTTAACAGATTCCCTTTTATTGCATTCCTATTGAAATATTTTTCAACTATTGCTTGTCAACTATTTGAATAGACATTTATAATGTTCTGCCAAGCTATGTAAACTATAACATTTCTACTAAGGTACTTATAAAGGTGATTAGTATCTCAACTACACATTTCTTTCAAACATAACTGGGCCACATTTGGTTTTCTTTTTCTTTGACATGGTTACTGCTTAACTTGTTTTCTGATTTGAAACCTCTGTGCTGTTCCTGCTTGTTTTGGTCTTCACAGGTGGTGAAGTTGTAAAAATTGCTCAGCTGGCTACAGCTGGTGCAGGCCAGGGGCGAATCGCTCAGCCTGAAACACCAGTCACCCTACAATTCCAAGGAAACAAATTCACCCTGTCTCAGAGCCAATTGCGTCAACTTACTGCTGGCCAGCCATTACAACTACAAGGTAACCTCCAGAATAGTCACACATGCAAAACACATGGTTATTGTTCTAGGTGTGTAGGTCTATATTTGTTTGGGTAAAGGGTAGCATTCAATTTGCTTTCACTGAGAAGTGGAATCCTGCTTTAGAATTTTCTGTGTAGTTCAATGGAAGGGTCAACACTGTTACGCTAATTTCAAGAAATTAAGCAGGGGTGACTTTAACCACTTCAGCCCCGGAACGTTTTTACCCCCTTCATGACCAGTCCATTTTTTTTTCCCCTTTGCGATAAGGCACTGCGTTTCTTTAACTGACAATGGCGCGGTCGTGCGATGCTGTACTTAAATAAAATTTAAGTATTTTGGTGGTATTTGATCACCCCTGCGGTTTTTAATTTTTTCGCTATAAACAAAAAAGACAGAAAAAAAAGACAGATCAGGGCCCGCTGATCAGCTCCCGTTGTGTCCAGTCACAGCAGGAGCGGGTCGCTGGCGGCACGCGCCCCAGACCCCGTGCATGAAATCTCGTACAAGTAGGTCAGGAGGGGGCCACCCTGCCGCAGTATATCTGCATGGGCCGGTCCAGAGGTGGTTGACTGGATTTCCATTCATCCAGAGCAGTTGTGCACCAGAGGCAGTTCTCACTTGATTGTGTCATTGTTCAAGTTTGAAAAAATAAAAATTACAGGATGCCACAAGCAGATTTCCACTTTTCCAAATGTAATATTCTTTAAACTATTGGCTCTTATTTAGGAGTTATAGAGGTTTTGCTAACCCCAAATAAGGATTCTATCACCGTTATGCAAATAAAGATAGGGTTTCAGTTGGAGCCCTAATGGCTGTAATATCATTTGAATTAGGCAGTGTTTCCATTGAAAATAGCTTTTAGCTGTCAAGTGTTTGGCTTTATTATACAGCAGCTGTATGATGTTGGAAAACCCCACCTCTTAAGCCGGATGCACACTACAGTTTTATATTTTTATATATATATATATATATATATATATATATATATATATATATATATATATATATATATATATATTATATAAATATAATATATAATTTTTATTTTTTTTTTCTCATGCAACCCTGCGCAGGAGCCACTGTACTAACCTCTGGTCGGGAGCCACTGTACTAACCTTGCGAGGTTAGTCCAGCGATCTCCCCCTCTGAGCTGTTGTGTTTTGACAGGGGGGTGGCCCCCCGCCAGAACGCTCTGATCAGCACTTTCTGCCATTGGCTGGGAGTCGGTTGGCTGCTGGTTCTGACAGAAGCTGGCTGAACGGCCACCCTCTGTTGGACAGACCGACATACGGGCAGAATGTCGGCCAGTGGTTTTTCTACCGGCAAATGTCTCCCGACATTCTGCCTGTGTGTACGAAGCTTAAGGGTTCATACCAGTGAGCCAGGCTGATCACAGGGCCACTGGGAGGCACAGTGCCGATGTGTCTTGTTTATGTGGGCTGCACTGGAAATAGCTTCCAGTGTAACCCCAACACATCTTGTGTGAACGAGCCCTTATTCTTGCTTTTTGTTATTATTATTATTTTTATTGCTATTTTTGCTTGGCACCTTTTTAAGACAGAGTGATTGTTTTACTTTTTCAGGGGACCTCTTTAAAAAGGGTATCTTTCAGAAAAAAAACTGCATAAAAACTTTTATATAAGCTGGCATATTTTGACTGTTTCTAGTGCACTAATGTCCCATGCATTGAGCTTAACAGGCGCTTTGAACTTTGTTTGTTCTAGGTAATGTTCTGCAGATTGTTTCTGCTCCGGGCCAGTACCTGCGTACCCAAGGGTCTGTTGTTCTTCCATCTGTGCCACAGAGTGCAGCTGCTAATGCCATAAGAAACCAAGCCCAAGTGGGAGCTCCTCCACCTACTAATGTGCCATCAGCTGGTGAGGCGGTTGTGGTAGATTTGTGTTTTTATGTGTATAAGAATTATTGTCCTATCTGTCCTAGTATAGGATTTGTGTAGAACAGCTCATGAGATTTCTATTCCACTTTTGTGTATTGGATCACCTCTGGACCCTACTGCTAATTCTTTGTTTCTCTCTATGATCCCATTGAAAATGTATCCCTTCAGAAAGTAGGGTGGTAATCTCTGCAGCAGGAATATATACAGTGATAAAAAGACACCAGATCTAGCATTTCCTATCTGAACAAAATATGTTGTTATAATCTTACAGTGCAGGATAAGTTACCAACCCTGGGTTATAGGCTGCTACCTTAAGGTGATTGGACATTTCCCCTGCTCCCTTCCAACCCCCCCCCCCCTTTACGCCCTTAGGGGTACCCCTATAACTATACCCCACTCCGCAATACTTCAGTTTTTTGACTAGTGTCCTGTAGGTGATGAACCTCTTCTCCCTTATGAGAAGTTTCTATGTCTAAAGTGGAATTCCACCTTAAATCTAACTAGCCTTAAAACTGCTCCCTCCTCCTTTATACCTATGCTGACTAAACTGTGTAAAAGAAATGCATATACTTACCTTTTTTTCAGCCTGCTCTGGTCCTGTTACATGATCCCTTATGTCAGTCAGTAGCAGCCGCAGGGGAGGGGAGAGAGAGTGATTGACAATGGCTGGTAAAACCTGGAACAGTGACATCACCCATAGGTTCCTATGATCCATCTGTTGTCGGCGCTCCCTCCTCTCTCCTGCAGCCGCTGCTGGCGGCTCACATGACAGGAGCGGGCTTAAATGGGTAATTGTACTTTGTGTATCTTTTTTATACAGATAGTCAGCATGACTGTTAGGATGGGGAACAGGGACATTTTAAGGCTAGTTAGGTTTAAGCTGGAATTCTAATTTAATAGTTCTTATTTACTTTGAATTTTTCAGTCAACCTCTTCATTGCCTTCTGTTATAGACTGCCCCTTGTATAGAGGTTATTTCTGTTACCAAATCATTTTGGCATCCTTATAGCTCTTGAACTATCTTTAGAGTTTAAAGTGGAACTAAAGTTTTGCTGTAAAAAACAGCGAGCAGGCAGGCTTTTTTGCTGAAGAGTCTTTTCAGCAGTAAAATGCCTCTACCTGCCTGCTCTTCGTCTTCTCTGACGCCATAAAATGCATATGCGCAGCTCAGTTTACATAGCCATGCTGGGATGACTAGCTTCCTGCCTATGCACAGGAGTGACGACCTTCCGAAATGGCCACTGAAAACACCCGAAGATCAGCACTCAGAAGAAGATGCTGGCAAGTAACCATTGGACAGGTAAGTATTAATATATTTAGTTAATTTTAACGGAGTTACTTCCTTGTTAATAATTGCTTTCATAGGGGAATTTTAACTGACATACATATTAGTGTTTGCGGTTCTTAAATTTAATGTAGTCATTTTAATTAGCAGTAATCTTTGTTTTATTTATAGCTCTAATAACTGCCAAAAGCACGCAGCCTGCAGTAGATCCAGCTACAAAATCTGCTCCAGCTTCACATTCCCAGGTGTGTATGTGTGTATTTAAGATATGGTTTAGACCCTTTTCACACGAGGCGCCTTACAGCCGTCTTTGTGCTGAAAATGGCGCCTGTAAATTGCCTCTTCGCAGCCCCAGTGTGAAAGCCCCAGTGCTTTCACACTGGGGCGGTGCGTTTGCAGGACAGGAAAAAAATTCCTGCAAGCAGCATCTTTGGGGCAGTGCGGGAGCGGTGTATGCACCGCTCCTCCACCACCCCTGCCCTTTAAAATGAATGGATGTTGCTTTCAAAGCAGGAGTGCTAAGCGGGCGATTTTAACCCCCCTTTTAACCCCTTCCGGGGGATTAAAAGTGCACTGCTAGCGGCGCTTTACCGCTAACGCCCGCACCGCCCCAGTGTGAAAAGGGTCTTATAAAGAGGCTTTCAAATTGAGAACTTCTAGTTGTCGTCATAGCTTCCAGAAAATTATTTGTCTGCATACAAACTGTAAAACTGGAATTCAGCTTGTGCTATGTATTTTTCTGACATTGCCTGTGTTGTAGTTTTTTCAGCTTCTCGACAAAAACTGAAGATTATACCTTCACTTTATATTTACATTTTATTTGCTATACTGCTTTTCTTTAAAAAAAAAAAAAAAAAAACTATTCACACTGCAGTATTTTTTAATCCACAGCATCTATTCATCATAAAGCTCCTAATAGCGATTGTTTTCCTATTCTTTTACTTAAAGTTGAGGGCCACCCTAAAAAAAAAAAAAAAAAATTACATCAAAATGTTCCTAAAAATCTGGAGAAAAAAAAATAATTTTTTAACTTACCAGAAATGGCTGTTGCTAGGCAGATCGTCCTAATCTGCCACTTCCTACAGCGCGGTGATCTTCAGTCTTCTCTTCCTCGCGTTGTCTTCTGGGGAATGGGGCGCGCTGTGTTCTGGGAACTGTGTGTGTCCCACAACACCGCGCGCCCCATTCACAAAGCGCTGCGCGACTCGTGCATGCGCAGTAGGAAACGGGCAGTGAAGCCGCAAGGCTCCACTGCCTGTTTCCCTTAGTTCAAATGGTGGCGACGGGACCCGAGAGCCGAGGGACGGGTCGGCCTCGAGCGGGGACAGGCACCAGGGACAGGTAAGTGTGCTTATTAAAGGTCAGCAGCTACAGTGTTTGTAGCTGCTGACTTTTAATTTTTTTTTGTTTTTCAGCTGGCCCACCATTTCGTTTTTTTTTTTTTTTTTACTATTTTGGACTTCATTTTATTATACAAAAGTATATTGACTGTGTATGTACATCATTTTCCCTGCTTTCACTTTCAACCTGATATGTATCTTAAGATGGCTTTCAAGTGAATTACTTTTCTAAATTTTCTATCTAAATAGGAATCTACAGAAGACAAGCAGCGTTTATTAAGAGAGCGCCTGGATAGACTCTTCAGCTGCAATGAACGACGGTGCGGGCGAGTTCCTGTGTATGGGACAGACCTTTTATCACTGTTTACCTTGCGTTATCCTGATACGTGGCCTTTCATGTTGAATACACAGTGGAGCTGGACTGGATCAGTACAATGCGCAATCTCGTCTCAATCTCCCGAGAACTCCAATGATCCATTGCGACACCTTATCCTGAGCATAAAGCAACAGGAAGCAGTTATGGAACTTATTGCTAAAAGGTAAATTGCATAATCAGATGTCCCCTAATTTCCAACCAATAATCAGTAGCACAATTAATTGGTGTTTTGTTTTGTTTTTTATTAGTAATCCATTTAAAACAGACCCCCTTCTGAATTACAATATCATGTATTTACTATCTGTCTTTTTATTCCCATATCTTCTAGCACTGTAAAATCATAACAACCAGGTAGCCATTGCTACTGTGTCTATATCTTAATATTGCAGTACAGGACACAGAGCTTATATTTACAGGCCATGAGTTACATGCAGATTACCTTCGGGTGATTGGACACTGGCAAACAAATTGCTAGGGTTGCACATTTGGAAAACCCCACACACTCCGTGAGACTCCAGTTTGTTTGTTTGTTTGGTTTTTTTGCTAGTGTCCATAGGTGGTGGACCTCCTCCTCTACTGAGAAGTTTTTTTTTTTAAATCATTCCTTTTTCTTTCCTGACACCTCCTATCAAGATATGACTGTTTATTGCCCTGAGCTCTCTAGAAGTTTCTGGGAAGGTACCCCTTGCTGTTACCAGTTGGGACCTATATCAGCCTGTGATGTTTTCTCTGGATACTGGATCCTGCGTTAAGTGTTCACTTTGTTATAAAGTAAAACGCAGAGTGTTTTACACTACCAGGTCTTTGGTCCATCTCTTTGGAACCCAGACTCACCGTGTTGGGCAAAG
The DNA here is from genome assembly GCA_037952835.1 of Lithobates septentrionalis. Classification (NCBI taxonomy): domain Eukaryota; kingdom Metazoa; phylum Chordata; class Amphibia; order Anura; family Ranidae; genus Lithobates; species Lithobates septentrionalis. The sequence goes on from JBBDGP010001704.1 coordinate 299,385, forward strand.
CCTGAACCCCTAACAGGTCCAGTGATGTGGATAAAGTAAGACAAGATTTCCCTGCATTTTGAACTGGTTCCTGGCTATTAACCACTTGTCCACTGGGCACCTAAAACCCCTTCCTAACCAGGCCAATTTTCAGATTTCAGTGCTCTCACACTTTAAATGACAATTACTCAGTCATGTCAAAGCAAAGGAGCGATCAACTCTCCTAGGAAAGGGAAGCCGTGCCACATCCAATAAAACATCAAAACCAGAAAAAAGAGGTTCCCCTAAGTGGACTTTCCCGGCAATTGCACAAAGAATAAGTAGGAGAGTACAAACTAGTATAAAGAATAAAGGAGTATTTTTATTTAATAAAGACTTACAATTACTAAAAACAATGTGGATATCACAAGTAACAAACATGTATTACATGGTTAATATAGTTTACATCAAACATTAAATAATGATGTTGAATACAGATGAGCTCTTTTCAAGCCCGACGCGTTTCGGAGTACTTAGTGTTTCATTCCTTCTTCAGGGGCATAATTGAAAAGAGGGGTACATCTGAAAATGTTGCATTGGTTACTCTGAAAAAAGGTTTAAAAACCACATGAAAAAGCAAGGTGTATTAGGAGGGATGGTGAGCAGGTGTATTATTGTGGATACAGATGCTGTTCCTTGGTCGTGATGATTTTAGCTAAATATTGATGGATACCACGTCTCCGCAAGGAGGTGCACAGTTTTACCTACCCCTACCTCTCCCGGACGCGTACAGGCCAGAGCGATATACTGGGGCCGAAAAGGGCAACTTAGTTAGTAAAGTTGTAAGTAAGGCTGACCACGCATCCCAGCGTCCGGCAGGTAGAGCGCCTACCTCAAGGCGCTCTACCTGCCGGACGCTGGGATGCGAGGTCCCGCCCCTCTTTTTATGGGGTTTAAGTATATTGCTTGGCTACAAAAACTGAGGTACTAGGAAGGAGGAGTGGTTATATAGGGGAGTGAACATCCTGTATTGGGTATACCAGTGTCAACACCTGAAGGTGGCCCATAACCCATTAAGTAATTACTTAAGGCTCTGTGTCCCATGATGTACTCCAAGAAAAAGATTTTACAGGTAAGCTGTTATAAAAATCCTATATTTTTAAAAGTCAGCAGCTGCAGTATTTGTAGCTGCTGACTTAAATTTTTGGGTTTTTTTTCGGCGGAAAGCCGCTTTAACAAAATTGCCTTTTAGCAAGATATTACATTCATAACATTTTCTTCTTTTTTTAGGTCACTGTGTGTAGTCCCTGCAGCTATTGCAACTCCTTTATCTATGGCAGTACTGCATCCTCCTCCCATGTACACTCACAACATGAAGATCCTTAAACACTGTCTGAGGCAGCATGCAGATCCTTACATTCAGGACCTACGAAAGCAAACCTCTCCTCACTGTGTACAGGATCCAGATTTGCGGCTCATCCAGCGGGACTCGGGTAGGTTGAAAACACATTTGTGGTTCTGATCCTTTTTTCCTTTTAATCCTGAGATGTTTTTTTTGGCAATCTGCCTATGTTGGGGAACTCTGCAGGTGGATCTACTGGATTCCAAGTTCCGCAACAAGTTGGATACGTTGTGTCTGGGACGAGAGTCCCACTGACAATAGGGATAGATCCACTGGTAACACCTTGGTTACCAGTTCTCCCTAATTGACGCCTTCCCTGTTTCAACTACTGCAGCATCTTTTGAATCCGGGAGGTGGTAACACCGATAATAGTGTTAGCCAAATTAGCCCAGGAGAGCTTGGTACACTGACACAGCGAATCTTGCAGGGAATGCTCCGTGGACACTTGAAGTCCAGCTGGACCTAATGGTTCTAGGTCCTGTTATCTCTGCACTGTTTAACACCCTGTAAAGCCAGCTTCAGGAAGCTTCAGTTACAGGACTTGGAGATATTTTATGCCTGGAGCGAAGCCAGGAAGTGGTGCCTGCAGAAATATTTTAGTGGGAGTTTTTTTTCCTTTCTCCAATTGGGAAGGGAACTGAGATTGGCCTTAAGTCCCAGTAAGGGTCAGATTCGTCCCTATCTGTTTTTATTCCAGAGGCTGTTGTTTCTCAATCCTTGATTCATACTTCATAAAGGGTGTAACGCAGACAGTCCTGCCTGTCAGGCCACCCTTTTGTGCTTGGGACTTGAATTTGCTCTTGACTGTCCTTGCAGGGATCAACTTTAGAAACAATTTGAGAAACTCTGTTAGTCCTTTGACCCAGAAAGGTGGCTTCTTTGGTTGCTTTCACTTCAGCAAGTGGAGTGTCAGAGCTGGCGGCTCTTTTCTTGTAAGGAGCCATTCTTGGTCTTGCATCTTAAGGTGAGTTTGTGTCCTCATCCATCTTTATTGCCTAGAGTGGTTTCTAGTTTTCATTTGAATTCTGGACAGTGTCTTGCCTTTATTTTTCTCCTAATCCACATTTGTCAGGAGAAAGATCGCTACATACTCTGGAGGTAGTTCAGGGGCTCAGGATTTACTTGAGCTGTTAGCGCAGGTCAGGAATCCTGGTTGTGCTGCCAGAAGTGCCCAGGATGGGCAGTCGGCATCCAGGTCAACTATTTATCATTCAATTGGCCAGTTTATTATTGAAGCCCATGGTTGGAAAGGGCAAAACCCCACGTTTTTCTGGAGAAGCTTCTCTACCAGCGGTGTGGATGCATCTTGGGCTTTCAGGCAGCAGTGGCACAGATTTTGGTCTTTGGTTCATACATTCACAAGGTTTTTACCAGGTGGATGTCAAAACCGTGGGAGATATAATGCCTTTGGCCTCAGCATATTACAAACAGCAAGAGCAGGTCCTTCTCTGTTGGCAGTTTTTTGTGATGGTGTCTCCTTCCCCTCAAGGGTATTGCTTTAGGACATCCCAAATAGTTATGAATATAACCAGCTCTGTGTCCTGTGATGTAAGATAAAGAAAATTTTGGATTTTTCCTACATCTCACCTGTAAAAGCCTTTTCTTGGAGTGCATCACAGGACACAGAGGTCCCTTCCCAACTTTTTGGTAATTTATTGCTTGCTGCAAAACCGGAAGTACTTCCTGTATAGGAGGGGTTATATAGGAGAGGACTTCCTGTTTGATTGCTCTACCTGTGTCCATTCACCTACAGGTGGTGTATAACCTAAATAGTTATGAATATATGTCCTATGATGTACACCAAGAGAAGGATTTTACAGGTAAGATGTTGGAAAAATCAAATTTTCTTTATCGTACAAAATCAAATTTTTTTTTTTATGCATTGTTTTGAAAAAAAAAACAGGTGAGATACAACAGGAAGGGTTCACATTGCAACACAATGCAGATTGCAATGAAACCAAGCATATGCTTGACAAAGTGCAGATTGACATGAAGAAAAGAAATGCAATGTTTAGGTTTCCTGGAGCATAATGTCACAAAATTATGCATAGTTAACGTATCAAAAACCCAGTATACTCATGTTAGCGTGCTATACCGATCCTAGACGGTCTAAAAAGACATGCATATTTTTACACCTAGAAGGTCACATTGATCCCAGACCAGTGTGTTTTTAAAATTATCACCTTATGGTCTAGTTCAGTTTCTCAACTCCAGTCCTCAAGACGCCCCAACAGGTCAGGTTTTCAGGCTTTTTATTATTGGGACGCCTTGAGGACTGGAGTTGAGAAACACTGGTCTAGTTAGTAAGAGATCCTAATCCTTATGTGAAAAGGCACATTCATATGCAGCAGTCCTGACCATAAAAAAAAAAAAGTATGTGTGTGTGTGTATATATAATATATACAGTGGGGACAGAAAGTATTCAGACCCCCTTAAATTTTTCACTCTGTTATATTGCAGCCATTTACTAAAATCATTTAAGTTCATTTTTTTCCTCATTATTGTACACACAGTACCCCATATTGACATATGATATATATATTATTGGGTAAAATAAGTATTGCACACGTCACAATTTTTCTTGATAAATATATTTCTAAAGGTACTGTTGACATTAAATTTTCACCACATCGGTAACATTCCATAGATGGAAAGAAACCAAAACAAATACGTTCAGAAATTCTATGCATTAAAATGAAAAAACAAACAAAAACATCTGTGTCACAGAATCCTCCCTCACTCCCCTTATACTTACCTGAGCACGATCTTGATCCAGTGCTGTGAATGAGAGCAGCGTTTCTCTTTGCTCTCGCCCCCTCACAGGGCAGTTTGATAGCAGTGGGGGCCATTGACTCCCACTGCTGTCAATCAGATTCTGTGACGTGGGGGCCTTCAATAGAGGCTGACGTGGTGGCTTGGGAGTGAGCTTGCATGAGTGCCCCCATAAAAAGCAGCTTTCTATGGGGGCACTCGCCATAGAGGAGGAGCCAGGAGCGCTGGCAGGGGACCTCAGAAAAGGAGGATCGGGGCTACTCTGTGCAAAACCATTGCACTAGGCAGATAAGCATGGCATGTGGTGGTTTTTGTTTTTTAATTTTTTGTATGAAAGCTGTACAATTACTTTTTTTTTTTTTTTTCTACATCCACAGGAAAGCTAGAGGCTTTATCCATACTCCTCCAGAAACTGAGGTCTGAGGGTCGGCGTGTGCTGATTTTCTCCCAGATGGTACTTATGCTGGACATATTGGAGATCTTTCTGGACTACCATTCATTCACCTTTTTGAGGATTGATGAAAATGCCAACTTCAATCAGTGCCAGGTGTGACCAGGTTGCTGCAGTGATTGCTACTTCAGTATTCTTGTTTTACACATATTTGTGTAAAACAAGCTTATCAGAAATGTTTGGACCATTTGTTATTCCTCATCCTTACTCCAGGGTTATTGTTGTCTATACATTCTCTGGCATTACTTGAGGATAAAGTAAATGTTCTCTTGCTACCTCTGGAATCCCTTTTCCAAAGGATTGGCAAAGTTGAGCATACATATAATTACGGTTATGCGCTCTCCTGTTCTTATTCAATGTAGTACTGATTTATAAAATTATTTTCTCTAAGAGCTGCCTAAAACAAGGCATAGTCTTATTCTCCAGTGCTGCTTTGAATCTTTTGTACAGCAGAATAGGCAGTTCCTATTTCAGGTTTTAAAAAGTGAGGCACTGGTTTTTTTTGGTTAACTAATATTGTTTTAAAAAATTTTCTTAGGATCTCATGAAAAGTTTCAACAGAGACCCACGCATTTTCAGTATGGTACTTTCTACTCACATCCGTTCTTTAGGAGTGCATCATGTAGAAGCAGACACAGTAATATTCTATGACACTGATGTAAACCCTGTTATGGATGGAAAGACGCAGTCCTGGTGTGATCTCATTGGAAGAGCAAAAGACATTCATGTATACAGGTACTGAAATTATTTTGGTGTTCTGTTTATTATTGTGCTCCACACTGGTGGGTTGATGTACTAAAACTGGACAGTGCAAAATCTGGTGCTCTGCATGGTAGCCAATCAGCTTTTAACTTCAGGTTGTTCAATTAAGCTTTGACAAAAAAAATGGAAGCTGATTGGTTTCTATGCAGAGCTGCACCAGATATTGCACTCTCCAGTTTTACAGTATAAAGCAAGAGAGAAAATGCTGCTTCTGGTCTGTCAGCCACATGCTGCCACGATAGCACTGAACAAATGCCGGCCCAGCGCACAGCTGTTGATGAAGGGAAAAGGATGTCTAGACGGCCACACTACTGTAGAAATTGCCTGTATTTAAAAAAAATCACCAAACTGGATAAAAGCATCAAGGAAATGGCAGCAGGGAGGAGCAGGGTGACCCGCTGACATGCTTAACGCTACACTAGCGCTTACTCATAGCAATCTCAGCCACTGCTGTCACACGCAAATATAAAATATGCAGTATCTCATCCACAGGTAAAACCAACAAGGCAAGCGGGACAAAGGGGAAAGAAAAAAACCCACCCACAAAAGTTGCACATATATATGCTAGAAACAAAATAAAAAAATACATATATCAACTTACAAGAAATATCCTAAACCATCAAAAGAGTAGTAATATACAGTCTTGCAATTCTTGATTAGGGCCTTTTGCACACAGTACTCTTGTTTGAGCATCTACTTTTTCTTATATGTATTAACACGCGCGCAAAAACTCATTCTCGCGTTTTTGCTTCTGCACAACATGTAAAAGGGCATTTGCGTGCATGAGGCGTAAATTACTGACCAAAAATTCAGATTTTTCTATATTTATTTTTTTTACTGAAGAATGCACGGCTCTTGTTTACGTGCCTGTGTGCATAGGCACATTACAATTCATGGGCTGTATTTTAGCTAAGTAAAACAAAAGCTGTACTGAGCTTTTTCAAGCTGCAGTGTGCAAGAGGCCTAAAACTAACAAAAACAAATACAAAACATTGCAGCACAATTTTTTTTTTTTTTGGAAACACAACACAGAAATTAGTGACATCCCATTCAAAAATCAGCCCCGTTGGTCTCCCGGTTTACATCTGGAAAATCCAGAATACCTCTCTTTTACAGAGGAGTCTGAATAAACCACCACTTCTCTTTGGGCATGTTACTCTCAACCTGAAAACAGATAGGTGTGGAATCCCCTCAACGACACCGAATCCTGGTCCTGCTCATGTCTCCTCGGGTCTATAAACTCTAAAAAATTTAGAATACGACGAGGCAGTGGCCATAATGAGTGCTTTTTTGGCATGTAAATTAATAGCCTCTCGATGGGTATCACCTAACCCTCCTACCCTTGGACTGGGTACAGGAAACGGATAGACATGTACTATTTGACAAATATACCTATCTTCAGCAGTATGCATCTCGGAAGTTTGAGAAAAAATGGATAGACGCCCCTAGTTCCAACTTGGGCTGAAAATGGAGTGGGGAATACTTGGCGTGCATTTCTGCTCTCTGGTTTTCATGAATGGCTGCCTCCCCTTTCCTTAACCACTTGATGTAGGAAAGTGGTCAAATTTATATATACTATTAACCCCAGCTACAGTGGGGATGGAAAGTATTCAGGCCCCCTTAAATGTTTTCACTCTTTGTTTTATTGCAGCCATTTGCTAAAATCATTTAAGTTCATTTTTTTCCTCATTAATGTGCACACAGCACCCCATATTGACAGAAAAACACAGAATTGTTGACATTTTTGCAGATTTATTAAAAAAGAAAAACTGAAATATCACATGGTCCTAAGTATTCAGATCCTTTGCTGTGACACTCCTATATTTAACTCAGGTGGCTGTCCATTTCTTCTGATCATCCTTGAGATGGTTCTACACAGGGGTCTTCAAACTGCGGCCCTCCAGGTGTTTAGGAACTAAAATTCCCATCATGCCTAGTCATGTCTGTGAATGTCAGAGTTTTACAATGCCTAAGAGCACAGTGGCCTCCATAATCCTTAAATGGAAGACATTTTGGACAACCAGAACCCTTCCTAGAGCTGGCCGTCCGGCCAAACTGAGCTATCGGGGGAGAAGAGCCTTGGTGAGAGAGGTAAAGAAGAACCCAAAGATCACTGTGGCTGAGCTCCAGAGATGCAGTCAGGAGATGGGAGAAAGTTGTAGAAAGTCAGCCATCACTGCAGCCCTCCACCAGTCGGGGCTTTATGGCAGAGTGGCCTGATGGACATCTCTCCTCAGTGCAAGACACATGAAAGCCCGCATGGAGTTTGCTAAAAAACACCTGAAGGACTCCAAGATGGTGAGAAATAAGATTCTTTGGTCTGATGAGACCAAGAGAATTTTTTGGCCTTAATTCTAAGTGGTATGTGTGGAGAAAACCAGGCACTGCTCCATCACCTGTCCAATACAGTCCCAACAGTGAAGCATGGTGGTGGCAGCATCATGCTGTGGGGGTGTTTTTCAGCTGCAGGGATAGGACGACTGGTTGCAATGGAGGGAAAGATGAATGCGGCCAAGTACCAGGGATATCCTGGGCGAAAACCTTCTCCAGAGTGCTCAGGACCTCAGGCTGGGCCGAAGGTTTACCTTCCAACAAGACAATGACCCTAAGCACACAGCTAAAATAACGAAGGAGTGGCTTCACAACAACTCCGTGACTGTTCTTGAATGGCCCAGCCAGAGCCTTGACTTAAACCCAATTGAGCTTCTCTGGAGAGACCTAAAAATGGCTGTCCACCAACGTTTACCATCCAACCTGACAGAACTGGAAAGCATATGCAAGGAGGAATGGCAGAGGATCCCCAAATCCAGGTGTGAAAAACTTGTTGCATCTTTCTCAAAAAGACTTATGGCTGTATTAGATCAAAAGGGTGCTTCTACTAAATACTGAGCAAAGGGTCTGAATACTTAGGACCATGTGATATTTCATTTTTTCTTTTTTAATAAATCTGCAAAAATGTCAACAATTCTGTGTTTTTCTGTCAATATGGGGTGCTGTGTGTACATTAATGAGGAAAAAAAATGAACTTAAATGATTTTAGCAAATGGCTGCAATATAACAAAGAGTGAAAAATTTAAGGGGGTCTGAATACTTTCCGTCCCCACTGTATATTATTAACATGAGTGTAGCGGTTGCTCTGGGATATTGTATTCTAAGACTTAATGTTGGATGAGATGGGGGAGGGGAAGAGAGAGAGAGAGAGAGAGAAGGAAATTATTTCTTTAGGGCTCCTTCACACGGACGTGTAGTGTACGGAGCCCGCTCTGCTCGGCGGGGGATCGCTCTGCCGTTCCTCGCTGAGCAGGTAGATGACAGGTCCGTCGCTGCACAGTGTCAGAGTGCCGGGGGGGGGGGGGGGGATCGGATGATGATGGACCGTAGAGTCCGTCGTCACCCGATCCGATCCGAAAATGGATGGAAATGTAGGTTTTTCCTCCGTTACACTTTTTCGTATCGGAGCGGGTCGGATGTCAGCAGACATGTCATCCGACGCTCCATAGAGATCTATGGAGGGTCCGTTCAGGTCCGCCTAAAAAACTGACAGGCGGACCTGAACGGATCGTCAGTGTGAAAGAGGCCTTATTTTTTATATATTTTGTTTCTCATGGTTGTTTCTTTCTCTTTTCTCTCTTGAATACATTGAGGGAATTGACGATGATAAACCAAAAAACACTTAACTACTTGCCGACCAGCTGCCGTCCTTGTACTGCAGGTTGGCTCCGCTTCGTGAATCGCCCTAGCTGTTCAGGGCTTTAGGTGGAGCAAAGCGTCGCTGCGCGTAACGGCGATGTCTTTCGGCGACCCGCGATCGCTCCTCAGAGAGCCAGAATGGGGATCTGTTAATGTGAATAGACAGATCCCCGCTCTGTCAGGGAAGTAGAGAGAGATCTGCTGTTCCTAGTGATCAGGAACAGCGATCTCTCTCTCTACTTCCTGTCAGTGCACTGCCCCTCCAGTTAGCAACACCTCCCTAGGCAACACTTAACCCCTTGATCACCCCCTAGTGTTAACCTTTTCCCTGCCTGTGACATACAGTAATCGGTGGCTCTTTTTAGCTCTGTTCGCTGTATAATTGTCAATGATCCCAAAAAATGTCGCAGTCCCGCTAATAATCGCTGATCACTGCCATTACTAGTAAAAAATAAATAAATAAATAAAAATGCCACAAATGTATCCCCCATTTGTTAGATGCTATAACTTTTGCACAAACCAATCAATATACACTTGTAATTTTTTTTTTTTTTCCAAAAATATGTAGAAGAATAGATACTGGCCTAAACTGATGAAGAAATTTAATTTATAAAAAAAATTGGGGGATGATATAGCAAAAATATATATATATTTTTCAAAATTGTCTGTCGTTTTTTTTTTTTTTTGGTTATAGCGCAAAAAATAAAAAACGCAAAGGTGATCAAATACCACCAAAAGAAAGCTATATTTGTGGGGGGGGATATAAATTTTGTTTGGGTACAACATTGCACGACTGCGCAATTGTCAGTTAAAGCGACGCAGTGCTGTATCGCAAAAAATGGCCTGATCATTAAGTGGGCAAATCTTCCGGTCGTTAAGTGGTTAATGATGCAGATCTATCTGCTTAATTATTTTTTTTTTCATTGTTTGTTTCAAATTTGTCGTGGTTTTTTTTTTTTTTTTTGCAATTTATTTGCTTTTTTCCTTTGTTTTTTTCTTCTTTTTTTCATAATTTGTTATAAAAAATTAATATAGGACAGTGTACCTTTCACTATTCATGTTTTTCTTTTATCGTGTTTTCATGTGATTTAATGAATTTTGATATTTTTTTTTCTATAATAATATATAATAAAATAATTCATTTCCTATTTGGGATTATATTGGCAGCCTTAAAAGTACATTTTTCCTCTTCTCGCTTTTCTCCATGTATTATTGTATGTGGTGCCACGCTTTCTAGTATTTGTCATAAAGTTTTTCTCACAATTTTTTTTTCTTTGTTATAAAAATTTTCAAAAATAAAATCTGAAAATAAAAAAAGAGGCGATCTCGCAGCCTTTTTGTGATCCTGCCAACATATTGCACAGAGCAAATACTACAAGTGATGACAAAAATAACATATTTGGTGTTGCAGTTAACAAAAGAGTGAGTTTTAAAGTTTTCCCCACTGTTAAAGTAGTTGTAAACTTAGTACACTGAAGTTGCACCAGCCATTCTGTATTAGGCATATATTATTGGCATTTTTGTTTTTTTTTAAATATCTCTAAATACCTTTTTGATATGGTGCTTCTGTGTGATTACTTGATTATTCTTGCTCTCCCTCCCGAGCACAGGGGGGAGTCTGGGAGGGGCTGATAGTCCTCAGGGACATATACAATATATATCAGCAGAGGATGCCATAATCTCTGACCTTGTGTCTGACCAGTGCTGATTTGACTCTGTGACGGTCACATGTAAAGAAGAAAAAGTAGGGGCGTGGCCAGGACCGGCATGTGAGAAGACGTGTGTCTCACAGCTCCGCTCCAGTACAGACAACCGATCCTCTCCCAGCAGTGATTTAATGCTGAAACATGGCTTTTCAGCTGGCTACCGACCTGCTCACTCTCCCGGTACACCCACCGTCCCTCTGTACCCGCGGGAAAGCGAAGAAAAAGGAGGAAAAACATGACCTCCGAAATCCAAGATGGCGCCGCCGCGGCCCTTGCACAGCGCACGCCAAGGGGCAGTGAAAAGCTCAGAGAGGGATCCAGCAAAAGGACACAAACACCAGGTTAAGGACTACCTGAGAGACATGTTATACTATGCCTAAAAGCTGGGAGACACCAGCAACAGGGCACAGGGGGGTCTGCGGAGCAGTCCCATGCTGCAGCACATGAGTCACTAGAGCAGAGTACACTGCATGCTGCCTGGCAGGGAGAGCCTAAAACTGTAGCAGAGCAACCCCCCTCCCTGCATGCGGACACTGACAGTGAGGAACTTGAAATACCAACCCTGGCAGAAATACCTAGGGCTGTGCATATCTGCACAGCCTCTGTGAACGACCTCAAGGAGCAATTTGATGGGCTGAGGGAAGATGTTTCCCTGTTGAGGCAGGATTTGCAAAATATTAGAGAACGCACGAATGCAGTTGAAAGCAGAGTGAGCAACATTAAAGATAAACTCCCGCCAGTTGCTTGAGAGGCCCATGCCGCTTAGCTTGCTAAAGACACCAATAATAGAGCAGATGACATGGAAAATCGCCTACGACGCAACAATATCCATATAGTAGGTTTGCCAGAGAAAACAGAAGGGAGAGATGCCACCACCTTTATAGAGACCTGGCTGACTGAGGTATTTGGGAAGGAGGCCTTTTCCCCATTCTTTACAGTGGAACGGGCGCACCGTACTCCAGGTCGCCCGCTGCAACTGGGAGCTCCCCCCAGACCCATCTTGGCCCGAATGCTGCACTACAGAGACACTGTACTGAGGAACGCACGAGAGAAGGAAAATGTCCAGGTAAACGGGATCAGACTGTCATTCTACCCTGACTTCCCTGCAGAGGTGCAAAAACGCAGGGCCAAATTCTCGGATGTGAAGAGATGTTTGAGAGCTTTGCAGCTTCCATATGCCATGCTGTAACCCGCCAAGCTAAGAGTTACAGCCAACAGACAAGCCCACTTCTTCGAATCGGCTCAGGAGGCAGCCATGTGGCTGGACCACAACGAGCAAGCCCTACACCACCGTGACAGGGAGAAAGACAGACAGACCCGCCTGATTCACCTACTATTGCGAGCACTCTGAGACCCATGCATGTGCCTTACAAACGGCCATTTTGAAGCTCACCTGTTACCCCCTGGATGGAGCTGTTATTCCCCCCTTGATCCTACGTTTACATGCCTCTTACTCCCTTTTTTCACATTCATATATATTTTTTCTTCCAATCCCCCTGGATCTCACTTCTATGACAGGAAGCTTATACATATGGGGAATTTCCTTGCCTTATGCTGCTGGGAGTCTTGATATTACTACGCGAACCGTGAGCTATCTTGTAAAGAATGCAAGAAAAAATGCGTTCTCTCTATGCGAGAGATAAATCGAGAACACCATGTTGGTTTCTGTTTCAAGTTCGACTAAAACGGCTCATCCTGTTGACGGCCTGGTTTTTTGTTTTTTTTCATATTTTTTCGCTTATAACGAAAGCTTACGTGATATTACTCTCTGGAACTGCTGTTCAGCAACAACTGACACAATTGAAATGAGCGCCTTATGGCCCAGGCTTAAATCCCCCTACCAGAGTCTGTACTGGCGGTCATTAGCCCCATTTTACCCTCAGAGAGAAGAACCCCTGAACCTAACTAGCCTTATGGACCTAGATTTGCTGCAGAACTCTGAGAACTGTACTATAAATATATCTCACCCTAAGGCCATGCATAATTTCTTCCCATTGCTGAACTACCAATATTTTCCTGGAATGTGAGGGGCTTGGGCTCCCCACTAAAGCGTATGATGATATCCACTTGTTTGAAAAAGTATCACCCTGTGATTTTATGCATGCAGGAAACTCATTTAACTGCTGAAACTCAATGTTGCCTTAAGTATGCTTGGGTGGGAAAGGCCTGCCATTCCACTCACCCCTCCTACTCAAGTGGTGTGAGTGTAATGATACATGGATCTGTGGATTTCCAAGAAATTGATGTCTGTATAGATGCAGAGGGAAGATTTATTTTCTTGCATTGTCGGGTGGGAAAGGTGCGTTGTATCCTTGCTTGTGTATATGTACCCCCGCCGTTCACAGTGGCGGTGCTCCGGCTATTGCTAGCTTACTTAGAGAGCCGACCAGACTTGCCACTGCTGGTGGTGGAGGGACTTTAATTGCGCGTTGAGTCTCTCCATGGACAGACACCCAAGTTCCAGGGTCTCTGCCGCATCGAGGGACTCTCCATTGCGAAGACTGTTCAACGGGGTGGGTTGGGTTGACATATGGAGACACAAAAACCCTGCTGATAAACAATTCTGCTTTTCCAAAACTCAAGGAACGTTGTCCAGAATTGATCTTGCTGTAGGTAACCCTGCCATGCTCCCATCCATCTATCTTCGGAAGTGATATATAAGCCCCGCAGTGTGTCAGATCACTCACATTTGGTGATCAGCCTAATTATATCTCCACTATCCACTCTTTCAAGAGCCCCATGGAAATTTCACACCTTTTGGCTGAAATTATTTTTGACTCACAATGAGATGGAGCGGAGCATGATGGAAATTTCTGGACATTCGGGTATTTGCTGGGTCCCCGGTGACGCAGTGTGAGGAGACTGCTCATCTCAGAAATTGGAAAGATAAAGAAAAACTCATCTGGGCACAGAGAGGATCTTGAAAAGCAGGTGCATGATCTTGAGGAGAAATATGTACATACCCCGACAGACTCTGCCAGGGAGGCATGGCAGTCAGCTCAATCAGCTTACGAGCGGCTGCTATCCTCCATGGCGGAGAAGAAACTATTTTTTTTCCAGGCTAGCATACTATAAGGAAGGAGAAAGCTCGGGGCGCCTTGTAGCCAGGATAGCTAACTCCCAACAACGTTCCCCCACCATTGGAGCTATTAAAACACCGGAGGGTAGACTAGTGAGCTCCTCTGAGCTAATCCTGGCGGAACTGGCCAGATTTTATGAGAACCTGTATCTTCCAACGGGGTAATACACCCCAGCAGAACTTACAGAATATCTACAAGGCATAGACTTCCTGCAACTCACAAATGACCAAAGGAAGGACCTGGATGCTCCTCTTACTTTAGTGGAACTACAAGCGGCGCTGGCGGCGTTCCCTAACTGTAAGGCCCCTGGGGCGGATGGGATACCCATGGAGGTGTACAAGCAGTATGCAGAAGTACTCTTACCAAAACTTCGAAATGTGTTTAATGCAGCCAGGGAACAACGGGTCTTGCTGCCTCCTATGGCCATAGCCAATATAGTTCTTATTTTGAAACCTGGAAAGGACCCTTTGGACCCAGGCTCATATAGACCCATATCCCTACTACAAAGCGATATCAAGCTCTTGGCTAAAATCCTAGCAATTAGGCTGAACGGTGCCATTACGAGCATTGTGCACCCAGATCAGGCCGGATTCATGCCCAACAAGTCAATGGCAGTAAATCTAAGGAGGCTTTACCTAAATATGCAGTCCCCAGCGGACAATGTGGGACAGCGGGCCTTGCTCTCACTGGATGCTATGAAGGCCTTCGATAGTGTCGAGTGGGAGTACCTGTGGGAGATCCTTATACGCTATGGCTTCGGGGATGTATACATCTCCTGGGTACGTCTGCTATATCACAGCCCGCAGGCAGCCATTCGGGCATCTGGGGCCATGTCCCATGCCTTCACTTTAGGTAGGGGTATGTGACAGGGGTGCCCCTTGTCACCCCTACTCTTCGCCTTAGCCATAGAACATTTGGCAATCAAAGTAAGAGCCAACCCAGGAATCGCAGGTTTTAGATATGGGGACAAACAGGAGAAACTGATGTTATACGCAGACGACACTATGATTTTACTTGGAGAGGTGGATGGCTCCCTTACAGAGACTGTCAACCATAGTGGAATTCGGTAGGTACTCAGGGCTTCAGATTACCTGGACCAAATCCTCACTGATGCTCATTGATGAAGAGGGAATGCCCCCCCCCCCCCCCCACACACACACACACACTAATACTGTACCTCTGACTACCTCATTCAGATACTTAGGGATTCAGGTGACGCCCAAGATCCGTGACTATGGCAGATTAAACATATTCCCGCTGCTGCAAAGGTTCAGGGATCGGATTAAAACATGGAATTCACTCTATCTGTAGGTAGCAGGTAGAGTGAACCTGATTAAAATGATCCTCATTCCTCAATTACTATATGTACTCCATAATGCACCAATGGTAGTGATTCTAAAGACGTATGGAAAAACCATTCACCCAGAATTAAGCTTGAACACCAACGCCCTAAGAATGAGGGAGGGCTCGCCCTCCCAAGTCCTTGGCTCTACTACATAGCTGCACAGTTACAGCAACTGATTGGTACCATACACACGAACCCAGAGAGAGAGGGAAAGGCCTGTGGCTCATCAGAACTAGTGATGCTACACACAGTAAAGAAAGACTTGGTACCAACAGCCTTGGAGGCGCTGGAATTTGGCAAACCAGATAAATTATACCCGACACATAATTTTATCCAAAAAATTTGGAACAAAGCTAAATACTTATAGGGGGTGACAGTATATACGGGTTACAGCCCAATCTGGTTCAATGACACATACCCTGAATTGGCCAAACTACAGCATGGAACACTGTGGAGGAGATATGGGGTGGTATACCTCAGACAGATCTTTCATGGTGGGGAAACTCCATACATTTGAAACCCTACAGGGTCTTTTTGGTTTGCCTCAGTCCATGCGGTTCTATTATATGCCAGACCAATAGAGCTAATTTTTTGATGTTGGTACCCCGAATAAAGAATACGGTCTGAGAAATAACCACATGGTCAAGTAATGTATAGATGAATATAAGACACGGGTGATGTTAAGTAATATGCAGTTTACAGAATTAAGCAAGTTTAATGTACCTGATGCTGGAATATGTACTTGAACGTATGTGTGGCTTCGGTATGTATTTATATGTTTACTTCAAAACACACACATATATATAGATAGATATAGATATACAGTGGGGACGGAAAGTATTCAGACCCCCTTAAATTTTTCACTCTGTAATATTGCAGCCATTTGCTAAAATCATTTAAGTTCATTTTTTTCTCATTATTGTACACACAGTACCCCATATTGACAGAAAAACACAGAATTGTTGATAGTTTTGCAGATTTATTAAAAAAGAAAAACTTAAATATCACATGGTCCTAAGTATTCAGACCCTTTGCTGTGACACTCATATATTTAACTCAGGTGCTGTCCATTTCTTCTGATCATCCTTGAGATGGTTCTACACCTTCATTTGAGTCCAGCTGTGTTTGATTATACTGATTGGACTTGATTAGGAAAGCCACACACCTGTCTATATAAGACCTTACAGCTCACAATGCATGTCAGAGCAAATGAGAATCATGAGATCAAAGGAACTGCCTGAAGAGCTCAGACAGAATTGTGGCAAGGCACAGATCTGGCCAAGGTTACAAAAAAATTTCTGCTGCACTTAAGGTTCCTAAGAGCACAGTGGCCTCCATAATCCTTAAATGGAAGACGTTTGGGACTACAAGAACCCTTCCTAGATCTGGCCGTCCGGCCAAACTTCGCTATCGGGGGAGAAAAGCCTTGGTGAGAGAGGTAAAGAAGAACCCAAAGATCACTGTGGCTGAGCTCCAGAGATGCAGTCGGGAGATGGGAGAAAGTTCTAGAAAGTCAACCATCACCGCAGCCCTGCGTCATGACCCGCCTTTGAGAACGTCCTATGACGAAACGCGTAAGTCGGAGCCACGCTCATACGTCATACCCGGAAGTATCAGGACTTGGAACGCAGTTGGTACGCACGCCACGGACCGGCTTACTGTTTACCTTACATGCGGTTCCTTGTTTATGTGCACCATCGCCAACAGCGATCTTCTTTTAATATGTTTTTAAATAAAATCCTTTTTAATATTACACTATGGGAGCCCCTTGTTTTTCCCCTGTGAGGATCGTGCCGCCTACTGTTGTGGAAGGACCTGGGAAGCCCTGATCGGAGTATTACCTGAAGTCTCACTATACAGGTATAAAGGAATATGGAGGTATAGAAAACACAGCATGGCCTACCAAGGTGAAGATCCAACTGGAGCTGCCCACTCTTTTTCCTACTACCCCTGCAGGGGTAATTACCTTCGGTGAGTGGGAACCCATTGGGGGAGCACTACAGTCACCATATTTGTGTTGCACCGTAGTCACCTGATTCTTGGACATTTGGGATCATATTTTTGTTCTTCTTTTTTCAATTTATTGATAGATTGACAATTTTGCACATTTTTATGGTCATTCATGGCCAGTGTTTTTTGGACTTTTTATTGGACACTTACCATTATTAAATATTAACTTTGGATTGCCTGCACAATTTTTAGGGTGTGTTTATATTAATTTAGTTTTCTGCACATACTTTACTGTGGAGTATTTGCATATTTAATCACTCATTATTTATGGTCTATTGAATATGTTTATAATGATCTTTGGGTTGAGGGGGACACGCATCTCACTAACCTCTTTATTAGTCTCAATTAGACACACTGTAATACACTTTTTTACCTATTAGGGTATACATACATTTAATTCCCCTTTCTGTTTATATATATATATTTATATATAATTTTTTATACGTCCAGTTTCACTTCACTTAGTTGTGAACACGTTTTAGTGATTTTTATAATTTTTTATGTTAAGGGTAGTAGTTTAGCTTTATATACATTGTTTCCTCTTAATCACTAGGGCTTTTTATGGTAGCGCCATCACCCCTTTCTCTTTCTCTTTCTTTTCCTTAATTATTTATGTAAGTTCCCTAGGGAACCCATCAGGGGAGGCAGTAACCTTCTATCCTAAGCGTGGAATCTTAATATTTATAAAGTTAAGCATCACTCTCCAACCAGCATCCAGGCTCTGAAAGAAGTCGTTCTTGAAGAATGGAAAAAGATAGATGTGGCAATATGTTGCCAAATTGTTCATTCCATGCCTAGAAAACTTGATGCTGTCCTTACAAATCATGAAGGTCATACAAAATGCTAGATGTACTAGTTTTTGTTGTGGGGTGTATTCATTTTTGTATTAACTAATTTGAGTAAAACTGAAGATTTTGTAATCTAAGTTTTATATTTTTAACCTTCCTTTCATGTAATGAGCTAAACAAATGTTCTATAAAACTCAGTTTTGTCAAAATTTTGGAAATTGTTCTCATGTTCGTTGAGATATTGATTAGTCTTACTTTTCAAAAGGGGTGTACTCATTTATGCTGAGCACTGTATGTGTGTGTGTATACCCTGTTTCCCCGAAAATAAGACCTAGCGTGATTGTCGGTGATGGCTGCAATATAAGCCCTACCCCCCAAATAAGCCCTAGTTAAAGTCCTTGTAGGTCTTATTTTCAGGGTAGGGCTTATTTTGGGGGTAGGGCTTATATTGCAGCCAACACCGACAATCACGCTAGGTCTTATTTTCGGGGAAACAGGGTATGTGTGATATATACAGTTGTGCTTATAAGTTTACATACCCTGGCAGAATTTTTGATTTCTTAGCCGTTTTTCAGAGAATATGAATGATAACACAGAAACATTTCTTTCACTCATGGTTAGTGTTTGGCTGAAGCCATTTATTATCAATCAACTGTATTTACTCTTTTTAAATCATAATGACAACAGAAACTACCCAAATGACCCCGATCAAAAGTTTACATACCATGGAATGTTTGGCCTTGGTACAGACACAGAAGGTGGCACACACAGGTTAAAATGGCAATTAAAGGTTAACTTCCCACATTTGTGGCTTTTTAAATCACAGATAGTGTCTGTGTATAAATAGTCAATGTGTGAGTTAGCTCTCACATGGTTGCACTAAGCAGTCTAGACACTGAGCCATGAGGAGGTAGAAAAAAACAGTCAAAAGACCTGCGTAACAAGGTAATGAAACTTTACAAAGATGGAAAAAGGATATAAAGTCTTGAATATGCCAGTCAGTACTGTTCAATCACTTAATAAGAAGTGGAAAATTTGGGGATCTCATGATACCAAGCCAAGGTCAGGTAGATCAAGAAAGATCATTACCTTGTTACGCAGGTCTTTTGACTGTTCTTTTCTACCTCCTCATGGCTCAGTGTCTAGCCTGCTTAGTGCATCCATGTGAGAGCTAACAAATTTATTGACTATTTATACACAGACACTAATTGTGATTTAAAAAGCTGCAAATGTGGGAAATTAACCTTTTAATTGCCATTTTAACCTGTGTGTGCCACCTTCTGTGTCTGTACCAAGGCCAAACATTCCAGGGTATCTAAACTTATGAGCACAAGTGTGTGTGTGTGTGTTTTTGTATATATATACATACATACACCTCTGTAAGTAATTTTATTTCGGCCCTCACCACTTCCTGTAAAACAGTTGGAATTTTTATTTCCCTGGCAGAGCAGGACTGATTGGCACCCATTTAGCCCTACAGTGTTTCCTATGTGAACCTGAATCAGTATATTCAATATACACTACCGTTCAAAAGTTTGGGGTCACCCAAACAATTTTGTGTTTTCCATGAAAAGTCACACTTATTCACCACCATACGTTGTGAAATGAATAGAAAATAGAGTCAAGACATTGACAAGGTTAGAAATAATGATTTGTATTTGAAATAACATTGTTTTTACATCAAACTTTGCTTTCATCAAAGAATCCTCCTTTTGCAGCAATTACAGCATTGCACACCTTTGGCATTCTAGCTGTTAATTTATTGAGGTAAGCTGGAGAAATTGCACCCCACGCTTCTAGAAGCAGCTCCCATAAGTTGGAATGGTTGGATGGGCACTTCTGGCGTACCATACGGTCAAGCTGCTCCCACAACAGCTCAATGGGGTTCAGATCTGGTGACTGTGCTGGCCACTCCATTACCGATAGAATACCAGCTGCCTGCTTCTGCTGTAAATAGTTCTTGCACAATTTGGAGGTGTGTTTAGGGTCATTGTCCGGTTGTAGGATGAAATTGGCTCCAATCAAGCGCTGTCCACTGGGTATGGCATGGCGTTGCAAAATGGAGTGATAGCCTTCCTTAGCTTTTACCCTGTACAAAGCTCCCACCTTACCAGCACCAAAGCAACCCCAGACCATCACATTACCTCCACCATGCTTAACAGATGGCGTCAGGCATTCTTCCAGCATCTTTTCATTTGTTCTGCGTCTCACAAACGTTCTTCTTTGTGATCCAAACACCTCAAACTTGGATTCATCTGTCCACAACACTTTTTTCCAGTCTTCCTCTGTCCAATGTCTGTGTTCTTTTGCCCATCTTAATCTTTTTCTTTTATTGGCCAGTCTCAGATATGGCTTTTTCTTTGCCACTCTGCCCTGAAGCCCAAAATCCCGCAGCCGCCTCTTCACTGTAGATGTTGACACTGGTGTTTTGCGGGTACTATTTAATGAAGATGCCAGTTGGGGACCTGTGAGGCGTCTGTTTCTCAAACTAGAGACTCTAATGTGCTTATCTTCTTGCTTAGTTGTGCAACGCGGCCTCCCACTTCTTTTTCTACTCTGGTTAGAGCCTGTTTGTGCTGTCCTCTGAAGGGAGTAGTACACACCGTTGTAGGAAATCTTCAATTTCTTTGCAATTTCTCGCATGGAATAGCCTTCATTTCTAAGAACAAGAATAGACTGTCGAGTTTCAGATGAAAGTTCTCTTTTTCTGGCCATTTTGAGCGTTTAATTGACCCCACAAATGTGATGCTCCAGAAACTCAATCTGCTCACAGGAAGGTCAGTTTTGTAGCTTCTGGAAGGAGCTAGACTGTTTTTAGATGTGTGAACATGATTGCACAAGGGTTTGCTAATCATCAATTAGCCTTCTGAGCCAATGAGCAAACACATTGTACCATTAGAACACTGGAGTGATAGTTGCTGGAAATGGGCCTCTATACACCTATGTAGATATTGCACCAAAAACTAGACATTTGCAGTTAGAATAGTCATTTACCACATTAGCAATGTATAGAGTATATTTGTTTAAAGTTAGGACTAGTTTAAAGTTAGCTTCATTTAAAAGTACAGTGCTTTTCCTTCAAAAATAAGGACATTTCAATGTGACCCCAAACTTTTGAACGGTAGTGTACTTTTGATGCACAACACATGCTTTTGGCAGTGTTTTGTCACTTTAAGTTTATATTAGGTCAACATGAAGCAGATATGACTCTTGATGTTAAGTACAACGCTAGGCACAGGTACACTAGGTACTGCCTATGCGTACAGCGCTGCCTTTTATTACCACTTCAGCCCCAGAAGGATTTGCCCCCTTCCTGACCAGGCCATTTTTTGTGATACGGCACTGCGTCGCTTTAACTGACAATTGCATGGTCGTGCGACGTTGTACCCAAACAAAATGTCCCTTTTTTTCCCCCACAAATAGAGCTTTCTTTTGGTGGTATTTGATTACCTCTGCGGTTTTTATTTATAAACAAAAAAAATAACGACAATTTTGAGGAAAAGCACAATATTTTTTACTTTTTGCTATAATAAATATCCTAAATTAAAAAAAAAAAAAAATCTTCATCAGTTTAGGCCGATATGTATTCTTCTACATATTTTTGGTAAAAAAAATCGCAATAAGCTTATATTGGTTTGCACAAAATTTATAGCGTCTACAAAATAGACGGCCATCGGAGCTAAAAATAGCCACTGATTACTGTATAAATGTCGCTGGCAGGGAAGGGGTTAACTGTTCCCTATGTGGTTTCTAATTGTGGGGGGAATGTGGCTGACTAGAGGAGGAGAGATCGTTGTTCCTCTCCTCTCTCTCTCCTTGACAGAACCGGGATTGGTGTATTTACACACGCAGATCCCAGTTCTCGCTCTTTCACGAGCGATCGCGGGTGCCCGGTGGTCATCACGCCCGCTACAGCTACTTAAAGTGCCGATGTACGATGGCTCGCGCAGCTGTGCAACCTGCCTCAGTATAACTGCGGCGGCTGGTTAGGAAGTGGTTAATTTTAGCTGTGTTTTATGTATTAAAAAGTAACTTTGATGTGATTTATGCGGTTTGCGGGATTGCTGCCCTTTCTTTAAAATGTATTCTTTCATTTATGCCACGTAGTATAGCTCTCGCAGTACGTATAGCCTGCTACAGCATTTATACAGGGAAAGAATAGTGTCGTTTATCTGACCCCCTCTCCATTGCCCACAGAAAGTCTTGCATTTTGTGAATGGCTTGTAAGATGCAAAGTTTTCTGTGAATGGACAAGGGGAAATAAATGTAAAGTATGCTCATTGTGTGGAGGGCACCACTGAAACTAAGCATAGAAAAACAAAATGTTTTTTCAGTATGCAGTTTCCATTGTTAACTTGGGCTAGGTTTACATCTGTGTTTTTTTTTTATTGTGTTTACAGATCTACAGAAATGCTTTACAATCCAGTTAACCCTATTTCTTACATTCACATCCATGCAGTTTCCTGCAATGCTTTTATGGAAAGGTGCAGGGACTTTTTTTTTTTTTTGCAAGCAGCGCAGTGTGGCTCCATAGACTGCAGTGGAATTGCATAAAAAGGCATTACATGCGGTTTTGGTGCATTTTCCAACATGTCAACAAACAACTTTCCTAACAACATCAGAATTTCTAAGAAATGCAAAACACATCAATAAAGTGCATGAAAAAACGCGAAACGTGCCAGAAAATGTGCCACAAAAATGCATCAACCGCACAGGCATAGCTTTTTTTTTTTTCTTTAAAGATTAACTTATTTTGTACATGCAAAGAAAATAATTTCCTTACCATAATTTTGTCAAACTGCCTTCTGTATGAGAAATGCAAGCAAATTAAACCTATATCCTTATTATTCTGCATGTGAAGGCTTGTGAGTGCCAATTCGATAGAAGAGAAGCTGTTGAGGAATGGCACGAAGGATCTTATTCGAGAAGTGGCAGCTCAGGGCAGTGATTATTCTCTGGCATTTCTAACACAAGTAAGTTGATGCAGTTTAACATGTTATGTTAAAGCTGAACTCGTTAAAGCGAAACGGATAAATACACAAATGAGATACATATATGGAAGCTGTTTTACCAAAGGATTTTTCTATTTCTGTGCATCCTGTCTTGAGATTTGCACAGCTCTGTCACTCAGCACAGCCTTGTCTGGCAATCAGATTACCTGATCTTGTTCTGCTGTATTTGGAACTCCAGGATAAGCAAATTTTGTGTAAATACAATAGACATGTGTATTATTACATTAATCTTGGTGTGCTTTGTGTAATTCTTCTAAATCTATTTGGTAATCCAGTGTAAAACTTGACCTCTGTACACGGCTCTTGTTTGGAGGGGGGTCTGGGGAGAGCAGACTGCTGGTGCTCATTGGGGAGGATCCGATGATTAGTGGCTTAGCTGCTTGTATAGCAATTTACATAATCTGGACAGTCAGGAGTACACTTCTGATAAAAATTTCAAAGCTACTCAGGTGCCCGTGAACTAATAGCAGGATGGAGAATGCAGTCAGCGTAAGGCATTCTGACCTGATCAGCTTTAAGCGGTTCTGTTTGGCCATATGCCTTATGCCAGTAGCAGCGAAAGCTTTCAATAACCTACCACCTGCACAATGCTATCCAATAGTGGGCATGTAAAGCCCCCTTGTGATAACAGTAGATTTAAATGATCACTGCGCACCCCTTGAGAGGAGTAGTTCTAGAGCAATCTAAATTAATGAGCTGACAGGTTTTAAGGCATCACATAGAGAAAACTGATTTATTGTATTTTTTTTTCCCCATAAATTGTGAGGCCTGGCACATTTGATATCCAGTCTCGTCTTTTTTTATATTTTACCAAAACATTTGGGGATTATGTTGTATTTGTGTGCAGTTAATTTAATTTTAATGTGGTTTTCATGTAGAGTTTGATTAACAGTTGGATAAATATTGAGCAACATTAAAATGTACACGTACCCCTACCACTTTTTTTAACCATTTTTTAACAGGGCCTCTAATTTCAGGTTATTTCATGTTTTGGGGGTTGTAGGTGTTCTTCAGGCCACCGATGTGCAAATCATTGAAGAAAAAAAAGTTACAACAGCAAAAGTGATAAATTAATACAGGGCTGTGTTTTTTGTGTCTTTTTATATTAGCCTGGAGTTCAGCTTTAAATTTGTTCATTTATAATAATCCAAAACAAACTGTTTATTTTATTTGAATATCTTTTATATGACTCTCTTCTGTTCTTCTCTTTCAGCAAACTATCCAGGAACTTTTTGAAGTGTGTTCTCCACTGGATGATTCCGGGTTCAGGGTGAGAGCTGAAGAGTTTGTTCTGCTCTCTCAGGAACCATCCCCTTCTGACATCATCACCGCCAAAGTTGCAAAACCATTTGTAGAGGTAAGACCACTAGGAACTAGGCTGAAAGCAAAAACATTTTTATGTGCTATTTTTTTTTACATTTTTTTCCCCTTCCTTTCAGCTTTTACTAGATTGATGCTGGTTAAGTCTAGAAATTATAATATAAATTTTTTTTAATCGAATAATTTGTCATTTTCTAACCAGTTGCCGACTGGGCTATAGCCGAATGACGGCTACAGCGTGGTTAAACTCTGGAAGGGTGTATTATGATGTCCTCCCAGAATGGCGCGCACCCGGGAATGTCCGTGAGCGTCACGGAACGGGG
This sequence comes from Lithobates septentrionalis, assembly GCA_037952835.1. Taxonomy (NCBI): domain Eukaryota; kingdom Metazoa; phylum Chordata; class Amphibia; order Anura; family Ranidae; genus Lithobates; species Lithobates septentrionalis. The sequence continues at coordinate 324,004 of JBBDGP010001704.1, forward strand.
TCAAGTGCCAATGACAGCGGCCCTGTCATGTCTTGATCGCCCTGTCCAATGACAGAGTGATCAGTTGTCAACAGACAGGAGCATGTACAGTTCGGCTCCTCCCCTCTCACCGATCGGTACAGTGTGCGAGGAGAGGAAGGTGGCGGGTGCAGCAGCGCTGTGGGCTGGATCTGAAGTGCCCACAGCACTGATCTCTGCCCATTTCTTCCCATCCAGGCTCCATCCATGACTTCATCCAGGCTCCATCCATGACTTCATCCAGGCTCCATCCATGGCTTCATCCAGGCTCCATCCATGCTCATTCGTGCCCGGCCGTGCTCATTCGTGCCCGGCCGTGCTCATTCGTGCCCGGCCGTGCTCATTCGTGCCCGGCCGTGCTCATTCGTGCCCGGCCGTGCTCATTCGTGCCCGGCCGTGCCACTACAGTGCCCATCTGTGCCACATTCATGCCACTACAGTGCCCATCTGTGCCACATTCATGCCACTACAGTGCCCATCTGTGCCACATTCATGCCACTACAGTGCCCATCTGTGCCACATTCATGCCACTACAGTGCCCATCTGTGCCACATTCATGCCACTACAGTGCCCATCTGTGCCACATTCATGCCACTACAGTGCCCATCTGTGCCACATTCATGCCACTACAGTGCCCATCTGTGCCACATTCATGCCACTACAGTGCCCATCTGTGCCACATTCATGCCACTACAGTGCCCATCTGTGCCACATTCATGCCACTACAGTGCCCATCAGTGTCTCACAAAAGTGTAGTGGGTAGTCAAATTGATGTGTAATTTATGCTCTTGGAACACCTGATGGTGTTGGGCCTCTGTATGTGGCCAGGCTATGAAAAAGTCTCATACATGGTGAGACTTTTTCACAGCCATACACAACCCGTGGTATCGCCATACTCGGGAAGAGTAGTAGAATGTATTTTAGGGTGTAATTTTTGGTATGCATATGCTGTGTGTGAGAAATTACTTATGACAATTTT